>PVIA01001352.1:0-288842 GCA_004024845.1 Tonatia bakeri | reverse complement strand
ACAGAATAGGAGAAAATATGTTCATATCATATGTCAGATGGAGGAGTTATATTTAGAATACACAAAGTACTCTTACAATGCAGCAATAAAAAGGCACTCAACCTAGTTTAAAGATGGGCACAGTCGATACTGAAAAAATAAATGTAGACAAAGACTTATTAGCCTTCACAAAAATTAACTAAAATTGTATCATAAACCTAAATTTAAAATGCAAAAGTATGAAACTCCTGGAAGATGTCATTGAAAATGACCTTGGGTATCACTGTGACTTTTTAGACACAACACAAAGCCATGATCTATGGAAAAAATAATTGATAAACTGAACTTTATTGAAATCAGAAACTTCTGCTCTGTGAAAGACACTCTCAAGAAAATGAGAAGACAAGCCACAGCTTGAAAAAAAATATTTGCGAAAAATATAGCTGGTATAGGATTGTTATCTAAAATATACAAAGAACTCTTAAACCTCAACAGTAAAAAAATGAACAACTCCATTAAAAACTGGGCCAAAGACCTGAACAGACACCTCAGCAAAGGAGGTGTACAGATGGCAAATAAGCATGCGAAAATATGCTTTACACTATCAGCCGTTGGGGAATTGCAAATTAAAACAACAGTGGGACACTACTACGCATCTGTTAGAATGGCCAGAATCCAGAACACGGACACACTGAATGCTGCAAGGCTGTGGGGCAACGGGCTGCCGGCGGGAACGTGAAATGGTGCAGATGCTTTGGAAAACAATTTGGTAATTTCTTACAAAACTAAGCATACTCTTACCGTACGATACAGCAATCGTACTTCTTCATACACATCCAAATAAGCTGAAAACTTATGCTCATTCAAACCTGCTCAGGATGTTTTATTTACAACAGCCCACACTTGGAGGCAAACAAGGTGCCCCGCAGGAAGTGAGCGGGTCAATGACCTGAGGTACATCTGCACAACGGAGTGCGAGTCTGCATGAAATTAGCTGTCAAGCCATAAAAAAACGCGGCGGACACCTAAATGCATATTACTAAGCGAAAGAAGCCAATCTTAAAAGTCTAATACTATATGATTACAATTGCATAACATTCTGGAAAAGGCAAAACTATCAAGACAGTAAAAAGATCAGTAGTTGCCAGGGGTTGGGGGAAGGATGAATGAATGCGTGAAGCACAGAGTATTTTTAGGGCAGTGAAACTGTTCTGTTTCACACTCTAATGCTGGATACACGTCACAATGTATTCATCCAAACCAACAGAATACGTAACACCGGAGTGAACCTTGGTATGAACTAGGGACTGTGGGTGACGATGATGTGTCAATGTAGGTCCATCAGTTATGACAAATGTGTGCCCTGGTGAGGGATGTTGTGAGTGAGGGAGGGTGTGCACATGTAGGGGCAAGAGATGCATTTAGGAACACTCCGTGAACTTAAAACTGCTCTAAGAAAAGGTCTATATTGAAAGAAAACATCACCCAAATAGAGAAGAAACACGATTACCTGTATCTTTCCACCATGGTAAAGTTTGAGGGAGAATAGGCAAAATATTCTCCCTAAAACTGCCAGTCTGGTTTATGAGTGATCAAAACTAGAAACTAAATAAATTTTTATTTATTTAGTTAGTTTAATTATTTGGAAAGTAGAATATTTTCCAAAAACATAAAAAATATGAGCAAGGATATAAATAAACATTTCTTCTAAGATGATATACTAACGGGCAATAAACACATGAGAAGACGCTTGACGAAGGAAAGCAAATCAAAACCACAATGCGATACCACTGCACACTGACTCAGATGGCTAAAATTTAAAAGGACAGGTAATAAGTGCTGAGAGGAATGTGGAGAAATTAGAAACCCTATACCTTGCTGGTAGGATTTTTTAATGATACCGCCACTTTGGAAAACACTCCGGTGTTTCCTTGAAAAGTAAAACACAGAGTTACCAGCAATTTCACTCCAAGAAAATGAAAACTTACACTCACATAAAGACATGTACAACAACAATAATGTTTACAGCAACATTATCCACAATAGACAAAAATTGAAAACAGCTAAGATGTTCATCACCTGATGAATGGATAAACAAAAGGCATTGTGTCCACACAGTGGAATGTCATTTGGCCTAAGAAGGAATGAACTACTGACACATGCTGCAGTATCGATGACCCTTGAAAGCATTATGCTAAATGGAAGAAGTTAGTTATGAAAGATAGTTGTAATCATATAACCACAAATTACATAATCCCACTTACATGGAGTGTCCAGAATAAGCAAGTCCATTGGTAGATTAGTGGTTGCTTGGAGCTGAGGGCTGAGATGGAGCAGGAGGGTTGTGATAGCCAGCAACAAGTATGGGGTTCATTTTGAGGTGATGAAAGTGTTCTAAAATCAACTAGAGTGGTGGCTGAAGGATCTGTAAATATACTAAAAACCATTGTGCCGCATACTTTAAAGCAATGACTTTTATATATAAAAATTGTACTTTTTTTAAAAAAAGTGGGGTTAGAAAGGTGGGTAGCAGATACCAAACCTTTTTAGGCCTTATGAGCCACAAAGGTACCCAGATTCCCAGCCTCAATCAAAAGATGACTCAGAGAGCTTAAAATGTCCTTTCAGCCCCTGAGCCTTGGAAGAAAAAACTTTCCAGAATATCTAACTTCATAGGTCATGTCTGGTGGGGATGGCTCAGCCCGCTGCTCTTCCCTTCCCTGGAAGTGGGAGCTTTATTTCCTCTCAGGACTGTCCTGGGTATTGCACCCTGCTGAGTGACTGCTCCAGGGCTGTGCCCTCCACGGGAGAGTACCTGGCATGCGCTTCTCATCTTATCTGGGCTCTTGTTCCCGTATCTGGCTCTTGTTCCTATATCCGGCTCATCAGTTTTTGGTAAAACAAGCAGGAACGCATAAGCTTCTTGGTCATGCAAATGACCTTTCCACTCTGCTGAAGTGCAGACCTTTGTCCAGTTGCTCCCTGACCTACATCCTGTAGTGGCAGATACTAATTTTTCTCATGAAAAAGCAAGTATTCACCCATTCTGGAAGATAGAGAATTTTAATCTTCAGTTTTAGGGGAAGGATAGTGACACTAATAAAACCCTTAAGCAGAATATTACAGAAGGAAAAGATAAAGTGACTGCTCTCTGGGCAGAGGAGAGACAGGGATATTTACGTAGACCTGACAGGGATTTGAAATAGGAAAGGTAGAAAGAAGGTTTTAAAAAGCAAGCATTTCAGATTGTTCTCCAGGGAAGAAATACCCTGTAGCTGGGCTCTAGGTACTTTTCCAATAGAAATCCAACCAGCACAATCCAAGAACTCACTCTCCAACCATCCGGCACTGCTGTGACTCAGATTTGCATCCTGGTGACTAAATCATATACAGCCATGGGTAGAGTGAGATAATCCTTCCTTTCTTCAGCAGCAAGACTGAATGGGTAATGGCTGCCTACATAAAGGAAGTTGGTTTAAGCATGTGGTTCGGGAAAAAACAACTAGTTAGCAGCCTTTGGAATGAGCTGATCTACAGCCATGTGCATTGTGTGAACAAGTCCCTGCAGGCAGACAGGAATGGGGTGCATTCTTTGTGTGCCCCCACCCTCCACTAACTCGCCTCCTTGGTTGTGCAAGGAGTTGGCGGAATTGCCTCATTCAAACACTACACCAGTCAACCCACTGCTGCCAATTAGGTTTTCTCCCTACCCATCCGGAAATAGTAATCCTGTCGTTCCTCATAACACTCTGCTCCTACTGGTCTCACGACGCTTGACAGAGATAAAGGGATCGGCACTGAGGGAGTTGTGCCAGTGTGTAGTGACACGGACTCATGGGACACGACCTCAGTGAGGACCCAGAGCTGCCCTCTGAACATCGAGTGGGGGAGGTAGATGGCTTCCTAGGAAAGAGCAGGAAACCTGGACCTGAGGGCCTAGGAATGTCATTCTGAGACCATAACGTTTATTGACAGAGTTCAAGGGGATGTTCCTTTTCAAAAAAGAAGGAATTAGTAAGCATGACAAACTGGGTAGAAATACCTGACAAGGATTGTTTCAAGGTCTCCCATCTGGTGAATGGGTTGACGATCGTCAACGTCTGGTAAGACTCAGGAGCAAGTCAGGCATCATACAGAACAGAGAGGCAGCAGTAAAATGCCAGTGTCTTACTCATTCACTGGGCCAGGAGCCTCCAGAAAAATAATTTATGCCATTCGGGACAACTCCCACAAATGTAGTGTGGAACCTGTTTTTATCCAGCTTCTTTTTCTCAGGAAACTTTTATGTAAATCAAACCGCCCTAAGAAATAAATCCTGTAAACACTGCTGAGTAATTGGCCCAAGTAGAGCAGTTCTCCATCATTAGCCTGCCCTTTCCCAGAAAGAACTTCTGGCTTTGTTTGTTTATTTGTCCTAATTTTTTATTGTATTTTTTCTACTACCATTTAACCCCATTACACCTCTGGCCCCTGCAATCACCACACTGTTGTCCGTGTCCATGAGTCCTCTTTCCTTGTTGCTCAGTCCCTCCACCCTCTAACCTCCCCTCTCCAACAGCTGTCATCCTGCTCTCCATCTATGAGTCTGTCTGTATTTTGCTTGTTAGTTCAGTTCGTTCATTAGATTCCACATGTAAGTGAAATCATACGGTGTTTGTCTTTCTCTGACTGGCCTATTTCACTTAACAGTATTCTCCAGGTCCTTCCATGCTGTTACAAAGTATAAACTTTCCTTCTTTTTTAAGGCCAAGTAGTATTCCCTTGTGTGCATGTCCCATTGTTGTTTTATTCACTCATCTACTGATGGGCACTTGGGCTGCTTCCATGTCAAAATCTAAGTGGGTCTTGTCTTTGTTTGCCTGACATTGCGATTCCTCTGAATGTATAACTCCATCATTGGGTTATACTGAGGTAAACGAGAGAGAGCTACAAAAGGTGTACCCAAGCATTTTGCAGACACAAAAGACGCAGGAACACTTACTGTTGATAGGACATACCAGTTTCCAAACTGTCCTAGGGAAACATTCTTCAGAGTGACCTAATGGCTGTGCTTTAGCCCTCAAAAGGCTGAGAAATATTTTTGACATTTACTTAGGTCTATGAGCCAGGCAGTGTGCAAGGCAGGGGTTGATAAAGATTTACAACATGAGGTTGAGTGGATTTGATACAGCCTAGTGCTGAGCTCTGCCTTCTTACTGCTGTCAGAAGTTGATTGTGGTTTTCAGCACTGAAACCAATGGATGACAGGTTCTATGCAATTATGGACTATAATTATGTCAATGCTTCTATATGGAAGACTCAGTAGTAAACAGTTCCCAGAGACAAGTAATTTGCTTAAAGATTAAAGGTTAATGTTGAAGAAAGTAAGAAAACCTAAAACTTCAGTTGTGGTATCTATTTGTTTTTTAAAGTCAACAAATATTTACTGAATATACTAAAGTTCTGAAAAGATTTCTAGAAGTATAGGACACAGTTAATCTCTGCTGTTAGGGACTTAAAGTCATATTGGAGAATAACACATAAACATAAATGAACACAAAAAACCCAACAGTCTATTGTATCATGGCATCTCCAAATGAGTGGTACTGTGGGGAGTAATTTGCATAGGAAGTAATATGGAATAAATAGCAATAGCAACGTAGCAAGAACGAAGAGTACAGATATCTTCACGGAGCACTTCATGTAGGAGAGAGAAAGAACTAATATGGCATCAGGTAAAGAAGCAAGATTTATCTGAGAACAGAATGGAGAAGTTAGTCCAAATGGGAGTACAGTGATGGACAGGCGTAAGAGGCAAGAAGGCCATAAAGTGGGTCCTGGCAAATGTGTAACTAGCAGACTAGGCAAGTGGTAGCCCCTATGCCTGGAAAAGCAGCCTGGGTCAAACTGACAACATCAAAGGGTAAATGAGGTTCAATATCTTATTACTGATGATATTAACCTTGGTCTCTTTGTTAAAGTGGTATTTGCCAGGCCTCAACACTACAGGGTTGGAAAAATTAATAAATATCTCGAGGTACATGTAACACACTTTTAAATTTAATCCACATTATTATCACGGTCCCATTACTAAGTCTACATAATCAACAAAACAATAAGTCAAACCCGGACTTGTAGCGTTTGCCCATATCTGTGGTGTAAATACTCCCACCTTGGCTATGTGAAGCTTCCAATATGACACCACTGAGGATGAAGTTGGGAAGAGATACACAGTGCAGGGGCATGTAGTATGCCCATTATCCAGATACAATAGATGTATGAAACCTCAAGAGTGTAGATAATAGTAAAACTGAGTAAAATAATTAAGAAGTGATGAGTTTAATACTTTTATAGTTGTTTAGAATATCATTTATTTAATTGAAAGTTTATATAATTTAATGTCTAATAATAGCTGTATTTAACAGCTGCCTCACACAATTCTGGAGAATACAACAGTCAGCTCTGAAGAGCTGGTGGGAGGAGAATGTGGCACCTCCCTGCCTGTGACCAGGTGGCCATTCGGGGCGTCCTGTCACAAAGTCAGAAATAAGCAGGTGAGTCTCTTGGATCCTGGTGGTCTGGCGTTTGCCCCAGTCACAGGAAATGTGTATTTCAGCTACAGGAAAGAGCAGAAATTGTTGTGTGGGTTCTTCATTACATGACATGGCTGCCAGGAGCCTTCGCCAGGTGAGCTGTTTAAGTGAGCGTCCCTCAATGTGAGTGATCCGTGGCGAGAGGTGGGGCCAGGAAGCAAAACCCCCGCTTTTATACCTACTGGTATAGGACTAAAAGTTTAGTCCTTTTTTCCTCATCCATCAGGTGAGATGGTTGCTAGTGATTATATAATAAATATATAAGCACAAACGATATTGGTAAAGTGCGTGGCCCAGTACCTGGACATCAGTAGGTTCTATATGTATGTGTGTGTTTATATATTATATATTTTATATATATTATATATACTGACATACAAATATGTATATATCTGTATGTATATAAATACATTTCATATATAAAATTTATGTATAAAAATGAAAGTTATGTACCGTATATATTATATATATACTGATACACATATATATTGTATATGTATGTTGGCATGCATTTATTTTTTTACTTAGCAAATACTTTGGTGTTGATTCTTAAATGACAGGTACTTTATATGCATTAACATATATTAACTCATTTAATTGTCATAAATTGTTATTCTTTTGTGTAAACTAACATAGGGAAATTAGGTAACTTGCCCAAGGCCAAAAAACTAATAAGAATTATAGTAGCTAGCATATAAGCCCAAGATATGTAGCATTATAATTGATATGTGCTTTCAGACACTATAAAGTGCTAGTTTTCTTTCTTATTTGGAGCAAAGGCATGAAATAGAAACATAATACACCCTGTTTCTAGGTCTATGGGCTGTGCTGCCAGCATGTCCTGCAAGGCAGACTATTAATTCTGTGTGCCTCAGGAAGAATGACTGTGATCTATTGTCACAGTAAGTGCCTGGATTTGAGAGGAGGCGTGGGGACTTGTGGCCTGGGAGAGCCTCACAAAGAAGGTAACAGAAGAGGTCGAGAACAACGCTCCTTCTGCGGGGAAAGCTCTGCTGAGCCCTCGATGGCGCATGGGGCCTGGTGGTGGTGGGAGGGTTTCTTCTGCACAGCTTCTCGGTTGCTCTCTGCTGACTGACTAGTTTAGTGGAAGGTGTCCCTGCACTGGTGTGTGGTTCGGTTCCAGTCTACTCTGACATAAGATAATCATAGGACATCAGAACAATCAAATGATATCCTTTCTGTTTTCAAAGTTAGGCAAAGCAGAAGATGTCAGGAGCAGTAATCTTCATATACCTTTTCTGGAGCAACAAGAAGCCTTTTCCCAAATGCAATCTTACACAATGCAGCGCGGGCGAAAGTGGGTTTACAGGTATTTGTGTGGAAAAGTAATATAATAGTTAATAAACAGTAATACAAGAATGAACTCTGTGTTCTCTATACTCACAACTATAAACCTACCTTTGCCCCACCCTGCATATAAAGACAAAAAAAATGAGGTGCTTGAGTTGAGGCCCTTAGTGTCCTGCCTTTTGGGACCTTTTAGTGACTCCTGAGAAATCTTCTGAAATACAGGCGGTTTGTGGTACAGATGGAAAATTATAAGATCCCTATCTTATAGCTTAGGACGCGGGCTATCTTATAGCAGGTCCTACCAGGGCCGCGGGTCTCCACTTCCTAGTGCCACTAGTACTTTGTGCATCACATTGTATTGTTACGACTTTGGTGCTCTCTGGGGACCAACCGGGGAGAGATGACACTGGTGTCTTTGAGCCACAAAGTCACTCATACCTCTTATCTGTGACCCACTAGGCAAAGTGGGAAGTGACTCACCAATACCAGGGAATAAGCAAGAGAAACTGGCGATGGCCAACCAAGTGGGTCTGCCCCTGAGTCTTGATGAAAGGTTCCAGCTATGTTTGCAGAACAGATGCTGAGACAGAGGGATCGTATTTTACTGTAATGAAAGCCGTTTTAATGCATGCCTCACCCATCTGTCTTCCATAAAGGTGCTGTGCCTTCTGTCTTTATCTGGCTGAAAGATACAATTATTTTTATTGTCAGGAGCATAAAATATATAGGGCCACTTGAATGGGCTTCTTAGGAATGCACAGAGGCTAGCTGCTCAGTACAAAGCAACTGTTAAATATTTTGCAGGGTTTTCATAATTCATGAAACCTGTTTTTTCAGTGGAGGTTTTACTAGAGACCCTATTGTGAACCCCAGACTGCTTCCATGAGGAGCAGAGAAAGAAGAGAGTGCTACTTTCCTTTGGAGTCTGCCTATCTGATCTATTTGTCTCATCTACCCAAATATTTATATAGGCTATCTGTTGATTACCAACTCACCTAGTGGTAACCTGTTTCTTGCCCCCAGGTCTGGCTGTTTTAGAACAAGCTGTTTAGCCATCTCAGGCCCCAGTTCATTAATTCGTGTAAAGGACCAGGCTACATGTTGTCAGGAGGACTTCATTGGGTTAATGTTTATAAACCATGATGATGTTCTCAGATAAAAGATGTTCAGTGGATATAAAAATATTCTGATGTGATGATTAATGCATACTCTTTGCCAATGAGATTATTTAAATGATGGAACAGTGGCTACTATTTTAATTACATAGTGTCTCGCTGAAGTTTCAAAGCACTTTTCCGACACTAAATCCTGGCGAGTGTGATCTAATCCTCACTTTAGAGACAGAGAAGTTGAAGGACACTAATGCATGAGCTTTACCCACAGACGGGGGGAAATTTTCACTGTGGAAAGGTTATCAGAGTTGCTTCTCTTCCGGGACATCATTCCCCAGACTCATCGTCCTGGTACCTTTCGCTGGGCATGTTGTAAAATATTGTGAGCTGAGGCATCCTCCCTGGAGGATGGCAGAGCCCATAGGGAATCCAGTTATCAAGTATCTGTTGAAGTCCTGGAGAAACCAAGGCTAAAGACATGCTCTCAAAGACCTTACAATCAAAGACAAGGCTGAGCGGTGAGCCAGTGGAGAACTGAGCGCTGTGAAAGACCAAACGTGCACAGAGGGAGAGTGGCCAGATGAAGAGGGCAGGGAGTGATGCTTTGTTGGTTTGTTGGTTTGTCTGTTTGCAAAGGTGTTTTATTCCTGAGCCTTAATTTGGGTTCCCCAAGAAGCACATTTTCATCTCCAATTTACAACAGAAGGACTGAGGCACAGAAAAGTAAATTCACTTGCCCAAAGTGACATGCCAGGTTAGAGGGGTAGGCAAGATTTGAACTCAAGATATCTGAATTTGGAGTCCAGGATCTTCACCACGACACTATTATGCAAATCACATGCATTGATTTGTATATTTTAGTAGATAACTGGGAATGTATGTACAAAAAGAGGCAACTATATAATGACAAAAATGTTTAAGTTCTTTGAATTCTCTATTTCCTATGGGGGGGATGCGGTAGAGGTTGGGGGGTGCAGGGCAGAGGGGCGATAAAGGGAGGAAAATTGGGAAAATTGTAATAGCATAATCAATAAAATATAGTTAAAAACAAAAATAAAATAAAATGACAAAAACATGCATGGTCTAAGTAGCTGGGCCCTCTCCCTGACTCCACATCTTTCTGGAGACTGATCTCTGACCCTGCCAGCACAAAAGAATCTGCAAAGTACATTTCCACCAGATTTGTAATAACCATCTGCTTCCCATCACACGTATTTTATTGTGCACAATCCAGTCAACAACATTGTTACATAACACATTTCCAGAATGCAAATACCAAACACAGGAAACTTTAGCTGAGTCTGCTTTTACATTTACATGAAGTCTAAATTGCAGGTGTGTATGTGTTCTGTGATTCAATGCTTAAGCAAGACTTAAGGCTCTCCATACCTCCTTGATCCATGGAGGAGTTACCAGGTGCTAACGGAGTTCCCATGCAAACCATTTTGGAGGGACCTTGAAGTCATCACCATTCTAATCTGCGCCACAAAAATCAGATGGCCAGCGAAAATAAGCTGGCCAGGAGCCATGCAATCAACATTTATTGAGGACCAACTGTGTCTAGAATACTGGGGTAGATGAGGAGGCATCAGCTGTGTAAGTTGCTCTCTTTGAGAGTTAATCACCTAGTCCGCAATCCACAGCCCCCGACAGTGGTTTCCAAGCTATAGGCTGGAGTGCCCCAGGTTCAGGGTAGGTGCCTTCCAAGGCCACAGCTGGTCCCTTGCTCCTACCCTGCCCAGCCAGAGCAGTTCCTCTCCTGCCTTGTTCTATGTGCTGCGAGTCAGCATAACATTTTATTTTTTAAAAAATTTTTTTATCCTTGTTCAAGTACAGTTTTCTGCCTTTCCCCCCAAGCCCAACGCCCCAGCCCTCCCTACCACCTTCCTGTTTCCACCCCCCCACCCCACCATTACTGTCCATGTGTCCTTTATAATTGTTTCTGCAAACCCTTCACCCTTTACCCCTGAAATTCCCTCTCCTCTCCCCTCTGGTCACTGTCAGCCTGTTCTTAATTTCAGTGTCTTTGGTTATATTTTGCTTGTTTGTTTGTTTTGTTGATTATGTTTCTGGATAACATTTTATATTTATAAAGCCTTTCACTGCTCAGAATAGCTTAAAAATCAGTTCCCTAATATTTTAATAACTTAAAAATCAGTTCCTTAATATTTTATTTCCCTAAAATTTGTAATCACTATGTCAATTCTGCTTTTGTCTTTAGGTTGTCAAATAGCTTGAATGAACCATCATTCATTTTACATTCTTTTCCATTTTCCATTTTGAAATGATAAATGAAAACATATCATTTTATGCTTAAATGCGTATTTTATTTTTTCTGATTATGAATTTTTATACTCCTACTGTTGAAAATTTAAAAATACAGAGGTTTAAAAATTGTAGTCACATTCCCCAAGATAATTACTGTTTACATTGTATTATATTCTGCACAGTCTTTATCCTACCCAGATCACGTTGATAACACCCACTTTTGTGAAATGAGAAGCACACAAGAATTTGCATGCAGTCCTTGCACAGGTGCCGTGCTAATCTCCCCATATTGTTCTAATTTGAGTAGATAGGCTGCTGAGTACATAAAATTTTATGTGTTGCATTTTCAATTTCTATTATATTTTTAACTTTGCCGAGAGCAGGCTACCTTTTGAGTCTGAGTTCTCCAGGCCAGATCTAACTTTCTCTAGTTGTGGGAGAAATTTCCAGCATTGACAGTCATTTCAACCCACAGGAAGTGCAAGATTCCCTCTCACACTCCCCAAACGGGCACACTTGTGCAAGATTGTCAGATGCGTGTCTTGATGATGATAATGCTGAGGTGCAGATACATGTGCCTGGATTTTAAGTTCGTGCTTCATTTTCTAAAGCCCTTTCTAAAAAGGCAGAAGGGAAAACAGGCATCCTCATTATGACGCTACTACTCGTCGGTGCTGCAGGCTTCCACGACAGCAGTGTGATGGACAGAAACCCAAGTGACAGAGCTGATTGAAAGCTACAAAGTCTGTTTGCAAAGGCTAAGGTCACTGGTAAGTTACCCATCATTTTGTTATTTCACTCCTTCCCTTGCTCTCGGAATTTATGTCTTCATATAAAAATAACCACATGTACAATATGCAACTAAAAATGATACTGTTGGCATGTCACTCACAACCTAAAAATTTGGGGGTTAAGACCTGATTATTTTCTGGAGTTTAGAAATAAGACATTTTATATAAGTATCCACTTTTTGATTTGATCGGTGGTCTTGGATAAATCGGCATAAAGTGTATTTAAGCTACTTTTAAAATTCTGTTAAAAACAAACCTAGGGAAGGAACAGCTAAATTAAGAATGTCATCTTTTCACTTTATATTTCCACAAATGAGTCATTCAAATGGCCTTTAGTTCTGGTACAGTTAAAATGATTGCTACACTGAAAAATAGTCATCGTATACTCCTCATTTCAATTGCATGTTAAGTGAGTTCTCTGCGCTGCTCAGAGAAAAGTCTATGTAAATAAGTAGGCTTCAACCAGAGGCAACCAAAAATATCATCTGTACGAAGATAAAGATTATGGCATATAAATATCACTTCTGCTCTTCACAAATTTATCTTGATGAGTTAAAGAAAAATAGAAAAATGAGTTTTAGGGTTAAAATAGACCTGACCATTTCAAAATATATGTTAAGCTTCCCACATGCCAGTGACAATGCCAGGGCCCCAGGGTGGCAGGTGCATGATCCATGGGCCTCTAGTTTGGACTTGTTAATGTCTGAATACAGGAGACCCAGTGCCTTCTACAGAGTGGAAATGAGATTGGACCCAAGATGTATCGCTGGGAAAAGAAAAGGAGTAGGTGGGACCAAGACTGGTATTTGCGTCTACAAAGTACTCAGAGAAATTCATTGAGTTTGGCATTCCTGAGAGACCAGTTCCTCATATCACAGCATCTCTTTAGTGAAAATTTGTAATTTCAAAACAGACGGCCCCTGCAAGGCCTCCCCCACCTCTACCTTCTCCTCTTCCTTCTTCCTCCTCCTCCTTCTTCTGCCTCGTTTTTCCCCTTCTTCTTCTCCTTCCCCTCCCCCCCCTCCTCCTCCTTCTCTTCCTTCTTGAGGTTAAGACCTACTTCTTAGCTAGGGTTTTCACATTTAGTTTCTTAATCTGTCCACCTCTATCAACAAAGCAGTTCTTCTCTTCCACAAATTTAATTAAAAATGACACCAGTTCTAATTGTTAATGCTATAGATTTTCTATTGGAAGATAAAAGACATAAATATGTAAATGCTTATTGAAGATTCCAGGATATTGTGTTTCATCTTCTCTGAGACATCCACAGTATGACTTATAAAAGAATGTATAGACAACATCTTAATTTATGTACTCTGACCTCATTTTAGCTGTTTACGTTCCACTATGCTAAAAATATTGGCTTGACCACAAACTGCATGTAATAGAAATATGTTTTATCATAGTTTTACTTTACTACATTTTACATATGCCATTCTTTACGTCGGTTTTTAAAATCAACCTTATGGAACCATAACTTACACAGAAAAAATGAGCCTATGTCAGTGTAGTTTTGTCAAATGTATACATCTCTGTAACCACCTCCACAGTCAAGATACGGAGGATTTCCATCACCTCAGCAAGTTCCCTCAAGTCCCTCTGTAGCGCCATCTCCTCACTCCCACCCTTAGACGGCCACTGACCTGCTTTCTGTCACTATTGATTAGATCTGTCTTTTTTGGCACCATAAAATGTGCATTCTTTTGTGTCTATCTTTTTTTGATCAGCATAATGTTTTTGCAATTTATCCACATTGTTGCACATATGAATAACTCACTGATTTAAAAACTTGGGTTTAATTCCATTGTGTGACTGCATCACACTTTGTGTATCTATTTACCTCTTGACAGACAATTGGGTTGTTTCCAGTTTGGGGCTATGAGAATAGAGCTGCTCTGGACCTTCATGGGCGAGTATCTGTGTAGAAATGTTTCCATTTACATGAAGTAAAACACCTAAGAGTGGACTTGCTGGGTCACAGAGTACTATTGGACTAAGTTTTGTTTAAGGAACTGCCTGACTCTCTTCCAAAGTGGCCGCACCATCGTGCATCCCCATCAGCAGTGTGTGAGAGCGCTAGCTGCTTCCCCTCTCTCCTGACTCCTGACCTCAGCCGTTCCAGCGGGTAAGTGGTGCTGTTTCCTCGTGGCAGGTCGTTTGTGTTCCCCTGATGACTGAGGAGGCTGAGCAATTTTTTCATGTGTTTATCAGTCATTCATGCATCTTCTTTAACAAAGTCTGTTCATTAGGTTGTTTGTCTTTTCATTGTTTAGTTATAAAACTTCTTCATGTATGTGGAGGCAAACCCTTTGGCAGATATATGTATTGTGAATGTTTTTCCCCCATTCCGTGGTTTTCCTTTTCATTTTCTTCATGCTGTCCTTCACAGAGCAGAAGTTTTGAACATTCCTTGGGACAGAGTGGGCACATCTGTTTACAAAAAACCTTTGCTAATGAGCACAGTCAGTATCTCTTAGAATGCAGTGCCACGGTGAATCGCGTCGCCTGTTTCTCCGTGACTATGATGTACCTGTGGCAGAGTCCCAGAGCTTATCAAGCACAAGACTCACCAGTGATGTATCTCCCCCAGTTTTGTGCTGCCAGCAGCTTCTACCTCAGTGCCCACCTTCCCTTCCTTCCTTTCTTTCCAATCTTTCTCGCCCACAGAAGGTCTTCCTCGCTGCACAGGAGTTGTCATCAATGAGTGCAAATCCTATTTTCTTATAGTGTAAGGGTCACCATGACCTCCTGGTTGCATTAGAAAGTATTTTATTTTTCGATTTTAGAACATTTTTATTTAAAAAAAACTAAAAAAAACCATCAAAAGTAATTTAAAAGTTGGGTTTGTTCTAGATTTAAGGAACAACAGAAATCTCTGATATATTTGACTTAATACTCAAGCCTCTCCTTGACTCTCAAAATCAGAACCCTGTGAGTTTGTCTTTTCTTCTAGGAAAACTGGTGGCCTACATTTTGTTTGTTTCTTATTTGCAGCAGATAGCAAATATTTGTTAAAATGTACCATATTCCAAGCATTGTGTCAAAAAAGAAGAAATACCTATGGTACCATGTGTCAAATATTTTAGTTTATTGTTACTGAAACAAGAAGCAGCTTGAGAACAGGACTCTTGAATGCATTTTCTTGTGCTGAGTACTGGCACACAGGAATTTACCAAACACAGTTAATTTATGAACGATTGTATGCACATGTGTATGAATGAAGTGTCAGCGTGAGTTCACTGCCTTGAGTTTTCTGTTTTCTCAGAGGCGGGTATTTTCTGTGATGGGAGAGCTGTACCCTGACAGCCACAGCCACTCAAGAAAAACCATGCTACGCTAGCAATAAGATCTTCCAGCAGCATCTCAGCCAGGGATTCGGTTGATACTTGGAATAGGCCTGTGCCATCTTGATTCCTAATGGTTAAGATTTCCCAAACTAAGATACAATGCACTCAATATCAGAAATGAGGAGGGTCATCAGAAAATTACCTTCTTCTTAGAGTATATCAGAGAAAAGATGAATGATAAAAAGAAGGTTGATTATTACAAGTACTGTTTAGTACAGTTTGTAAAAGAGTTTTATATACTTTTTCTCATTGAATCCTTACAACACCGCTGGGAAGCAGCCACAGAGAGTATTGGTATACTTGTCTCCATTATACAGAGCTGGAAATGAGCCTCAGAGAATGTGTATTTCTTGCCCAAGCTTTTACAGATACTCAACAGCACAGTGGACTAGCTGGACTCTGGTGTTCTTTTTTGCTGCCCTGAAAGGATGACCCTCTTACTGACGGGCGCCATGGGTGGTAGTCTACATCAAGCCTACATTTCTCTCTTCCCCTTGGTTTTAAGTAACACCACTTTGTTGTGCCAGGAGAAGAGATAGGCCATTCTTACTCTAGTGTGTCTTTATGGTGCGCTAAGCACAGCATTAAAGAAAACTTAGTTTCCAAATAAAGCCTTGATACATTGCTTCATCTAACACCACAGGGGAGAGCCCCACAGAAGCCATGACTCTGTGAACCCTCAAATTCCTTTTTCTTTGCAAACCCTGTTTTATAAGTTGTTAGTCAGAAGACGCTGAAGTGACCTTTTCTCTTAAACGGATGAAATATCCTTAATTGTTTTATGTTATACTTGTCCAGGAGGAACTCCTTAGCTTAGACACATTTATTCAGGAATTTCATTGCCTTGAAATGCTTGGAAGAACAATAGGGCTTGATAGTTGTAGACGGGAATTTGGGAGAAAAGACTGGAGAGCTGCTCATCTTGCCCCTATTCATCCCTCTAAGGGGCAGTATTATCTGTGAGCTATCACATCGGAATGTTCTGGAAACAAGCTTGCATTTGGGGGATGGTCTTCAGTTGCAAACATGGCCATGACTCTGAAGTAACAGATTCACATGAATCTTGTAGCAGGATTACATTTCAACCACTGCTTCCCAAAGGATGAAGTATGTTCGCCTCTGCCTCCGTGACCATGGTGTGACAGTAGGCTCTGTAACTGGGTCAGCTTTGTTCGGGATCAGCACTGGTAACGCAACACAATCTGAGATTCTACATTCGCCTAACAGTTGAAACTAAGACAGAGAAAAACGCAACTTAATTTCTCTCAAGCAGCTACATTTCTACATCCTTACTGGCCTCTATAATAACTGCACAAGGGATAAACAGCTCTCTTTATTAATGCTTCATTACAAATTTTCATATCTTTGTGACAAGTGGCGCATTCTTTGCACAGGGTAAAGTACTTGCAGCTTTGAATCCAGCTGGTCTGGATTGGAAAACTCATTACTGCGCCTGTTCTGACTGCCAGCAAACTCCTCAGGGGACAGATATGGCCTGATAATGTATAGAAACAGTCAAACTGGATTGGCCAACTTGTCTAAATAAACCGTTGGAAAATGTAATTTAGAAGGAGGAGTATATCAATTACAGATTGTTTCCTTAATTGCCTGTCATTTCTCGGTTCCAAATTTTAGGCATTTTTCATAACAAAATTAATAATTATAGCATATAACAAAGCTTGTCATTCAGTCTTTTATAACATACCATCTATCTATAACAACAAAGAGGACTGTAAATGGCATTACAATTTGAAGAGAAAATTACAAGATCATTTATATGAAGGCAATTGATTAGCTATCTTGACCAAGTTCTAGATTGAAATCGCCATCTCTTGACTCAGAGATTGGCATCGGATTAAAATAAACAAAGAATTGTTTCCAGTGGAGAAGATTAAAACACAATTATACATCCATTTATCTTGCTTTGCCCAGAGACTCTCCATCCCATAACACCATTTGCATAATGGGTTATTTTGTTCCTCTTTAAAGGTTAAATTTGGAATATTTTATTCTAAGTGCCATCAAAAATAAATACACGGAGTTCTAAGCCTACAGCTTTTTGTATTTATCTGAGATAAAGGATCAGTCCATTTTCCTGTATTTAGAGAGGCGCTTTCTCATCTGTGACCATGGACAAATGCACACAAGTATTTCAGCTCGTTTATTCCCCTTTGAAGGACACACGCATGCACGCATGCGCACCCTCACTCTGCTCCCATCCGGAGGAGTCTGGAGGTGCCGTTTTGTCTTCGGCTGCTCTGCTCCAGGGCCCCCGTTGGTCTCCCGGGACATCTACTCCAGAGCTGCACTCCCCAGAGGGTGCTGTATCAATGCACACCTGCACTCCTCTTCCCTACTGGTCCCCGTTGCACATGGACCTGACTTAAGTCTGACTACCTGGATGGACCTAAAAAACAGTCTCTGGGCATGGAGAATCTATTATCACCTCAAGGGGAACACACTGTGCCTTTTAAGAGAGTGTCTTGGGATAGACGAGGTTAGTGCTTTGTGGAGAGAGTTCAAGGCACAAGACTGACTAGTGGCAAATTTTGGCAGGGGGAAAATCTTCCAGATTCCCTCACACTCTCCTCTTGCCAGCACAGCCCTGCACAGGAGATGAAGAGGCACAGCCGCCAACCTGCCCAGCTGTTTAGGAGTGGTGGTTAGAACAGAAACCTCCCCGAGGATTAGAAAGTGCCCCCTTCCCGCCTGCAGCCCTTTGCCTTATAACAGTAACTGCTTTGCAGCATCTCAGCCTCCTAATGCTTAGAGCTCTGCTTTTCTAAAGCTTCTCACAGTCTATTGCATGAGCAACTGGCTTTTGTTCAGACCCAAACTTTATTGGATAGAGTCTAGGTAAAGAGATTTTATGCTATTTAGTAATGAAAATTCAGCCTCTTGAAAGGTTTTCCTCAACATGGCTATTCAAGTAGCCAGTGGATGGGTCTCCCTGGAAACATCGGTAGCAACTCTGTTGCCCCGTGTCCTGCCGACAATCTCTCCATGTCATTGGGGAGCTGGTTAAGATGCAGAGTCCTTACTTCACGCGGTCGGTGTCCTGACTGGAGCTGGACGCTGTGAAGGCCATGCGGTGAGGAGGAGTAAACATATTGTCAAGGGGCAGGACAGTGGTGGGAGGTAGGCCCAGGTGACCACGAAGGGTCTGCCAGACCCAGACACCGACCAGGGAATATGGATAGCTCCCTGCAGGGTCCCACCCAATGGGGACACCTGTTGTTCTGTACGTGGGTGTCCAACAGGTAGGTGGAGTCCAGCCATGGGGAATTTGGACAGCAGATATGTTGTAGTTCAAGCTGCGGTGCATCGAAAGGTGGAGAATAGAGGTCCTGCTTCTGGGCAAAGAACCTACTTAGAGATAGGCAGGTCTGAGTGGTAGAAGGGGGCTGAGGCATGCCCTGAAACCAACACTCAGAAACAGGGACAAAGGCAGAACTAAGATCTGGATGATGGGAACAGGGGTGCAATGGAATACCTTGGAATTTGGGGCCAAAAGGCAGAATTTCATCATCAGAACTAGACCACTGGACCACGTGAAGAGAATGAGAGGGAGTGTGTAGTGTGGCTCTATTTCTAATTGTAGCACTATCTAGAAAAAGAGGCATAAGAAGGTTCTTGGATGGGGTAGGCAAACAACTGTGGTTATAGCAGAGGGCTGGGGACTCAGGACATGTGTGAATATTCTGCTATTGGTTGATGAGAGATAAAACAATTTTTTTTTAAAGTTATACCTTTTCTACCTATATTGTGTGTCAGATTGCTTCTTTTCTCCTCTTGTCATCATAGTCTTATAACTATTCTTTTTAACGTATTATCTGAACAATTGTTGAGAGGGATCACTTTTGAAGAATGTGTAGAATAGGGGAGAACTTGGAGAAATACTCCCATCTGTGCCCATCCACCTTCTGCTTGTCAGTACTGGCTGCACCCAGGGTGAGGTGAGCAGGGACAGACACGTGCAGGAGGGGATCCAAGGGCCCAGAGATGATGACAGTGACACGATTTCATGTACTGAGCACATTCTATACGCCAGGGACAAGGCAGAACGCAGTACACATCGTCTAACTTAATCATGGCAAGCCAAGACTTACACACACAAATAAAGCCATCGCAGCTAACGAGGCTGTGTAACTTTCCTGATATTGCATAGTCGGTTAGTGCTCCATCAGCCTGAGCTCCCCCTGACATGGTAGCTGAGAAAGCTTAAATACATTTTGCCCCCAAACAGGATTTCAGAGAAGAGACCAGTCTCAGCTGGGAAGATGCCAGGGCCTGATGTGAATAAAGAAGAATAGAAGATGAACCAAGGGGTAGCCACACAGAGCTTCACATAGGCTGAGCCCAGGTGAAGGCGAAGCTATTTTAACTGACTGGTACCTAGATCTGACTCTGGATCGCTAGTGAAGCTCTTAATGATAGATAAACCATCCTTTGTTTAGAACTACAAATCCAGGAAGTAGCCAAGGACACTGATTAAATGAGGACCAGTGTCCCTCCGAATGTAAGAACTTTTGCCAGAGCCTCTGACATCCAGACTTTACCTTGTAAAACCAAAGCAGATAGTAGGTGCTGATTATTTAGAGGAATTGAGGGTTTGGGCTGAGAGGAATGGCCTGATCAGTTCCTCCATATTCTGTGATCAATAATTTATGTATTTTCTCAAAAGACATGGCAGCTACCTAATGGGCCAGCTGATGGGGATGGCTCCTCTCGTCTCAGAAAATGAGAATATCTGACCTGCTTTGGTCACCAGGATCAAACTTTCAGTCAAGACTGGTCTCAATAAGGAATGGGGGTCAGGGATTGTGCCAATTCAAAGAAACTTGAAGAGCTTGTTAAAATGCACAATCCCAGGTCCCCAAATTCAGGACATCCTTCAGGTGGTTCTGATACAGATGGTCCTGCAGACACTTTGGGAAACTCCTCCATAGAGATTTCCCCACCCATCCACTGTGTTTGTCAAAGCCAAACTGGACTGGACACTCCCGACTCTGAGAGGGTGCAGGCAGAGAGCCTCCCCCTCAGCCTGCGAATGGCCGCCTTTTCTATTCACATCAGCTGCCAGTCCTGAGGGGGAGCAGGTCCTGTGGAGCCTCAGAGGTCAGCAGTGCTGTGGCCGCAAGGACAGGCGCCCTCTCAACGCCAGCTACAGCTGTCCCAACCCTGAGCCCAGTCTTTGCTTTTCTTCTATTCCAGTCACATGACTGGAGCTGGGTAGGTTCCAGAAATGAGGGACAAAAAGGGGAGACATAAAGGCTATTCTTTCTCCCAATTTCTCTCCTCTGTGGCTGCTAGAACCCACCAATTTGTGCTGCATCCTGAAGAGTTTAGTGCTTTTTAACCATCAGAAGCTGGTTATGGCTTCCTTGCATGGGCCAGCTTTGAGGACAAGGATTTGCTGAGGCAGAAAATTCCCCCATGGCAGGCTTGATGGATGATAAGACTTTGTCTCCTGGGGACACAGTGATTTGCAGCAGCATTTCAGCAACCCAAAATAAACCATCACTCTGCACAAGGGGTGACAAGCTTAATGTCTACACTCTTCATCATAATTCTGGTGGCAGAGCTTCCCAGACTCTAGGTGAACCCCTTTCACTTCGGTCCAAAAATCTGGAGTAGGAATGTGGGTGGACTGTATAAAAATTGTTCTTCAGCTTATCACCATTCATCTCAGGCTCTCAAGTGCTTTATAAATGTTAATTAAATTGCCACAACACCTAAGTATGTTTAATTATTATCCATCCATCACTCCCAGCCCCATGCCAACTCCTTAAAAATGAGGAACTTGAAGGATAGCATGGCTAGATTTCAGTGGCTGAGTTTATCATAGAAGCAAAACCCAAAATTCAATGACTTTTACTTCTAGTCTCATACTGAAGAAGAGAAAAGTGCTGGAAAAGCTCATACAATTCCTACACATATATACATTGTAAAGTACTATTAGGAGAGTTAGAAGAAAGAAGAATAAAATATGTATATTGGATTCATTTAATTGTAAGAACTACTATATTAATCCTACCTTCTAACCAATCTTTTCCCTCCCAAGAAACTAAACATCTGTTTCAGTTTTTCCATCTATAAAACGGTGTCATAATGGGGTTCACTAATCTCTTACATTACCCCAGTGTAAGCACTGATAGCTTGTCAAGTGGTGTCTTCTACAACCTATAGAAGGTGTTCACATTTCCCTGTAACAACAGATGCCCTCACAACTTGAAACTGATTACCCTACTACATCACCTAACCCTGAAAAATTTTCATGATCAAAGCTGTTATTCATGCCATCAGAATTTCCTTCCTCTTCACATTAGTTCAAGGCCACTGGCCTGGATGATGCTTATCTGAGTCAATCACATCCTTCTCTTTTCAGAAATCAGGTGCTAGAAATACTACCAGGTTATAAGTGAAAGACTTTAGTTAAGACCAGACACTGTTAGTGATTCTAAGAACTGTCTCTGCCTCCATTCTGTTTGAGGAATATCGGTTTCTCATTTAATATGCGTACATAGAAGTGGCCACCTGAGAGTAGGTTGGAAAATAGTGGGACTACTTAGAGGTACTGGAGACAAAGTTGCAGTTAAAAAAAACAGCTAAGTTAAGTCTTTGCCACCAACCCTCCAGGCTCACTCTGGTGGTGGGACTTGTAGGAGACGAAGGGAAGAGGAAATGCAGTTACGGCCTCAGGAGGGTGCAGAGCAGAGAGGGAAGAGGCGCAGTAGAGCAATGTGTGAACACAGAAAGGTCAGAGATGGTACTGTCACCACAAAGGGCCGTGGGAAGGGGGAAGATAAAGCAGGCGGTAAAGATGGATTCTTCAGTTGTCAGCCAGGGAGGTATGCTCCCTGAAGGAAAGGCCTGGAAGCATCCTGGGGTGAGCAAAACAGGTCCAAACCCTGAGTGTGCTACTCCTTAGCTATGTGACCGTGGTCAGTCACCTGCCTTTCAGAGCTGCAACTCCCTCACGGCGTTGTCGGAGAGTTAGAGACACTGCACCACGCGTGCTCAGCCGGGGCCCAGAACAACACAGAACATGTTCAATGAACGCTAATGCTCACCACGCGTCACCACAGCCTCCCGACTCGGCAGCACGACCGACTGAAAACGAAGGGCATCCTCCTTCTCTGAATGGACGGAACCACCTGCAGCATTCGCTTCCAGAGCGGCCCCTGTGTGCCGTGCCTGATGCCAACACTGCTGTTTCCTCAAGACGGTTGTCCAAAACCATCCCCATGGGGCTTATTTAAAACATATACACAAATGTGTATTGTTGGTGGCAACTCTTGGTCCTTCTAGAGCAATTTGTTTACATTTAGAATTTGTCATTTAGAGTCAAATCTGTTGAAAAGGGAACATAAGCAAGAGGGTCCATTCCTTTGAAGGATGTCCCACATCTAAGCTTGACTTTTTGAATAGGATTTTTTAAAACAAACGAGCTATGACATTCTTCCATAGTCATATTTGAACTGTTGGCCTCGATTCACCTTTGGGATGGGAAACACTGGGAAGAAAAGAAAGAAGAAAAGACCAAGGGGAGTAGAGAGGGAACCGGAGGGCAGAGAAAGGCTGAAAGTGAAAGGACAAGTCGAGGCAGAGAAAACCAAACCAGCTTAGAAACATCACAGAGAAATCAACTTTGTAGGCAAGAGACGTTAATTATAGTTTGCTTTTTAAGACATAACTCATCCTACTATTTGTTTTGTGAGGGGTGGGGGGGGGGAGTGCTTGTAATGAGCTGCAATAAACTTTCCAGTCAAGTCTAGATTGTTTTTTCCTTCTGCTCTGAGAAAATATGTTTAGTGAAATACCTTAGCCTTTCAAAAAACTGAACTGTTTTTTAGGACATTTATTTATTTTTCCATCATATTTTGGACAATCGTACTCCACCTGTTCACTCCTTTGCTCTTGCCTCCTCAAAGCTCCCAGACAAGCAGGTGCTTGAGGACGGGGACCTGTGCAAAAGTAAGGAAACACCAGAGCTCTCTATATGGATAAAGTGATTAGCAGAAAGTATTGTATAAAAGAATCTTCTTCTCCTGTTCAGAAAGCAGATTTTCCTCAGAAGCTGGCAGAGCTCCCAGACAATTTGCTCTGGGAACAGACTCTGGCTAAACTGCTGCCAGTGCCGGCCACAGGGGGCTCCCAGATTGATGAGTTTGGGCGGCCATGGAGAGAGAGCCCTCAAGAGACAGGAGGGGGTGATGCCTCTGTGTGGAGCACCAGGCAGGGCTGACTTGGGTCATACGACACAGGAGATGCAGCTATGAGCAGAGAGCAGGCTGGGTGCTCTGCCGTCCACCTCCCTGCCCAGGCCTTCTGGCCTCTGAAACACTACAGGAAGGGCAGAGGGGCTGAAGAAGGGAGCAGCTGGCTCCAGGGTTCAAGATGGAGGAGCCTGAGTGGTCACCACGTAGGGTTAAAACTAGGAAGGATGAGGGGGTCTTCATGGCTTGGCCAAGGGCTCAGGCTGTTTCAAGCTACACAAAGCAGCAGCGTGGAGGGCAGAGTAACCCTGTCCTCCAGTACCAACTGAGTAGTGTCTTCTGACTTCCAGCTCAGCCTAGGGGACTGGCCAAATCATCACGAGGGTTTAGGAAATGATCCAGAAGCAAATGTTGCTACTAGACCCCCTGGATACTGCAGTCATCATTGTCACCACAGCAATGCCCAGCCTACCCTTTTCAGCTTCCCCTGGGTGGTGTTTTCAACAAACACTCACTCTGGAGTACTTCTAATTGAACTGGAAATCAGCAGGCACTCTATGAACTAAAATGTGATGGTGGGGAAAAAAGGGGGGAAGAGAGCCAAGGCTGTCAGCTTTCGAAGCTAGTGCCAACTTCCCTGCTAGGTTTTAGCTCAGCCAGACAGGGATTCCTGATAGGGAGACATTTAAAAATGATTTTCCCCCATAGCAGAATTTTGAAAAGGTCTATGGCCATGAATTATTCAGGGCCACTAGCTGTTTTAAGCCCCCAGTATTTTCCAGATATCCTCAAAGGGATTCTTGGCTACCTTGGGTATTAACAGAAAAGGTAACAGGACACCTTTGCCTCTCTGTCGCCTTAAATGTCCAGTGGCCAGGCTGCCCTGAGGCTACTATGAAGCTGGGAACTGGGAGTCAGGGTGAGCTGGCTGGCCCACTGCTTTCTGCTTGCTCTGCTCTTTCCCCTAATGAAATAGCCTTTGTGTGCATGTACGTCTCATTACACAACTAATTCCTGATCACTTCAAAAAATTCAGAAAATGCAGAAAATAGTAAAGAATATCACCAACCTGGAATAATCATAATTGACACAGTAGTACACATTCCTCACTCTTCCTATGCGAACATTTTGAAGTGAGATTATAGTATGCATATATTTTTAGAACTGACTTTTTCGTTCTATAATAGATCACAGATTATACTTCCATGTTTAAGTATAGATCAGATAATCATTTATTTTAGTAAGTAAAACTATTTTCCTCTTCTATGGGCTCCAAAGATAGGACAACCACACTGTAAACAAAATAAGAAACAAAAAAACTTAACTTGCAAAAATCCTGGAAACAGATTATCATTTTTAATGGTTGTTTAATAATCCAGGATACAAATGTGCTGTGGTTTACTTAATCAATTGCCTGTAGATAGAGATTTCAGACATCACTAGGTTGTTGCTGATAGAAACACAGATCTTTATATAACCATCACTGAATCCTGTGAGATCATTCCCTTAAGATAAATTCTTCAAAATGGAATTTCTGGGTCAAATCCCATTATTTTTTTTTTTTTTGCAAGACAAAATAACCAAGGTTAATACAAAGATATATAAAATCCTATCATCTTTTTAAAGGCTTTGATGCACCCTGTCAAAGTTTGCCTTCATCAGTTCTCTGCCAATACTCCATCCTTCCAGCATTAAATAAAACTACCCATCTTCTGCCCTGACTCTCAATACTGGGCATTATGAGTCTTTTTCATCTTTTCCAATCTGATGGTTGTAAACGAGATGTCTCATTTGATGTTTTAATTTGGTGTTCAGTGTTCTCTCTCTCTCCCACACCTTCTGTCATTTCTTTTTCTACCAGCATCCCCCTCATTCGACAATAAACATTAATGAGCACTTCCTGTGAGTGGGCATTTTCTGGGTGCTAAACTTCAGTGCTACAGGAGCAGCGCTGTCTGCAGCGCTTGGGGGCGGCCTGGGGGAGCTGGAGAGAGCTTAGCGGGGGAGGTGATATTCATGCTAGGTTTGATGGAATGGTGAGGGCAGGGTGGATAGAAAAAGGTCATTTAATCAGAGGAAAGTGTGGCCAGAGGTAGGATGGCAGGATGGTCAGACTGAGACTGAGACAGGCTCTGTGTACTCTGCTGTGGAGTTCAGATTTTACTCTGTAGCCATGGCTGATAGTCAAAGGAAGGGTTTTTAGGGGAGACTAAGGATCAGATTCATATTCAGAAAACAAATTTTGGTAGCAGTGTAAAGGGAGAAATAAAGTAAGCAGAAAGAGATGGAGACAGACCAATAAAACAACTGTAGCTGAAGTCTGTGTGAAGACATGAGAGTTGGACAGAAGTCAGGTGCAGCAGAGAGCTGGACAGAGAAATGGGGGAGTGGAAATTTTCAGGACTGGTGACAGGGCAGGGGAAGTGGGAGAGAAGTTCGGTAAGACTGAAGTGGACGACAAGGTGTGAGTATGGACAGAAAAGAGGAAAAGACATTGCCCTGGCCGGTGTGGCTCAGTTGGTTGCAGTGTCACCCCCTAAACTGGAAGGCTGTGGGTTGGACTTCTAGTCAGGAAATATGCCTGGGTTGCAGGTTCAGTCCCCCGGTGGGGGCGCCTAGGAGAGGCAACCGACTAATGTTTCTCTCTCACATTAATGTTTCTCTCCCTCTGTCTCTCCTTCTCTTCCCCTCTAAGCATGTCTTTGGGTGAGAATAAACAAACAAACAAACAAACTGCTTATTGGACTTTAGATAGAAATATCATGCAAAGGGAAATTGCAAATATTAATTTTGGGACTCTAGAGAGAGGCTGTGGCTGTGTGCAGATTTGGGGAACAATGGCACTCAGAATCCACACATGGATTGCCAGGAGTCCGAACTCTACCCACACCCAGGCCTGACACCCTGTATTCTTGACAACCCCTGTGTCCTCACCCTTGACCTGTGAACCCTTTTCCCTTTTCTGAGAGGTGCCCCATTTATTATGAGAAAGAAAAAACTGCATGTAGCCAATTCATGTAAAAACTGGAAAAATAAGCTATTTGTCTTATGGTGCAAACAATAAGCATTTTCAAAACAAGAAACATTTATTAACACAAAGAAACAACTCTGTAATGGTATGGCAAGTTATGCACAAAAAGCCTTTCTGAACTCTCTCCAGATATACCCAATAAAGCGCCATCCGACCCTACCTCTGGGCAGGGGTCTCTGTGTCTCTGGTAGAGATTTGAAACACAGAGGCTCTGTCAGCCATTGAAGGAATGATTCATAGCTGAGTTTGCCTTGAGATAGAACTCAGCCCGAGACCTGCTCCCAGGAGCCAGGTTCAAGCCCCAGGACCAGAAGAGAAACAGGGCTGTGGCACCCTGCCATTGGCTGGTTGGCTTCTCAGCTATGACTTGAAACAGTTCAATTAAAAGAACAGGCAGCTGCCATTTAAATTCAAATAGAAACATTCTAAAACAAATATGGTTAATTTTAGTCTATTCTGTGCTCTTCAGCATCTTAACCTTTTAGAAAAACAAAAAGTGCTTTTGAGAGTCACTCTGAGAAGGAAGTGTGAGTGTCAGTTCCCAGCTTCACTCTCCAGCAGCCAACATTCCAGCTCAGGAAAACCTTACTCTGACCCGGCTGGAAACTGCCCTTTTTTCCTATTAACCATGTCTACTTTTCTCACTGGCTCCCTCTTTCCCTGGTGTGCCAAGTCAGAGACTGATATCTGGTAACACGCCTCTGGCTGGGCCCACAGGATCAGACAGGTACCGTCAACCACACGCCGCTTCAAAACAGCCACATTCCATTTGGTGGTACATCAGGAACGAGTTTGCAACGGAGGCACCTCACTCACCACAGCCAAGGAATGAACAAACAGAACCTCTCCTATTTCAGTAATAAAAACCTGACTGGAAAGGAGGTCACTGAATTAAAAACAGCATTTTGCTTATGATAAGTATTACTTTCTCAGGCTGCATGACTTTCCCTTTTACAAACATGGGCATAATTATCTACAAGTAAAAAAAATGAAAAGTTTCTTAGGTACGCTGGGAATCTGAGGTATAGAAAGAGAGCACGGAAAGCATCCTAGTCCTATGTGCACCATCACAGAGCTGACAATGCGGGAGGTGGGAATAAACGCCTCCGATCAAGTGCAAGTGCTGAAATTACACAAGATAAATCACAGAGAATGCTCTAGAATGTTTCTGGCTGGAGATGTCCAAAAGGCTGCTTATGTAAAATGATGTAAACATCCCAAATAAGGAGGCAAGGCAGAAGAGAACAAGGCATAGAGAGATTCTGAATTTGTTTCCAATTTCTTTTGAGTACATATCATGATTCTAAGCCCAAATTGTTAGAGTTTCTGAGCAGGGGAAATAATTTATACTATGAAGGAGGAAACTCTCTGGAGTACCAGCTTCCTTAATAACAAACCACCCTGATAAACTGGCAAGATTTCCATAAAGATTTAAGGCAAAAATGCCTGCAAACTCAAAGATCAAAATGGCCTCCTAGTTTAGGCTAACACCCTGAAACGACTGACACCTGCAATAGGAATTAACTCAGCAACAGTTCAGTTCACCGCTCACTGGGCGGGCTTCCAGTTCAGGGTACTGAAGCTATGTGACTTACACCCGTCTACATACAGACAGCACCTTCTATGGCCTCCATATTTCTTCACTACCTTATACTACTTCCATCTTAGGTTATATCTTTAACATTTTCGCATCAATTCCCAAAATGTGTACCTGCCAAAACCCTTTAGAGTACAGAATTTAAAAGACAGGGCTGTGAATATGAGCTCCTTCTTCTCACCCTGTAAAGCTGGCACCTTCACATATTATAAATCTCCATGTAGCAGCAGCAGAACCAGAGTGACTGTTTTCTGATAGGACCTGTGCACGCACCACCAGTGTGGCAGGAGCCCTGCCAAGGTCTTCTGAGGCACAGTGTGCTCTCTGGCCAGCATTCAGGGCCACCAAGCCATTATTTCCACGACACATCAGAATATTTTCAATTTAACAAGCTCAGTTCGCGGATGAGAATCAAGTGAGAGTAACTGAAAATTAAATGCCTCCCCACACATCTACCCTGACTGGGAAAGCTGGTCACCAGACAAAGGGTTCTAAAAGAACAATTTATACAGAAACCCCAAGAACCAAGCACCTGAAAAGAGCATACACAGACTCTGGAATGCTGCCCTGCCTTCATTGTCTTTCCGGCCTTCCCTGTGTGTAGAAAGTTGTGGGACAGTGATTATGAGCACTACCTGGGCTCATACCCTGGCTCCACCTCCTATTTGCTGTGTGACCTTGGGCCATGAGCTAGTTTCTCTGACTGGGTTGAAGATTAAATGAGATAACATAGCTGGAGCTTTTTTTTACAGTTTCTGACACCTAACATAACCTGTTCCATCTGCTCAACTCTCCGTTCCTTGTTAGGCCATGACTAGAGAAAGCATGGGTAGATCTTCCTGAACGTAAAGTAAAATCAACTCTAGAACTGCATTCCAGTGGCTGCTGGTGGGACTTAAAGCAGATGTGGATCAGTGTTACTAAAAAGTGGTTCATGTGTAAATCACCTCATGTAATCCATAAGACACTTATAGGAGGTATTGTGATAGATTTGCACTAGTTATTCTTCAACCAAATACATCTCCTAAGGTCCGTGCCCTTGTGTGGCTTCCTCCTGTACTGACTCTAGACTTGGCCGTGTTTCTTACTTTGACCAACGGAATCGGCAAATGTGAGATTAGTAGAGGCTTCAACGTGCTTGCATGATAAAGCTTGTGCCCTTAGATTACTACCGCCACCATGCGAGAAAGTCCAGACCCCTTAAAGATGAAAGAGCCCATGGAAAGGGAGAGAAAGCAGCATGAGCGAGCACAGGCAATGCCAGCAATTAACCAGTGATCAGTCTGTCAACTCACAGAACCATGAGAAATAATAAATTGTTTTATGTCACTAAGTATGAGGGTATTTGTTAGTCTCTAATGAGAAACTAAAAAAAAACTGGTGAGAAGGTGCTGCCATAACAAAACTTAACACATGTGGCATTGCCTTTGGGCCCAGATGGCGGGCAGAGCTGGAAGGGCAGTAAGGGAATTATTCTTGGAGGCTGGAAAAAAGGCAGTGCATTGCTGAAACAATTAGCAAAACTGTTATCTGTAGTAACTTGTCAGGTAAAAAATATACCTAATCAATTTGTGGATCTGACTAAAGATTTCTGGGCAAAACGCTGAAAGCTCCAATGGATTTTTTTTTAGGTTTGTATAATAAGGTGCAAGAAGAGAGACAGATGAGTTAAAGCAGGAACCGTTGACTTTGCAAGTAGAACTTAGAGGAAATAAGGAGGGCTCAGGATTTGCTGGGTGGTAAAGTAAAACTGTTCCTCATATCCATTCTCTCCAACTGGCAAAGGGTTCTTAAGGTAAAAACGGTCTCAGGGCACAGATTAGTCAAGGATGTGGGTGTAAGATGCTGTATCAAGACTTCCAAAAGACTGTAGGAAGTGCTGAGCAGACCCTTTCAACGGGACAAAAGGGCTTCTAAGGTTCACAGAAGCCTGGTGAAAATGGTTCTCAGTAATGAGCTGGCTGGGCTGCCCAATACGCTAGACACATGTAGCTCCTGGGGACTTGAAAAGTGACTAGTCTGAATGGAGAGGTACACTAGGTTTCAAACACCTAGTATGAAAAAAAATAACTTATTAATAATTTTATATTGATTACATGTTGAAATGATAAAATTTGGATATATTGAGCTAAACAAAATATATTACTAAAATTACTTTCACCTGTTTCTTTTTACTATTATTTAAATTGTGGCTCTTAGAATTTAAGAAAAATACACATGTGATTCACATTTGTGCCTTGTTTTGTATTTCTATTAGAAGGCACTAGAGTAGAGAGAGGCCAGTCCAAAAAAAGAATTATGGGTATAGATTTTGTCTAATGAAGTGAAGAATAATGAGACAGACTAGAAACCCCACATAATTTTTAAAGGAGTTTTATCAGATTGAAGTAACAGTTTAAAATGATAGGAGGCCTTTAGGCCCCCAATTTTCTGATAAAGCTACTTAGCTTCGGACATAGGACAATTATTTTAAAAAAGAAAAGACATCTCAGAAGATGGAACCGAGAACCAAGAGGGTTGAATCAAGAGCAGAACAAGACCCTGATAAAGGAACCTTGTTTGCTAGAGTAGAACCAGATAGTATTTCAGAATTACTGCTATTACCTCTCATTTCTCTATTTTTGACTGGAGATGTGTATTGGGGTTACCATATTGCCATTTCAACATTGTGTCTTGGGTGTAGGAGTCAGTTTACAAGCAGGATTTCAAGGAAATAAATAGAGCCCAGGACTTTCTAGGTGGAAAGGCAAACCAGAACTCTGGTTGAAGAGGAGCTATACACTAGAAACCCAATATATGTCTGAACCAGATTCAGATCATAAGATCACAGATTTCCAGCCTGGTTTGGCCATTGGATGAGACTTCAGAGGTCTTGGGAGGGAAGAGTGTGTTGTACATATGGAAGAAATTTAAATAATTATGGCCAGAAGGTAGACTTGATAGATTAAAAATGACCACACACTATTTAAAAATCCTCTCTCAATAAGGTAGAGCTCCTCTCACCCTTTGAATCTGGGCAAGCCTTCTAACTTGCTTTGTTCAATAGAACGGCAAAAGCAGTGTTTTGCCACTTCCAAGCCCAGACCTGGAGAGGCCTTACAGCTTCTGTCCCTGTTCTCCCGGTACTCTGAGAACCCCACGCTGTGATAAAGCCCATATGGCAGGTCCTCGCCATCCCAGCTGTCCCATCCATTCCCACTGAGGTCCCACACAGGAGAGTGCCGCCCTCTTAAATCCTCAGCTGGTCACAGCCACACGAGTCGGCTCAGGAGAAACCAGTGGTAAGAACTGCTCAGCCCAGATAACCGTGATAAATAATAAGTCATTGTCATTTTCAGCCACCAGCTTTGGAGTGGTTTGTTCTGCAGTGATACATAGCTGATATCTATCCATGACCTAACAGGGAACAAGAGTTGAGCAGGTGCGACAGAGGTGTGACTTGAGATGCTACTGCAGTTGGAACACTGTTACCACCACGTTCTTCACTATGGGTCTCTCGGTGCCACAGCGTGGCAGCAGGCTTCCCCCAGAGCGAGGGATCCAAGAGAGGGACAAAGTGAACAAAATGGAAGCCAGCACATCTTTTATAAGCTAATTATCAGAAGCAACATACGAGAACCATCACTTTTCTGGTATTCTACTGGACACACAGACCAACACTGATAGAACATGGAAGGGGGCACACTAAGATGTGTAACCCCAAAATTTTGGAGAGGAGAACTCTAAATGAATTTGGCTCAATAAAGAGCAGGCCTTCCTGAATTAGAGGGGACAAGTCCTTATATTTGTTGCTGGTGACAATGTGAGGTTTCTGAGGAAAGCAATCTGAAAATCTGCTATAAGAGCTCTAAAATTTGTTATACTATTTGACTCAGGGATTTCCTCTTTGGAGACTATTCCCTCAAAAATAAAAACCAAAAAGAAAAATAAAGCTGTATTCTTTGAATTATTTCAAATTCTCAATAATAAGGAATTGGCCTAAGTAACAGGACCAAAAACTGTATGGGCATAATTGGTATGTCATTTTATTGACACAGATCTGTGTCTATAAAATAAAATTACATTGCACATATATATTTTTTTTCTTATGCATGCTTAATGCATTTTCTTCCTGAGAAAAGTGTTTTCTACAGAAACTACCCATGTGTAAAAAGAAGACTGGCTTAAAATGGCTACTGTGATGGGAGCAGTGTCTTAGGGAGATGCAGTTTGGACTCGGGGTAAACTGAATACTTTACAAACTGTGGTTTGGAGTTTGCTTTAATGACATTGTAGGTAAAAGGACACTTGATTGCTGTAATTTTGTATTATGGCTTACTCAATAAAAAAATAAATGTACACTGAAATGTACCAATATTCAAAAAATAAAATAAAATTATACAAAAAACATTAAGTAGGCCATATGTAAATAAACATGTATTGTAAGATCAGAGTTTGAAAAGTCAGAAGTGATACAAATGGATTAGTCTTGATTAGGAATTCAGATTCTGGGGGTTAAATTTTTTCATCACTTCTCCAGGAAGTCAGCTGCCTTTGAGACGAGCAGGAAACTGTCAAGACTTCGTAAGAGCTGATTTCCTGGATCCAAGCAGCCCCCTGTGAGTCTCAGTTTCCTCACCCATCGAATAGGTGTCATGCAGCCAAACCCCAGGACTGTGAAGATTAAGTGAAAGGAACCACTGAAGACACTCTGTCCACTGGGAAGAGATTTATAACCAAGGTGACGTAGTGAGGACAGCGTGGAGTGCGGGAAGCACCTAGGCTTTGAATTCTGCCCCGTGTTTGTGTTCCACCTTCACCACACTTCATAGTGGAACTTTTTCTGAGCCTCTGCTTCTTCAGCTGTAAATGGGCCTTTCTACCTCGCCAGGTTCTGCCAGGATGAAATGTGGCATCTATGTAAAGAGGCTAGTAGACTACCCAGCACACAGCGACTGCTCAAATAATATTAGTCCCGTTCATTTAGTTGTCTGAAACCTCCAACTCTTTTATTCTCTCTAAATAAAATGCAAAACAAGAGAAAGCTTTTAAAACTGGAAATAAACAAGTTAAGGCCAAATTTCAAAGAAGGTGATACCTCACTAATTTGTTGCCAAGTCACACAATAAAAATATATTCTTAGTCTATAAATCTAAGGGGATGGGCTTTCATGCACTGCCCGAGTTAACCAAAGGACTATCCAATGGTCTTGATACAGGGGCTGATCTGAGTCCTTCCTTAGTCTTATGAGACAAGATCCACATTACAGAGGGGTTTGCCTTAGGTTGAAAACAGGAAGGAGTTCAAGATGTGAGAGTACCCCTCAGGAATGAGCCTATGACATAAATTATGAATTATGAAGCCCAAGGGTAAACAGTCTGGAGACTTTCTTAACTCTTCTTCAAAGTAGTTTCAAACAGGTACTAGGAGTGGTGATGGGTAAAATAGATGCCATCTCTAAAGGGGACTCCTCCGTTTCCAGGTCAGCTCTGAGATTAGCTGACAGCCAAGGAAAAGCAAAGAACAGGTTATGGATGCTCTCCGACTCCTCTGAAGGCCAGAGTCTGTCTCTAAAACGCCAGCACAGTGGAAGCAGGATGTGAACTTTTCTAGAGTTAAAGCCAGCCCCAAACAGCAAGGAAAGAACAGGATGCATGGCCCTTATTTGTAAACAAAGACCAGTATAAACTTCGGCTGCCAGACCTCAAAGGGAGGTATGACAGGCCGCTCGTAGAGAGAATCCACAGGCAGCAGGGCCAGCCCTTTGGTCTCCCTGGTGCTCCCCAGCAGACATTTCCAGAAGCAGCACAGAAAGCTAAGAAGGCCAGAAGGGCATTCCTCTGAGCACTGCCTCGTAGGTCCATACTCTCTTCTAGACAGCCTTCAAGCTAAACTTGAATGCCGCTCTGATCACAGACTGGCTGAATGCTCTGCAGTCAGGCACTTCGGTGCGAATCGCCAGCAGCAGGTAAATGGCTAAGGCTCAGTTTCTTTGTCTGCGTCATGAGAGTACTAGTCGTCCCACCTCACAGGTGTCTTTAGACAGTAAACAAGATCGTGTACATAGAGCCTTGAGCACAGAGCCTGGCACATAGCGAATGCTAGGGGCTATTATTGTATCTGTAAGAGCGTTGTTGTGTATTTCATCTTCCACTTTGTGGTTTCACCCACTTGGGAGACATGCAGAACTAGGGGACCATCATGACAAACTCAGACATTTTTGCAGAGTGGAGAACGGTGTTATTTATAGAAACCAGAGGAAGAAGCAGTTGTAGGGGGAAAGTGAAAAGGGAGCGTGTGTGCTGGTAATGAGGTGACATTTCTATTAACCTTGCATCTGGTCTGCCTCAAATCAGCTGAAAAGCCAGCCTCTAAAGGCAGGAGGGGGCCTAGGACTAGCCTGCAAGGAGGTTTGATCATGTTTGCTGACAGCCCATTCACACCTGATACAAAACAAAGAAACCCTGGCTGGTGTGGCTCAGTGGATTGAGCACCAGCCTGCAAACCAAAAGGTCACTGGTTTGATTCCCAGTCAAGGCACGTGCCTGGGTTGCAGGCCAGATCCCCAGGTTGGGGACATGCAAGAGGTAACTGATCATTGTTTCATCGTGTCTCTCCCTCTCTCTCCTTCTCTTCACCTCTCTAAAAATAAATAAATATAATCTTAAAAAAAAACAAATTGCAGAAGTCCTGGAAGACACCTAGAGAAGAGTCTTCCAGAGAGGAGAGGGTCCCACTGCCCCCACCCCACCACTCACTCCCACAAGGTTTCAGGGAAACAACCAGCAGAGAAAGCATTGCACCTGCCTGGAAACCCAGGTGGCTCCCAGCCAAGCTCCCAGTCCAGGACCAGGGCCTCACTGCCCAGGGAACTCGGGACCCACAACAGGACCCAAACTGACCAGACTATTCTTTGGCCTCAGAGAACTGGATTTAAGGAAGCTTGGAAGGCACTATTATTTTCAACAGGGTAACACTAATAAGAGGTAGGCAAGTGTTATTGAAGAGGAAATTCAGTGTGATAAACAGTCCAGGGCCTAGTGCAGCGCCTGGAACACAGAAGGGACCTCTCTGTCTGTCTGTCTGTCTCTCTTTCATACACACACATACACAATACACAAAGATATATAGTGGCAAACAATAGATAACCTTACTATATAGTCATTTAAAAAAAGTAATATAGTGACACAAACCACAAATATTTTTTCTGAGAATTGATTCCCTGGTTCACAAACTTAGTTTGGCTTAAGTAGACCTAAAATTTTTCATAGAATTTTATTTTATTCTTTTCCATATTCCCTTTATTATTTCTTTCTATCGTGTATGCATCATATTTTACTTTTATAACACTTGGGATCTGGTTATAACAAATTCTAACAGCTCACCCTATTCATTTTATGATTTCTTGTGTCTTCTCACTAAGTTATATCTCTTATAAAGAAGCAGATGACCCCCAAATACATAAAAGTGCCCTTTGCAACCCAGACACTGCACATATAACTGATGCTAATTTAACTGACATCTACTCAATATTCGTCAGACTCCTAGTAACTTACCTTTAGAAAGCTTGTGGTGAATTTATTGGAATAACATTGGTTAATAAAATGATATAGGTTTCAGGTGTACAGTTCTATAATACATCATCTGGATATTGTATTGTGTGTGCACCACCCAAAGGCATGTCTCCTGTGGTACAAGCAGTCAATTAATGGGATCTTGAAATATGAAATAAAACGATGCCTCAGAGGGGGCCTGTCTTCTGGTCAGATCATCCTCTGTGTTTCTGTGTTCTCACCAAAAGTGACTGTGAGTCCGGAGTGTGAGGCATATACATGTGTAAACAAACATACACACTACAAGTGAAAATCCAGAGCACACAGGCGCTGTCTAATTCATCAAGATCTGAGTTTCTCCTGGCTCTGAGAGCAATGGCTGTTACACAGGACAACACAAGGCACACCCCTCCCCCCGAAAGAAATCATGGGACAGGTTCTGCAACATGGAGCCAACTCTCTCATTTGTCTGAGTGGTTTATAGACAGAAATCATACTATTTAAATCATTTGGTGATTCCACTGTGTCCAATATACTTACATTCACATGAAATTTGCCTTCAAATTATATTTTATGAAAAACAAAAGGAAGAACAATCATTCTTTTCCTACCTGCTGCTACAGCCACCAGAAGCCAGGCTGCTGCTCTCCGAATGGGGCAAACTCCAGCATTTAATCTCCAGCTCCCTCCCCCGGAACCAGAACACCAAAAGAAAGCTTTCAATCGCTACAAGCAAGCAGATTGTTTACTCCCAGCCAGCACTTTCTCATTCCCATGGCTTGCTGAGTGCCAGAGTAGGGTGCTTCCGAAAGGGGGCCTGGGGAGAAAGGGATTGAGTTTGGAGGGAAAGAAAAGAAAGAGTTCCCAAGGCAAGAGTTAGTTCATCCAATACCCTGCCTTCGAGGAGAGGAAAGCCCTCTTCCAGCTTTAATTTCCCACAGAAGGTTTGCCACTGCATTACTCATAAGTAATTACTACATTGCCCCTTCAACAACAGCAAACATACTTTTTGGGCGAGCCTCCAGATTTCTGATGCATGTCTCTACCTGTGCACAGAGATATTGCTGAGCCTGGGAAAATTGGGAGGGCAACAAGCCCGCCCAAAGGGAGAACCTAGTCTAGGCTTTTAATCAAGGTCTTGGGATAAAATACGCCACAAAAGAAGATCACAGGCTCCGGTGAGCCGCTCTGTTCATCAGGCGTCCACTTCACTGCTGGGATCGCCTGGTTAGGGCTTGAACTTCTTCCAAGTAGATCGGCAGCCACATTTGGTTAAGCTTCACCTTGTCCCCCCCTCGGAAGGAAAGGAGCAGCAAGGATTACTATCGCAGAAGGAATGTGGTTTTCTTCCTCTGGGCAGTCGAGGTAGGAGCGTCAAAGATGATAAATGTACAATTATAACTCCTTTAAGTTTAATACCATGAAATAATGTGTTTAAGAAGACATTTCCATGATAAGCATGTTATAGAGGCTTCATGTTTGATTCATTGCTGGTTTCCAAGAAGGTGGAGATAACACAGTAGAGAGAATAAAGAAACACAGCAGAAATTGGGGAGTCCTGGCTCTGCTGTTTATTATTGCGACCTTGGATAAATGACTTGACCTGTTTCCAAATAAGTAAAATAAGAAGATTGAGCTGGAACATCTGTATACCATTTCTCACTTTTATGAGGTCTGTCCGGAAAAAGTCCATCCATTGTTAATATAACAAGAATGGTTTGTGCCACATCGATGTGACCTGGCAGCCAAGGGGAGTGGGCTGGAACGCTCATGTGTGAGCAACGATGACTTCCCTGTACTAGTCAGTGGGAGAAGTAAACGCCATTGAGTGAGCACATGTACTGTGTGGCCATTGCATTCGAAATGACTGAGCAAGTACAGAAACAAATCTGCATCGAATTTTGCATTACGCTCGAACATTCCTCCTTGAAAACTATTCGGATGATTCGAAAGGCCACAGCTGTGGGCAACTGGTGACTGGCAGCTTCATCATGACAACGAACCTGCTCACACATCACATGTAGAGCAGAGTTTTTTTGCAAAACATCAAATCACCCAGATGACTGACAGACCATCAGGAAGAGATTACAGACCATCGATGAGATTCAGGAAAATATGATGGGGCAGCTGACAGTGATTGGGAAACTGTGTGAGGTCCCAAGGTGTCTACTTTGAAAGGGACTGAGGCATCATTGTCCTGTACACAATATTTCTTGTATCTTGTATCTTCTTCAATAAATGTCTCTATTTTTCATACTATATGACTTGATACCTTCTGGACAGACCTTGTGCATCTAGTCTACCTTGTTCTTTTATCAGCCATTTGATTTCCTTGTGAGGAGTCAGCCCTTGCTCTCAGCTCATTTTATTGGGGTTGATACCACCCCCAGCCTTCTTCAGAAGTGCATATGTGGCTAAGTCCAGCCAATGGAAGTGACTAATAGATTCAGAGATGGGTTTGTGCCAACAGGAGTCATTCCCAGGACTTTTCTGTGGCAAGGCAATCTCATCTTGCTGTGGTGGCTAATTTAATGGAAGAGAGCCTAGTGCTCCTCTGGAACAGCTGGTGGCTATGCTAGGGGAAGAGGACTGCCTGGCAACAAGGCCATGGCGGAGGAAAGCAAAGCTTAGAAACCAATCCCTAAGAATGTCATTAGAAGACAGATTCACCTATGGTTGAAATAGCATTTCCCTTAGATTTTTTAAACCTTTCCTTTAGCCCCTCAAGCCTGTTTCATTTAGCTTTCTGATGTTTGCTACTGAAAAAGTTCTAGCTCATATGAATCCCTTCCAACTGTCCTCTACACCGAACACTACTACTGCTTTTTAACATTCATAGCCACAATAATATAGATGACGTGGGAATGCATAAGGCCAAAAAATCGGTTTCTTTTTGATACTCTTAGAAAAAAAATTAAAGGCTAAGCTTACATTGCAGAGAGATATGAAAGTAAGGCAAATTCTGCTAAAAAAATTTAAAATACTTTACTCTTCACTCTGGCTACACCTTTCATTAAAAAATTCAAATAATGCATAAAGATGAAATGTACAATGTGAAAATTCCCCATCATTTTGCCTTTCAGAAATAGCCATGGAAATAGCCACTGTAGTGGCTTGCTATTCCCGGCCCAGCAGCCCTGGCCTGGAGCTGATTAGAAATGCAGAACCTCAGGTCTCAACCTAGTCTTGCATTTTAACAAGGACCCCAAGTAATCTGTGTCAAAGTCTGGACCGAAGTCTGGAAAGAGCTAACTAAAGTTATAGTCCCCCAGAGATTATTTTTTTATATAGTCACCAGAATTATTTTGTACATGTAATCTTTTGGCTTTTCATTTTACTGATTTTGTAAAGAAAAGACATACATGAATACAACAAATCAGAGACTATGTAATCAAAATCCTTTACAAAACATAAATAATTCATTTACTAGGGCAATATGCAAATTCTAAAGGTGTTACAAACCCTACTCTGTCCTAGGACACTACACGCTGTAGCAAACTACCCCAGGGCAGCACGCATCAAAGCAGAGGTTCTACAACCTGAGAGGGCTTTGCAACCACCTGCGGGGCGTGCCGCAGCCCCACATCCAGAGCTTCTGATTCAGCAGGTTGTGGTGAGACCTAAAAATTTTCATTTCTAACAAGTTCCTGGGTAATGCTGATGCTGCTGGTCCCAGAAAAAAAATTCACCAGTATTTCAAAAATTAAAATGATCTTATACTGTATGTACATATTATGTGCACTATTCTGAAACTTGCTTTTTTCACTTAATACTGTGCATGGGACACTGTTCCGTGTCATCCATGTAGCATTACATCCATCTTCTTTTTTCTCCTCACTCGAAGATACATTTTCATTGATTTTAGGGAGAAAAGAAGGGAGACAGTGAGAGACAAACATCTATGTGAGAGAGAAGCATTGATTGGTTTCCTCCATATGCGTCCCAACCAGGAATCGAACTCATGACCTAGGTACGTGCCCTGACTGGGAATCAAACCCATAGCCTTTTAGTGTATGAGACCACACTCCAACCAACTTAGGCACCCAGCCAGGGCCATTGTATTTTTCTTTTTAAGGACTGCAAGGTCAGAGATTTGGAGCTGATACAATAATATATGTTAAATGACAGAAAAGCAAAAATGAAAAAAAAAAACAGGGAATCACTGGCATCTTCAACCTAAGATCGAGCATAAGCATCCCCAACACTGGAATCATCACTTTCAACATTAAATAAACATCCTGTGCTTGAATCTACAGGTCAGCAAAGTTCTGGACTGACCACCAGGAAAGGGATAGGCCCTGTGTAAGTGCCACTGTAGAGTCCGTGAACGGAAGCACCCATGCAAGGAGTGCACACAGTGATCCCACACGGGAAACCTTGGCACAGAGCCGCTGCACCGTGCTGCATGCTGCACCCCTCCCAAGTCCGCTCCCACTCCCATAAAGAAAGTGAGACGTCTGCGACAACACGGATAGATCTCCAGGGCATGATGCTAAGTGAAACAAGTCAGACAGAAGATAAATACTGTGTGATGTCACTGATATGCGGAATCTAAAAAAGTAAAAAAAAAAAAAGCCCCTAAAAATCAAGCTTGTGGACATAGAGAACAGATGGGTGGTTGCAAAGAACAAATCATGGATATGTAAGGTACAGTGTGGTAACTGTAGTTAAATACTGTACTGCATATTTAAAAGTAGCTAGAAGAGTGGATTTGAAATTTGTCCTTGGAGGAAAAAAAATTTATAACTATTATGGTGATGGAGGTCAACTGGACCTACTGTGGTGATCATTTTGAAATACATGTGTGCAGACATTAGACCATTGTGCTGTACACCTGAAACTAACATCATGTTATTTCAATTGCACCTCAATAAAAAGAAAAGAAAGTCACCGAGCTAGCAAATACGTCCGGAACTTCAAGGGGACAGTGTGGCAAAAAACAAATCTAGAATTTTGAGGCAATTCCTGAGAAGCACACTGACTTGTTTCTTAGCAATCCCTCTGCTCAACTGGAGGTGCTTTCTAGATGTCTCCCATTGTTAAAATGCTCTGGGTTCTGATTTCTCTCCTTGGGAAAGTTAACCAGCCAAAAAGGTTTTACTCTTAGTTAGAAAAATACAGCCATAAAAATAAAGAATATTTTGAGTAATGCTTATACTTCTGTAACTACATACATAATCATTGACAAACAAGAGGATGACACAATTTCAGTATGCCCCAAAGAATCATGTGTTCAATATTAGAGTATAGAAATTAAAAATCTCAAAAAGCCACATATTGTATATAAATGCACCATGCATTGACCTTAATTTGGCCAATTACTAGTCTTAAACTCTGTTGGGAAAACCTCACTTCACTCATTCAACAAACAATATGCCTACTGTTTTCCCATATTGTGTGGATGTCTAGGATGTAGGTATCTGGAACATGGAGAAGAAAGGTGCACGCCATGGAGGAATCTAGCGTGAGAGACAGACAAGGAAATCAAGGATCACGTCACCTGTGCTTGCAGATGAGGAGGATAAGATGTGTACAGAAGAAGAGAAAGTCTAACCCAGCTTGGGAGTCAGCAGAGACGGCTTCAGAAATAAAAGTGAACTTGAGGTACTTCTGCAAGGGTGATCAGGTGTGAGCCAGACAGGCCTGACAGAGATGCTGGTCCAGAGTGGAGGGGAGGAGGACCATGGCATGCTAGGGATGCACAGGAGCTGGTGTGGCTGCAGCAAAGCATCCGTGTGAGGATGTGAGAGAGGGGATGCGGTGGGAGTCAGCTGAGAGGTCAGATGGAGTCCCTGAGGGGCAGTTAGCAAGGATGTGAGCCGACCAGATCTGGAGTGATGTGGAGATGGGAACAGTGGAGCAAGACCAGCACCATGAAGCCTAACTGAGGCTCACACAGTGTCTAAGGCAGATGTGCAGGACCTGGCACTTGCTGCGGCAGCCTAAGACATGGGAAAAGCTTCAACTGTGGCTTAGGAGAGAGAAGAACTGGTTGAAATGAGGGTTTGGAGGTAGCCATGAGGGCACAGAATGAGTCCAAGGGCACACCCAGAGTCATGGTCAGGGCAGACAGCCACTACAGGAACAAAGAATATTGAACAGGATTGAATTAGGGAGTGAGAAGGGAGTGGGAAAATGGTAACATGTACTGGACCTAAGGTTTATTTTACCAAAAAAGCATAGATTTGCCCACATAGTCCACAATTTAAAGAGTCCCCGTGGTAGTATGAATAGTGTCTTTCCAAAATACATGTCTACCCAGAAAATGACCTTATTTGGAAACCAGATCTTACAGATGTAGTTAAGATGAGGTCATACTGGGTTAGGGTGAGCCCTAAATCCAAAGACTGCTGTTCTTGTGAGAAAGAAGAGAGGACACACAGAGGCACAGAGCAGAAGCCCATGTGAAGACACCTGCATAGAATGGAGTGATGTGGCTACAAGCAAAGGATTGCCAGGAGCCACCAACAGCCAGGAAGGGGCAAGGAAAGACCATTCCCTAGAGCTTTCAGAGAGAGCATGGCTCACCTACATCTCGATTGCAGACTTCTGGCCTCCGGATCTGTAAAAGAACAAATTGCTGTTGTTTTAAGCCACTTGGTTGGTGGTACTTTGTAATAGCAGCTCTAGAAAACTGATAAACACCCCCAACCCCCTTTGGCTCAAATTTTCCTGAAGTTTTACTATTATTCAATTTTCTGAGTAGATCTGTTTAATTGGGAGGGATCCTGTAGCAAGCCAGGAAAATTCACACATATTTTATGTTTCACTCTATTCCATAGCAAGGTCCTGTGGGATTAGAACACGGGTTAAGTCGGGTCTGAGGAAGGGGGGCTGTTCTTGGGGAAACAGGCCAAGATAAAGTCTCAGAGCAGGGTAATTTGAGAGCAGGGACATGAGGTGCTACTGACACTCAGCAGGGTTCTTGGAAACAGGCAAAATGGGTATTTTTCTCTCTGTCTTACAGATGAAGAAACTGAATTTACAGACATTCAGTAATTGTGTGAAGGTCACAGAGTTAATAAATGTTGGAGGCAAATACAGAAACCAGATTTTCTAACTCTTAGTCTAGGCACGTCCCACTGGGCCATGCAGACTCTGCCCTGCTGTCTCTAAGGCATCGTCTTAGACTGAAGACAAGAAAGAAAAAAGGCAGGATCAGCTATTGTCACAGAGAGGTTCTTCCTTATTAGTATCATAAATCTCCCATACAACTAAAAGAGTTCCTGAAAATACCAGTTTCTCTACCTTAACTATTTCATGTGAAAGTATTTCCTGCCTTCTAAAACAAATTACATTAAACGATTCAATCTCCTCCCAGTGGTATGGACGTTCATCATTACTGATTAAATTGTTAAATTGCCTCAATTCCTCAAAAGAAATGGACAGAAAAGTGCAGGCACAGATTGAAGCAGCATACGGGGTGGCCACACAGATCTGCCCACCACAGATTCCATCAGTAGGAGAATGATGTGGCTAAGCAGTCAAGGCTTCCATTTACGGAGTGCTAAATACATGCCAGGGAATGGGCTGAGTGCTTTAATGCGTGCTCTCGTGCACTCTTCCAATTCCCTGCGACGTGACTATTTTTAAACCCCACATTACAGACACGGAATCTGTGGCTTAGAGACCTTCTGGCATTCATCCTTATTCAAGAAACACGAGGGCACCAGATTGGTGATGACCACATACCTGAAATACTTGTTGAATAAGAATAAATTAATAAACACCCATGTTTAAAGCCACTAGTCAAGCCAGTCTTTCTGTGAGGATTCAAGAAGGGTTGTGTCCTCAGCTGGCACAGAAAGCTCTCAAATTTCTCAACTCAGACTTCTTAAGAATCAATTAGGACCCACATGGTGCTTGGTTAATCTAAGTTCCATGTTAAGTCAACTCTGCAAATAAACTTCTAGTGTAAATAAGATGTGATGCTCAGGAAAGGCCCTGGGGCATCCTCCACTCTCTCAAAGCCATAGCCAGTGGTTGGTGAGAGGCTGGCTAAGACCCACAATCTCAGGCTTCTTAAAAGCCCACTGTCCACAGAGGCTTGCAAGCTTGATTAAACATTTGGCAAGATTATCAAGAAATCATGGGAGCTGAAATCACACTGTGTTCTTCTGAGGACCTCCCAGGGCATAATCTAAGTCCTCAGTTCTTTTCTCTTTGAGGACAGAAGCATCCTGGGACAAACATAGGCCCAGGAAGCCTCTCCCACCGGAAGCTGCTAAAGCAGCCCTTCGTCACTCCGAGGGCAGCTACATCTGACTAGTGTCAACTGAACACTCCACCTCATCAGCTGCATTTCTCAGTTTCGAAACTGCTTTGCTAAGTGGCAGACATTGCATTTGGGTAGGAAGGGGGAGACCACATGGGTGTGAGAAGTGGGCACCCAGCATCCACTCCACTTTCCTTCTACTGTGTAGAGGCTGGAAGGCTAAACACCATGTTTCCCGCGCTCTTCGCAGGCAGGGTTTGGTTTGCACATCAGTCTTCCCAGCGATCTGCATGTGTGGGAGGTTTGGAAGGTGGATGTGAGGGGGACTGTTTCTCCCGCTGCTTCTATAGCCGCTGTTGGCCAACAGGTTAGCGGGGCAGGACCTTCTCTGCATCAGTGTTTCAGGGTCCAGTTCCAGCAGTGTGACCGCTCAGGGGCTGTTCTGGTGGTAGAGTTTCCCTGAATGTTTCTTCACAGCAAAGGTGATGTGTTCCTGAAGTCAACGGTGCAATCAGTGAACTCCTGCTGAGCACCCTCTTCCTGCCTGTAACGGGGGAGGCAGAGGGGACCTCTCTGGGCAGGTCTGGTGAGCAATTCGTTCTGGAGTCATCCTGGACCCCCGGCCTAGTACCCCCTTTGCCGGCCTTCCCAACAATTTTGAGATCTTCACAAAGATGTCATGTCTATAGAGAGCTGCTGGTTGCTCTTTTTGGAGGGGATCTGAAGTCCAGAGTCACCCTGTCCCCCGTCATGCGGCCATGCTCCGAAAACTTCTCAGATAACTCAGGCACCATGGCTCCTGGTACTTCAGTCACAACCCTGAAGAGGTCAGTTTTACTGCCTAAAAATTGTGAATGTGCCTGAGTTCCTGTATTAAATTTCTTTCTGCTTCGGAAAGCTAAGTAGAGTATGTTTCCCATGATCGAACCCTGACCTTTGTTCTAATTCAAACACGAGTGGTGAGTTTTTCAGATCATTCCTAAAAGTTTTCAGACCCTCATTACAGTAGGAATGATGCTATTGTCTTTATTTACCTTTTACCCTAAGTCATCCTTTAAGAATTTGGTGTTATAAAGACAAAAAAAAATTTTAATGGAAATGTTTACTCTTTTCATACATTTAACAAAAATTGATTGAACATCTTCTATGTTCAAGATACTATGCTAGGTGCCCAAGTGCTAAGACAGCGTGGCATAGTGGAAAGAACTCACTTTTCATAAGGGGTTGATTTCTGGCTTTGTCCTGCTCATGTGACTTGGGACAAGTTACTGAATCTCTCCAAACCTATTTTATCAGCAGGATGGACAGAGATACTCAGCATAGTTACTTCTAGAATTGTTCTAAAAGTTACAGGAAACGTAGGGGAAGTGTCCAAGGCAATATACAAGTGAGGGCCCAAAAACACAAATTTATTTATAAAAAATTGTGTATTTATTCTTACATGTTTGAACTTCAGTCGCCTTTGGCATGCTCTCCATTAGATCTAATACGCCTATCGGGACTTTTTTTCCACTGCTCAAAACCGTTTCTGAACCCATTGATTCTGATGCCTTTTAGAGCTTCTGCCATTTTTTTGTTTCACCATTTCCACATCATCAGAACATTTCCCTTTGAGGAATTTTTTCATCCAAGGAAACCAGAAAAATCACCCAGGTGAGATCAGGTGAATAGGGAGGGTATGGCGCAGGGGGCCATGCCATTTTTGGTCAAAAACTGCTGAACACTCAGTCTGGTGTGGGCAGGTGTGCCTGTAAATCACCCATCGTGAAATGGGCAAACACACTGAAAGAGTCTTTAAAAAAAATTCACTGAAGCCCAATGCAGCCTCTCACAACAACGCCAGCTGCTACACTGATGCAGGGAGGCTCCTAGGACACTCACCTAGCGGGGGAAGCCTATCCCACAAGGGACCTGCCTCCCAGAAAATAATCCCAGCTTTTCTGGGTACCCCCTCATATAGCACATAAAAGGTGCTGAATAAATGTTAAATCCCTCCCTTTTTCCTAAAACACATGAAAATGAAATGATATTGATTAAAAATGTATATATATTTTTAGTAATCATCAACGGTATTTGCTGGTCATTTCCAAATCAGATTTTCTCACCTCCCTGATTAAAATCCTCTGAAGGTTTCCTATGGTACTCTGAATGAAACTCAAACTCCCTATCAGCTGACAAGGTCTTACCAAGCCCCTACTGAGCTCCCCAGCTTCCCCTGTACAACACTGCAGCCATCTCTCTGCAGGCACCTTGCTAACTCATGCCATCCTTAGAGACTTCACACCAGCTGCTCCCTGTGCCCAGAACAGCCTTCCTCCAGATCTTTTCGTGTCTGCGTCTGTTCATTCAGACCTCTGTTCACATGCCTCTCACTCCCCTCATTCATTCTCTAACACATCCCCCTGCTTTAATTTACCATGTCATTTACCATGACACGCGTTATCACCCGATACATTCTTGTTTGTGTGTAGTCCGTCTCCCCGGTTAAATGTGAGTACAATGTACAAGGGGAACCTGCTGTCTCGTCCACTGCTGCCTCTCCCATATTCAGAACAGTGTCCAACAAGTAAAAACATGCAATAAGTATTTAATGAATGAATGAATCCTTCAATCTAAAAATCCCTGAAAATAATGGTATAAAGAAAAACACTATAAAACCAAGCCCTTACTGGTAGCAATAGCAGTATTCCAGTGTGTAACTAAAGTAAAACGTATTTAGCTTAATTTTTTAAAAAACCAGAACAGGAGGAAAAAATCACTAGATACATTAAAAATCAACCACATAAACAGAATATCTCTTCAGAGTTCCTTCCTCAACTGTATCTCCCTGTTTCCCAGATATAGTTGTTTTGTGCCTATTTCTGCTCTTCCAGTTCTTGCACTTTATAAGATTTTTTTGTGGTATTCTTAAAGTTTGCTATTCCCAGTGATTCTCAGTGAGCAAAGATGGAGTGAAAGATACAGTTGTGGCTTCCTGGTAAACACAAAGCACGGGAACACCTACAGAGCCCTTTCCAGCCTGCTCTGCAGCAGTTCAAGCTTTGTTCTAGAAACATGAACTGAGAAGGCTCTCCACTGACCCTGGAGGGAGCACGTGGCCTTCAGCCAAGCTCGGGTGTGGGCTTTGGCAGGCTCCACGGCACCGAGCTCAGGGGCTGGCTCCGGAAAGAAGGCCTGCATCCTGCCTGGGATCTGCCACATAAGCCCTAGTCAACATTTCAGGCGGTCAGCAAATAGCTCTAGGGAACATCTGGATTTGAGCCCAAAGTAGGTAAAGCCAGATAATTCTACGGGAGGAAGCATCTCTTTTATGTCGTGGAAAGCACCAGTCAAATTCAGATTGTCATCCTTTGCGGGACACGTTTTTCTTCCCCATACTGAAATGATCCCCATTCTCCCATCTCTGAAACTTCCAACTCCTTTGGAAATGGCAAGAGCTGAGATACCCATCACCATACTGCTTTGCCTTCTGGTATACCCAGGGAAAAAAATGCAATTAAAAAGCATGATTTAAACAAACAGAATAAAGCAGAGTACAAATTAGGGCCAGTTCCTAGAAAAACAAAAGAGCTTTTGCCGCATATGTCCCAACCTCTGTTACTGATTTATTAGCAGAATGGCCCACTCCAGAGAGCATTTGGAGGAACCCACACGCCAGAAAGCACTCCAATGCCTCCAGTTTCCAGTCAAGGGATTGGGAGCTTTCCTTTGACAGTACACACTTATGGTAAGCTGGCCACTTCTCAGGCCCTAGGATCTAACTTAACTGCAATGTAAGAGCTTTAACAAAGCCAACTTGTGCAATCAGAATATATAACTGAAGGGAGCCCAACGAGGAATCCAAATGATATTAACAATGATATGAACGAGGGGTCGGGTCCGTTATCCTTTTACAAAGAGTAGGCACCTAGTATTTTCACTCTTACCTTTCATGTGCCATATCTATAATAATGCAACCTGCATAGCATTGTTTTAATTAAATGATCATTGCATAAATAAATGTTGAACCAAGGGTCATGAAACCTAATAGATAATTAATAGGTAGTCCCTCAGATAGTTTCTCTTTACTTTTAGTATTGTACTGTGGTTGCACAGGAATTGCCTTTGACAACCATGCTTTTAAAACATATTTGTTGGAGCCCCACTTCCTGAGCAGTGGGTTACAATGTTTGTGTTTACTGGTGGAAAGTGAACTACTACCCTCACCAGTACAGCACGACCCACCACCACTACTATTACAACCCCCCCCCCATAACATCTAGCACCCACCAGGCACCGCTCCAAGCACACGGCATGTATTACTTCCCCTAAGTCTCGCCATATCGTTGTGAAGTAGATACTATGATTATCCCATTTTAGTCACCAGGGAGCTAAAGCAGAGAGAGGTTCAGAAACTTGTTCAGCAGCACACAGCTAGGCTGGTGGCGTCAGGATTCAAACCTAGCTAGGACACCAGACAAGCAAAAATGAGATATGGAGATGGATGGATGGATGGATGGATAGATAGATAGATAGATAGATAGATAGATAGACAGACAGACAGATAGATATTGATAGGTGGAAGATATACATAGATCATTACAGTCCTGGATTTTTAAACCAGTATTTGCTTTCTAGGTCTTAGTTTTCTATACAAACACAGAACAGGTATAAGCTAAAAGAATATGGAGAGGACACTCCTCTTCATATTCTTCCCTGTTTATTATCAGTCTTTGTTCTCTGCCTGGCCATATACTTAGGGTCCCCACAGTCTCATTTTCCATGACCCCTCTCAATTATCCAGCCTCAGCTTTTCTACAAATACACATGTACGTGTCAACTGCCTGGTGTTGGGCTCAGAAAATGTAGCACCAGATCTCAAAACACAGTCCTGTCTCTCACTGCTCTGCTGTTTTTCCCTGGCTTGTCATTTCCCCCAGCTCCTTGGCTCTCTCTCAGGCTCTGTGTTTTGCCAGCCAAGCCCTGATTACAGCTCATCAGAGCTGTTATAACAGCCTTTTCTCTGGCCTCCCTGACTTCAGCGACCCACTCCTTCTGACCATCCTGACTCCTGCTGCCAGACTGTTTTTTTCATATTACTCCTCGCACCTAAGTATAGACGATTCATTGCTGCTCATATCAAAATCCAAACTCCTTTGCCTGACTTGCAAAGTCCACCCTATCTATTCAGTTTTCTTTCCCACAAAGTCCAATACGCACTCACGGAACCAGTTAGAATATTGTCTTAACTGTAGAGGCAGCAACCACAGGCCTCTACAACTGCTATTTTCCTCCTCCCATGACCTCCCCATTGCTCAGGTCACAAGCTAGCTAAGTTTTACCCATCATTGAGAGGCCCAGCTCAAGTCTCAGTGGTTTAATTAAACTTTCTTTATTGCTGCAGGGCATACACTGCTCATGTCTTTCTCCTACGTTCTAAAAATTTAATTTAAAGAACAGTAATGATGGGCTAACCTTGATGGAGCACTTATCGTGTACCAGGCCCTACTGGGAGAAGTAGTTTCATTGTTGCTAGTTTAAAAACACAGGCACTGGAAGACAGCACAATGCGATTACCATCTGATTGTTTGCTAATCATTTCATTTGTGTTACACTATTCTAACTCACTTTCCACTGCTGAGACTAAGATTTATATTTATTCTGTGTCTTCAGTGCAACTAGTGGGGTTTGCATGCACTGTAAGTTATCATTACTATTGGTTGGTTGGTTGTACATCTTCTAAAATCTCTCTACCCTGCGTGAATGGTACCATGTTTGTACAATGTGCAAAAAGTGTTAAACAAACCCTTCACAGCACAATGATGAATGGTTTTGGAGAATTCATAGTCTATAAATGGCCGTACATGATTCTGTTACCTTCACTGCATCCATCCTCTATACACTTGACATATTAAATATGGGGAAACATAGGTGAGCTGTCAGTAGGGCAGGGGAGGTTGATACATCTTTCCTGGCCAAGGATTGGGCCTTCTGCTTCTATTAAAAATCAGGTAGCAGCGAGATTTCCTCCAAGTAACCAAATATGTACACCACAGTATTATGGATTTTATCCAAATCTTCTCCAGTGCTTCTATCTTTCTCTTTTAGCAACTGTTTAGTATAGACATAAATTCAGCAAAGATAAATATCACAGAAAAGATGAGGGAAGATTATGATTTAGACTAAAGCTTTAATATTTTTAAAAGTCACGATTATTTCTTAAATTCATCATAGACATAGTTTCTAGTTTCTTACTCCCACACCCATTCTGTGAAGAATAAGCATCACATGTAAAAATTCATAAGATTCCTCTCCCCTCTGACTTCAAATCAAAGCTTCATAAAGGCCAAAACTGTAGAGAAAAAAAATTTATTTCAAAATTCTTACACTGGCTCAACTGCAACTCATGAATTCCTGAGCAAACTCTCATAAGCAATAACAACCAATTTTTTTAACCAACATATCAAATGAGAAAAACTTATCAAAGTCAACTGAGCCTGAGTTTCCACTGACTACTGCTCACTTTTGATGCCAGCATCTTTCTTTACTTGAAAAAAAGTTACATGGAAAGAAAGAAAATCATTTATATATCTCGTCTCTTTATGTAGTTTCTTAAAGCCACAGCTTACCAGGATTTCCTTCATTGCCAACTGAAGCCAGATACACGGCTCATCTGATCCTGTAATAATTTCAGTGTTAGAGATAAGCTGCCTTGAAAGGCATTCTCTTGGAGAAGTCAGTTTTCAAACAAAAACCAGTCAGTCAGAGAAAACATCATTTCAAGTTAAATGATAACATTTTTTATCTTTCCCCCTAATTATTATAAAAAATCTCACTGTGGAAAACTTAGAATATATTCTTCCTCTTTTATCAGTCTTTGCTCATCTAATATTAAGTTTGTAGACCTAAGTAAATCTTTTTTCAACATAGGCATTAGCTTTGCATGCAGTTTTGTAATCATTCAAAACTATCCTTTCTTTTATATATTTAATGGTCTCCAATGCTCACCGCAGGTCATACTGAACTTCCGTGTGTGCGCCCTCAGGCAGTTCACCTACAAATCGGTTGGATTGCAAATTCAGATATTTATTTTTCAAGAAGAGAACATGTAAGATATGTTTTCTGCCTCCTTGTAAATCTGAAAACAAATTCCTGAGCCTTTGCACATGAGCATCGCACTGGGTAAATATGGAATTCTCGAGACACACTTTGTCTTCTAGAACAGTGATTTTTCACCTGCTGTGCTGCAAAAACTTTTATGACTATTTAGTCAGGGGCACTGACCTCTTTTCCTTTAGATTGTTAAATAAAAAAAAATGACAACAGCCCACACAACAATAGCCATCTGGTTTAAATGAATCAAAATTATACCAATTTTCTTTGTCAGATGGGCAAAAAATATATTTTTTGGTGTGCTACAGAATTTTAGTTATTAATTCATGTGTGCCCTGAGATGAAAAAGGTTGAAAATTACAATTCTAGTATAATCTTTTAGCTTTCAAGGCTGAGAAGTCTCAACCCAGCTTGATGTCTGTTTTATTAGCAACCTGTTTATTTTTCTCTGAATGCCTGAAAGATTCCTTAACCTGGAAACTCAAACACTTTAAAAAATACATCTCTGAATGGGCCTGGTAATTTTATCTCAGATATCTCAGATTTTCTCCAGCTCAAAAAGAGTTTTCTTCTGACATACGCTTAAGCCTTGTTTCCAGTATTTTGTTCTACTTCTTCACCGGGAATAATGTGGTTCCTAGATTAGGTTTGTGTTTTCTGTCCTCTCTCAAGATTTCCATCTTGGTCCATTGGTTCCTTACTTTGTCTTCTACTTTACCGCTTTGATTTCTGCAGAGTCTTCTCTGTATTTACTCTCTTCAGGACAGGATTGATTTCTGCTTTATATTTTTGGCACGCTTGCCCCCATTTCTTCTTTTAGCCTTTGCACACTTTCCTTCGTCCTGTTGTTTCATGAGGGCCCCTGACTCCTATGCATAGTGGCTGTGCCTTCTTGCATCTTTTGGAGAAAACAAAAAATACATGTGTTAAAATGTTTTCCTCTCTCCTGGAGAAATTTATTTTAAGATACATGTAATCTTTCTTCAGTTTTTTATGAGAAGGCTTTCTTTCTCTTGTCTAGCAGTATTCTTTTCTTAGGCCCCCTTTGGCATTTTTCTGTTTATTTGTACTGGAAAAGGGAACGATATGTTCAAATCTGGCACTTGCCAACAGAGTGTTGGTGACGAGGCTTCATATTCCCTCACTTTCCTCTTGGGCACAAGCAAAGCAGATCAGAAGGGCAAACTGACTCACACAGTGCCTACCTCGACTCTTTGGGTCTACCAGGTATTTCGTTGTCACAGGTTTCTTGGCATTAGGGTGGGGCTTCTCCTGCTCTAACTGCTGTGATTTCTGACTAGGAAGCAAGATACCTAGAGGCGATCTATTGTTCTGTTTTTTAGAACAGCACACAAAAATCTATATACCCTCCCAAAATGCATTTCCCCTGCCTCCCTCTTGCCTCTCTCCCTATTACAGTAGTTTTTATTACACGACTAGGTATTCCGGGACACAGCACACCTCTGCTTATCTGCATCTAGCCTCTGCCTGACTGTGGTCTGGGAACCACACACTCTGAATGGGTGTGGGAAGAGGGAAACTGATGATTTGGACTGGTGCCATGGCTCTGGATTTGACTCAGGCTGCCTCCAAAGACAGTGTCTTCCCAGTTGGACTATTTGCTTTTCCAGCCAGTAGAGCCCCAAGGCCCTGGAATAACTGAGGACAAATGATGGGAGCAAGATATATTCTCCTTCTATTCCCTTTCAGCACCAGCTGGGCTGCTCTGGTTCAGTGGGCGGGACATGTAGTTTGCAATCTCAAGAACAGGCTTCTGAAACCACCCCACTGACAATTAGTGGACATCCCCTGCAGACCTTGGCTCATGGCCTTTCTCTCTCCTAAATTTACAGGGTATTTCCCTTCATGTTTTCACTCTTTTGTATAGTCTCATAGGTATTTTGGTGAAAAATTTGGAAGAAGGCCTCCTGGATACTGCTTGTCCCCTCCTATGATGACCTGGGAAGTTTATAAAAAAAAAATGTTTAAGTATTTCAAGCTAGAATGATACATGTAATCCGTAACATCACAAATATATCAGGTTTTGGATGCAACACAAAGTAAATCAGAGGTTTTCTCATGCTGCTCACAGATTCAAAGGACAGAGAAATCATGAATTATGAGAATAGCACCACAACGGCTCCTGCTTTATGTAGAGAGGCAAATGAGATTCAAAGCGGCCGCACCCCTCCCAGAACTGAGGGATAAGGACATTCTCTGAGATTAAAAGTACTGTCATTTTAGAATGGGTGAAGTCAGCCCCCAGCAAAAGGTGCTCCTGAGATTATTGTATTTCTCAACTCTGCAGCAAGGGGCACAGCTTGTTCATCCAGCTGAACCAAGACAAACAAAATGTGTCTACTATCAAAGAAAGAGCGTGGCTGACCTGTATCCATCCTCGGGATTGGGATGTTGTTAATATAAATTAAGTTATAACCAAATAAACTATATAGTCTCCTGACTGAGGAAATAATACAGTCTGTTCAGGATCTAGGAATATGGGAAGCAAAGACCAGGAATTGTCAGTGAGCCTCTGTGACATTGTGTACGAAAGCATGTTCTGTCTAGCTGGAACACCCCTGCCATTCCCTTGGCAGGTACATCCCTGTTTGGAAGTGGGGGTGATTATAACTGATGAATCTATTACTAAGATCATCTAGCCCCTTTACTCTGAGCTAGTGAGCAAGCTCTCACTTTCTACACAAGGTTTTCCTTCCTTTTAGAGAAAATTTTGGGATGGAAGAATGTGGTCCTGATGCTAATGGATCACAGAACCTAGTCCTGGAGCCCAGTGTTAGCATCTTGGCTGCAGCCAGTCATTTGAAACGGGGAAATGACCTACGCTGTGAAGGAAAATTCCACCTGAGTGTTTTGCCCGTCTTTCCATATAGCCAAATGCCTTCTGACTCCCCACTACCATCAAACTTAATTCCAAACTCTTGAATATGGCTCTCAAAATCCTTCTCAGATTTATCCTGCACCATTCCCCAACCTGGCTACTCTCCAGTCTGTCCCATCACGATGCTTTCCCAAATGCCCACACCCATTTCCTCCTCCCTGCTTTTAACCATGCTTTCTCTTCCTTGAAATGTTCTCTTTCTTCTTTTCCAGTAACCAAAATCTCATTGGTTTAAAGGCAAGTTCAGTCCCATCACTCTCCATGAAAACATCTCTAACTAGACCCACTGATTTCTGTATTTCAGATGTATTGTCTAGCGCCTTCTCTGCCAGTCCTACAATTGCCATTGTAGATTCCTGTTGACTTTGTCACTACTCCATTCTCTTCTGTGTTATCGAAGCTCAATGAAATTTTATTATGTACTATTTAACTGTTTATTAAATCTCTAGGGGCAGAGAAATTTCTCAACTCCCTCCCCTAACTCCACTGTGCTAACCACAGTGATGATGACAAATAAACAACCATGCATTTTCCTCCATTGAAGTGAAATTTAAATCAATCCACAGTGTTGAAATCCAGAACTGGATGTGGTCTGCTAGGTGTCTCTTAGCAGTGAGGTGGCTGGTATTTGAGGTTTTTCCCACGTGAGACCAAATAGTACAGTGGTTAAGTATGGGCTCTGGGCTCAGACAGACCTAGGTTCAAATACCTGCTTGGCTATTTTTTCTACAAACTTAAGGCAAGTTTCTTAGATTCCCTAAGCCAGAATTTTCTCATCCATAAAATGGGGAATTCATGGGGTTTTGATGAAGATTAAATGAAATCATGTTAAGTGACATGTTTACCACAGTGCCTCACACATGTTAGGTGCAGAATAAATGTTAACTATGATTAGTAAAAAGAGTTCCAAGAAACGCCTTCATCTGCATCACTCTCTTGAGAACTCTGGGATAGCTGTAGGAAGAGAAATCTTATTGCATAAGATCTTAAGGCTCATTGGGATTTTTAAAAAAAGGTAATGAAAGCATCAAAATTAGCTCCAAGATCAGGATTCTCAGGCCTTATTAATAAGTGGGAGAAAAAGATGTTCCTGCCTCAGATGTGTGTAGTTAGAAGCAAGAGAAAAGGATAAGGAGAGGGAGTACCGCTTTCAGAAGGCAGAAAACTCCCTGAGATAGAGCCAAAAGCCTGTGTCCTAACCTGGGGCATCAGTCCAGTACCAGCAAGGAATGTACTTGGTGAAACTCCAGGTAGTGTTGTCAAATGAAATGCATACTAGTTCCAATCTCTCCCGATTTCCCCAACTGAGGGTGTGTAAGACGGGAAGAACAAGACCACCTCTGGAAGTGGGAAGAGCTGTGCTCACTTACCGGGCAGACCATGCCAGGCGGTCAGAAGCTGTGATCACTGGAGAAACCCCCTGTCTTGTTCAGAGTCAGCTGGGGCAGTGGAAGAACAGCAGCCATGGCGGCCCCATGGGTGAGAGTTGGAAACTGAGCAGAAACTGAATGCTAGCTGGGTAAATCTACCCCTTTACTGGAAGCCTTTTAAAATGAGATGGGGTATAGAGTCAAACCAAAGTAAAACTGGGAGGTGGATGAGAGCCTCATAAAGCATGATTTAAGGCCAAGTCTGGCTGTAAATAATTATCCTAGGGTTGGGGGGCCTAGCAGCAACAGGACTGGCAAACGCATAGTCCTGGCCCCCACTTCTTTCCCAGTACCGGGATGACTTCCAAAATATAATTGAACTCATTATGCCTAATCCAAAAAATATTTTTCCAAACTGTTCAAGGGTATCAGCTAATAAGTGTTCTAGGGGTAACCATTAGGTCTTATCACATGTAGGGGGCAAATATTCTAATGGAGCATACAGTACATTGTTCTTCATTAAATCTGGTAATAGATGTAAAGCACAACGTGAGAATTGACTTGCTGAAGTGGTTAAACAAAGATTCTTGGCGCCTAAGCGCTTCACTGCTTAGGAACATTGCAAAGATTCGCAGGACTAAAGTCACACCAAAACCTTGAGTGAGGAAAACAGGGCTGCTCCGAGTTCTTGGCAGGACGGCTTCAGCTGCAAGTCTAAGTCAGGGCAGCTGAGGACAAAACTCAGGAAGTGAAGGGAGGGACTCTGCTCTCCTTGCACAAGGATTTCTCTCCTGGCTAAAAGAATTACTTCAGTAGCTGAGCAAAAGAAAAGGGGTCCCTAGAACACCTAGATATTCTGAAATTTCCCAGTGTACTTTGGTATAGCATTTCGACCTATACTCTGCTAGATCCTAGCTAACCCCTTTGAATTCGGTAAAGTGTGTTTGTCACTTATTGGAAATATTCTCATATTCTTCCCTGGACAATTTCCACCTCTACTGCTTTATTTTTTCAAACTTTTATTACTTGAATGTTGGACCTCCTACAGTGATTCTCTCAGGTTCTCATTATTTATCTACCATTTTTCATCACTGTTGGTTTCTTTATTGTTCCACTTGCTGAAAAATTCTTCAGTTTTCTCTTCTGAACATTTTTAACATACATATTTTAAAATTTCAGTTATCATATAATTTTCTAAGAGCCTTGAATGTTTCTTTTTAAAAAGCAATGTTATAATGACAAAAGGAATAATTCACCAGGAAAACTGAACAGTTATAAATGTGTGCACATTTCATAATAGGACCTCAAAATACATAGAAAAATGGATAGAATTAAGGGGGGAAACAGACAGTTCCACAGTTATATCAAAAGACTTAAACACCCAACAGTAAGCAATTCGGAGAAATGCTAGATAAAACATCTGCACAGGCACAGATGATGGGGACAACACCATCAATCACCACCAAACCGACGTGTATGGAACACTCATCCAATAATGGCAGCACACACATTCTCTTCAAGTGCACCTCTCCCATTCACAAAGACAGGCCATGTGCTGGACAATGAAACAGGTCACTACACTTTAAAGAACTGAAAGATATAGATTTATTTTCTGGCCACAGTAGTATTAAATAAGAAATCAGTAGCAATATGATATCTAAGAAAACCCAAATATCTACAAATTCAAAATTCCCCACAAAATTCATGAGTCAAAGATAAAATTACAAGGGAAACTAGGAAAGAATTTGAGCCGAATGAAAATGAATTCATAATGATTGAAATAAAATTTTTAAAAAGGAAATGAATTCAGCTAAAATAGCTTCAAAATGCATATATTATAAGAAAAAAATTTCAAAATCAGAATGGTAAAGGACAGAAATTAGTGGGATATAAAATAAATAAAATAGAAAGTTATCAAAGACAAAAGCTGGTTTTTCAGAAAAATCAACAAAATTAGCAAACTCCATGCTGGAGTGAAACAAAGAAGACAAATCACCAACGTGAAAAATAAAAAAGGTGTTATCATTACGTATCCTACAGATATTTAAAGAATAAGAAGAATACTATGAAAAACTTCATGCTAACAAACTCAACTTTTTAGATTAAATGAAAATTTCTGAAAAATACAGCATACCAAAATTGATACCAAAAGAAACTGAATAGCCAAATAGCCATTTATACAAAAATTAAGTTTGTCATAAAACCTTTCTCCCAAACAAAACTTCATGTGCAGATGATTTTATTGGTAAATTCAATAAAACATTCATGGAAGAAATAATACCAATCTTACACAAACATTTTCAGAATATAGAGAAAGGGACATTGCCCAAATCATTTTATGAGGTCAACATAGCTCCAAAACCAAAATAAGACAGAAATATCACAGAAAAATATTAAAGACCACTATATCTCATGGGTATAGACAAAAATTCTTAAATATTATCAAATTAAATTTAGCAATATTTAAAAAGAAATGCACATTATACTATATCATATGATACTATATCATGACCAGGTGGATTTTACCCCAGAAATGCAAAGTTGGTTTAACACTAACAAATCAACTAATGTCATTTACCACATTAGCAGAATAAAGAGGGAAGAAAACATGATCATTTCAATATATGAGGAAAAATAATTTGCAAAATTCAACACCTATTCATGATTAAAGACAGAAAAAAGAAACTCACTGCAAACTAGGAGGGAGAGAATTTCCTCAGGCTGATAAACATCAACTTTGAAACACCTGGAGTTAACATCACACTGATTTGTTCCTCCCTAGGTTTGGGGGCAAAGCAAGAATGCTCCCCTTTTTACCACTTCTACATGACATTGTGTTGGAGGTTCTAGAAATAAGGCCAAAACTAAAAAACAGAAAAATTATAAAGGAAATAAAACTGTCCCTATTTATAGCTGGTACGATGGTGTACATAGAAAATCCCAGAGAACTGAGTTCTGGCCAACATGGAGGTGAAGCATTTCTGCCTTCATTTTGCCTCCATAGCACAACAAAGATGGAGGCATAGGCAGAAACACTTAGCCTCCTCACACAACTAAAAGAAGGATAACAATCAATTTACAAGCAAAGAACAACCAGAACTGCCAGAAATCATTTGTGTGGATGGCCAACATCCAAGGAGTTAAAGAAACATTCATCTGAGCTGGTAAGAGGGGCAGAGATGGGCAGCTGGGGTGGAGAGTACACGCAGCAAGGCAGCAGCTGGTGGATTGTGTTGGCAACCCCACTTTCAGGCACGGAGAAGCTGGGAGGAACAACAGGGTGGCGGGGGTGGGCAGTGCAAGACAGACTGAGAAACCCAGGCTTTCAGCACAGGAAACAAAAGACTCAAAACCCCTGGCTATAAAAAATTGTGGGGGTTGCAGCAGTGGAAAAAACTCCCAAACTCACAGGAGCATTCACAATCCACATGTGGAAAGTGAGGGACATGACAGAAAGTGGGATGAGAGCAGAGCAAGAGGCATTGTTCCCTCTATGATCCTTCCCCCACAGACAGTGCCAAAATGCAGTAAAGAGGGTTGCCCTACCTGGCGAATACCTAAGGCTTCCCCTTGCCATGTAACAGGCCCACCAAGATAAAGAAGTCTGGCCCAAATGAAAGAACAGGTCAATGCTCCAGAAAGAGAACTAAGTGACAAGTAGATAGACAACCTACCTATCTGATAGGTTGCAGAGTTCAAAACACTGGTAATCAGGATGCCCGCAGAATTGATGGAGCACAGTCACAAAATGAAGGGAGAAATGAAGGCTACACAAAGTGAAGTGAAGGAAAATATACAGGGAACCAACAGTGACCGGAAGGAAACCAGGACTCAAATCAACGATTTGGAACAAAAGGAAGAAAGAAGCATCCAGCTGGAACAGAATGAAGAAACAAGAATGCAAAAAAATGAGGAGAGGCTTAGGAACCTCTGGGACAACTCTAATCTTTCCAACATCCAAATCATAGGGGTGCCAGAAGGAGAAGAGGAAGAGCAAGAATTTGAGAACTTATTTGAACAAATAATGAAGGAAAACTTCCCTATCTGGCAAAGGAAATAGACTCTCAGGAAGTCCAGGAAGCCCAGAGAGTCCCAAAGAAATTGGACCCAAAGAGCAACACACCAAGGCACATCATCATTAAGTTACCCAAGCTTAAAGATAAGGAGAGAATCTTAAAAGCAGCAAGAGGAGAGAGTTACCTACAAAGGAGTTCCCATAAGGCTATAAGCTGATTTCTAAAAAGAAACCTTATAGGCAAGAAGGGGCTGGAAAGAAGTATTCAAAGTCATGAAAGGCAAGGACCAACATCCACGATTACTCTATCCAGGAAAGCAATGGAAGGTAAATGGAAGGGCAGATAAAGTGCTTTCCAGGTAAGGTTAAAGGAGTTCATCATTACCAAGCCCTTATTATATGAAATGTTAAAGGAATTTATCAAAGAAACAGAAGATCAAAAACTGTGAACAATAAAATGACAACAAACTCACAACTATTAACAACTGAACCTAAAAAACAAAAGCAAAAACTAAGCAAACAACTAGAATAGCAACAGAATCACAGAAATGGAGATCACATGGAGGGTTATCAGCAGGGAGGGGGAGGAGGTAGAATGGGAGGGAAAGTACAGGGAGCAAGTATAATAGGTAGGTATAAAATATCCAGGGGGAGGTTGAGAATAGTGTAGGAGATGGAGAAGCCAAAGAACTTATATGTACAAACCATGGACATGAACTAAGGAAAGAGAGATTTTGGAAGGTAGGGGGGCTGGTGCAGGGAGGAGGGGGGAAAAGGGGAGAAAAAAATTGGGACAACTGTAATAGCATAATCCATAAAATATACTTTAAAAAAAAGAAAAGAAAAGAAAAAATTCCAGAGAATTTATAAAATCCCTATTAGAAAATTCTACTCCACAGGATACAAAGTGGATGTACAAACACTTGTATTTTTATTTACTGGTAGCTAATGATTTAAAAATAAATTTTCAAAAAGTTAAGTTTTTAGTAGCATAAAAAAACATAAAAAGGGATAAATATATTAATATCTCTAAGATATCCACACTGAAAACTATAAATCATTGCTGAAAAAATTAAGGTTAAAATAGGTATACCATATTCATTGATTATAAGATTAAACACAGCAATTATCCCCAAATTGATTTCTAGATTCAATAAAATTCCTATCAAAATTCCAGCAAGCCATTTTGTAGAAACTGACAAACTTATAAAATGTATATGAAATTGTGAGTAACCTAGAATATTTGAAAGAACAAAGTTGGAGTACTTACTTAATTTTAAGAATAACTATAAAGCTACAATAATAAAAATAACTTTGCACTCGCAAAAAGATAGGCACATAAATCAATAAACAAAGAATCCAGAAATAAACCTATGCATAGATGACCAATTAATGTATGACAAGATGGTTCAGTGAGGCAAAAATCCTTTCAACAAATGGTGCTGGATCAACTGGATATCCACAATATATAGAAATAAATGAACACTGATCCTTAAATCAGATAATACACAAACACTAACTCAAAATACTGAATTACAGACTTAGAGGTAAAACCTGAAAGTCTAAAACTTCTAAAAAATATATAGAAGAAAACCTCTGTGATTTTGGAGAAGGCAAAGGGGTGTCTTAGGACTGAAAAAGCATAAAGCACAAAAGAAAGAAATTGATAGATAAAACTTTTCCCAAGTTAAAAGTTTTTGGTCTTCAAAAAACACAATTAAAATATACAGATGCAGTCCTGGCCAGGTGGCTGTTTGTTGGGGCACCATCTCCTGTACCAAAAGGTTGCTGGTTCAATGCCCAGTCAGGGCACTGATTGATGTTTCTCTCTTACTCACATCTCTCTCTGTCTATCAATCACTACAAAACATACCCCTGGATGAGTATTAAAAAAATATGCAGATACAGAAAATATTTACAACCAATATAAAAGATTTGCATGCAGAATATATAAAGAAGTCTTATAAATCTGTAAGACAACATACATTTAAAATGGTTAAAAGGCCCTGGTTGGTATAGCTTGGTGGATTGAGTGCAGGCTGGGAACCAAAGGGTCACCGGTTCGATTCCCAGTCAGGGCACATGCCTGGGTTGTGGACCAGGTCCCCTGTGGGGGCAAAGTAAGAGGCAACCACACATTGATATTTCTCTACATCTTTTTCTTCCTCCCTTCTCATCTCTCTAAAAATAAATAAATAAAATCTTTTAAAAAATAAAATGGTTAAAAGATTTGAAGAAATACTTCACAAAATATGACATACAAATGCCCAGTAAACACATGGAAAGATGCCCAATATTGTTATTCATCAGGAAAGTAAAAATTAAAACTGCAATGAAATTTTATACATCCATTAGAATGACTAAAATTAAAAAGACTGACCATATCCAGGGCTGGTGAGGATGGGGAACAATTGAAACTTCCATACATTGCAGTTGCAATATAAAATGACACAACCACTTTGAAAAACAGTTTGATCAGTTCTTGGAAGGTTAAATATACACCTCCCATACCTGGGCATTCTATTCTTATTTACCAAAGAGAGATGAGAATGTGTCTGCACAAAGACTTACACATATTTGTTACAACTTTTTAAATAATTGTCCCAACCTAGAAAGAACCCAGCTGTTCATCAACATGTGAATGGGTAAACAAATTGTGAATATCTGGATAATAACACCGTATCCGACAAAAAAAGGAACAGCCTATTGCTACGCACTATCAGTCTCTCAGTATCATCAGGCTCAGTGAAAGAAGCCAGGGGAAAAGGGGTGTTAGTACGACTCCATGTACTTACAATTCCGGAAAGTGCGAGTGCACTGATAATTTCAGGAAACAAATCGTGGTTACCTGGAAATGGAGGTGGAGGAAGGAATGGAATTACAAAGAGTCTGAGGGCACTTGGGACTGACAGAAACACACATTTACTGGGCAGTCATGAAGGTTTCCCAGCATGCATACAAACGTCGAACACATCAAGTTGTACATTTTAAATTATCTACAGTTTATTGCCTATCGGCTATAGTTCAATAAATTCGAGACAAAACCAAACCAAACCAACAGTTCTGGTGAATCAAAAAATAAAAATAGTTTTATTTTTTGCATCATAACTCAATCCCTGGGTTCATTTTTTAAGAATGAAAACTACGTTTTTCTTCCTAATATCCATCTGCTCCCTGCATTGTCTCTTTTTCCTTCAGCTGCTTTTTCTGTTTATTTTGGCTTTTTAAAACATAACAAACCATTCTTTTAATTTCTGGTGGTTCTCAGCTGCCTGGAAGCACTATGTACATGGCAGGGAATGAGGTAGATCACAGGTACATTTCATCGTTGGCTGATCTAGCAGAGATGCAGGTTTTATTGGAGGACTCCTAAATGTCACGTTCTGCACGCCATTCCTCTTGGACTTGTCTTTCTCCCTAAAGAGGATGAAACCTCCTGCCTTCTGCTTCAGGTATATAAAACTGGTTACCAGAATTCTGGGGCCAAGTTGCATAGGAGATCTTCCTATTCATTACGCAGCTTTTCCTTCCTGTTTATAGACTACCCCTACCCCCATCTCACTACCCCTCTAGGTTCTGTCCAAGGCCCCTGAGTCCTGAGCCCCTTAAACTACCCTCTTAAGGTGGGACCCCTGCCTTTGGTTATGATGCAGAAGGCCAGTTGCACACGCTAAGGGAGGGGGTGATTTTTGCTAGCACAGTTCTCCCATTCTCAGCTCTACCCTCACTCCCACCTTCAGAGAAACCTGACTCTTCAGTTCTCCTGGGTTTCTGAGGTTCTCCAGCACAAATTAGCTGGCTTTCAGCACACCTTCTGCCTTCTCTGTTCCAAGTGAGATACAACTTTGTGTGTTTTCTGTTTTCCAAAATCACCTCCTCCCCTGCTATTGCTTCTTCTCCTGTTCTCATTGTGCTGGGTTTAGCAATGTTTTATTCCTTTGCTGTCATTAAAGTTGAAGTTTTGGTTGGAGCAGAGATAAACCTGAGCATAATTGTTCTCTATTAAAAACTCAGGGGAAAAAATAATGACTGTTTTAATATCGAAGTACGAAAGACTATTACGGCCAATGAATCTAAGTGTCCAGCAGAGTGTTAGGTGTTGGAAGCCCCCAAGCCTGTTCACAAGCAGTGTGCTCTCGGGGACTCCTCAGTCACACCTGTTGTAAGGCCATTCTTAATCAGTTTCTGGTATTGATACCAGCACGTCCTGTTCCAGTCTTCCCCTAGAACCTGCCAGGGAATTCACTTTCCTGTGAATTCATGCTGGACATTTATTTTTAATGTGGAAACAACAAGGCCTTTAGAGGCAGAAGAAATAAATACTTTCAGTCAATAGGGTAGTTATTTAGTAAACAGCTAACAGAATGGAATTCAGAAAATTCATGGAGAAAAGAGCAAAATATTCCAGTGAATCTGGTTGAAATGCAGTAGGAAAAGTTGCCCTTTTCACGTTTGCAACTTGCCCCAAACCAGCTGGTCCTGGAAGGAGTGCCAGCTGGTCCTAGCGAAGTAGGTTAGTACTGTCATACCACATTTTATGGAGAAGTAAACGAAGCCACCAAGTGATTAAGCTACTTGCCCAAAGTCACAAAACAAGTCATGGCACAAAAGGGATCAGAACTCTGGGCCTGTGGGGTTTTTAGCTCATTTCTTTATCTATGAGTCACTCGTTTTGCTTTCTTTCTTTCTTTCTTTCTTTCTTTCTTTCTTTCTTTCTTTCTTTCTTTCTTTCAGAAACTACTTATGGGTCTTAACAATTCATTTCCAAAGAAAGTTACACTAATAAACCAAACACGGAATTACCCAAGACTGTCGGAACATTGCTCTGATGAAGCAATGCAGAAAACGCACACACTGCCCTCCAGCAGTAACCCTCATTCATCTCTCAGTTACAGGGATCCAGGTAGGTAGAACCTACACATTTAGTCTCAATGAACAATCGCTGCACAGAAGCCCAGAAGAAGGGGAAAGCCCCAGCCCTGAAGCCCCAAACTCAGGAAGGAGTCACCCCTTCCCAGAGCCAATTCAAGCAGGCACAAGCAGAAGGAAAGCTGTGCCAAAGGAGAAGTCACTGAGTGAGATGAGCCTCATCCATGTCATTCTTGCCATTTACAAGGCTTCTACCCATATATTAGCTCACATGCACTCATAACCACCCCAGGAGGCAGGCATGACTGACATCATCCCGTTCACAGAAGAGAAGAGGACCCAGAGGCTCAGTGATGTTACACAACTTTTGGATCACATACTGAGTGAAAGGCACAGCCAGGCCCAGGGCCCGTCACCTGGATCCAAATCCCACGCTCTCTCCTTCAACATCCCATGTAAAGAGGTCTGTAACAATGGTTCCATTGCTTTGTGACCCCCCCTCCCTCCTTCCTTCCTTCCTCCCTTCCTCCCTTCCTTCTTTCCTTCCTAACTGAATTTCTTCTGATGAGCATTAATATAAGAATAAGAACAGCTAGCATATGTTGAGTGCCTACTGTGTTTGGGAACTGTGTCTGTTACATATTTTACATGGATTTTCTCTTTACTGCTATTATCTCCAATATGTAGATGAGAAAACTGAGGCACTCCAACTCTGAGGTCGCCATACAGTGAATGCAGAGCCTAGTATTTAAACCCAGACACACTCTTCAACTCATCATTACCTTGCTTTCCTTTGATGCAAAATTAGCATGCACACACACACACAGGCTTTATTTTGATATAGACCAGCAAACTGTTGGTAAGTAGAGTTTTTAGGAAAACACAGTTCTCACCTGTTGAGGACCTCACCAATATTATATGCGAGCCCTTTTCTCTGAGTAAGGTCTGGTTTTCATTTTTAAAAACAAATCAGCAAAAGATCATTGTATAGTTCCTTTCTTTCCCATCCAGTACAGTGCTAGATATTACACGCAGATATTTCCCACACTAGTTTTAGCCCTTGCCTGGTGAGATTTCTTCATAATATCGAATGTCTGAGCAGTTCTGGTGTCTGTTGCTGGGGATATGAAAACAAAGGAAGTAGCCTCTAACCCACAGCTAAACTCTGTGGACACACTTGCAAAAGGTTTCAGAGGTGGAAAGTTTTTTTATCTCCTTTTTTTTTTAACACCATGTATTACCTCCTTTGGAAAGAAATAATGGGCATTGCAGCATCTAACCATAATTCATCTAATCATAATTCCATTGTCTCAATACAGACAGGTTCAATGGTCAAGTACCTCACTATATGCTAAAAGCAAAGATAAAACAACAAGCAATTGTAATTCCTGGACCAAGAAATTTCTCACAGAAATTCTTTAAGTAATACATGGCCCAATTGTTGCAATAAATGTACTTTATCTTTCTGGAAAAGGTATACATAGACCTGTGTGGCTTAACTTAAGGTCACAGGTTAATTGTCAAAATTTACTAGTTCCGTTGGTTCCCTATGAGAAAGAAGGAAAAAATTTTGTATAGGATTGGGGCACTTTTGGTTTATAAGAGGAAATTTGACCAAGGAGCTTCTACTAACTTTCACACAAACTTTGTGTGGGGGAGGACTTGTCTTTTCCTCCTAATCTACCATGAACAAACACTGTTATTATTTTTAAAAGGTAAGTAATGAAGTACTAGAAAAAATCAAATAAAAAAGTAACATATAATATACTTACCCAATTTTTTATCTTTTATTTTTTTATTGTTGTTCAATTACATTTGTTCCCATTTTCCCCCATTACTCTCTGCTGCCCTACCCACTCGCCACCTCCCACATTCAGTCACTGTCTCCTCCCACCACCCCCATTAGCTTTGTCCATGAATCCTTTATACATGTCCCTTGACTTGATCCTTCCCCTTCTTTCCCCTGTTATCTCTGCTTCCCCTCTGGCTAATGTCAGTTTGTTCATTTCCATGTCTCTGGTTCTATTTTGCTTGTTTATTTGTTTCGTTGATTAGATTCCACTTAGAGGTGAGATCATATGGTATTTGTCTTTCACCACCTGGCTTATTTCACTTAGCATAATACTCTCCAGTTCCATCCATGCTGTCGAGAAGGGTAGGAGTTCTTTCTTTCTTTCTGCTGCATAGTATTTCATTGTGTAAATGTACCGTAGTGTTTTGATCCACTCATTCACTGATGGGCACTTAGGCTGTTTCCAGCACTTGGCTATTATAAATAGCACTGCTATGAACATCGGGGTACATAGTTTCTTTTGAATTGGTGTCTCAGGATTCTTAGGATATAATCCTAGCAGAATTGTCAGGTCAAAAGGCAGTTCCATTTTTAGTTTTTTGAGGAAATTCCATTCTGTTTTCCATAGTGGCTGCACAAGTCTGCATTCCTACCAACATAATACTAGCATTCCCTTTTCTCCATAACCTTGCCAGCTCTTGTTCATTGATTTGTTTACAATGGCCATTCTGACCAGTATAAAATGGTATCTCATTGTGGTTTTAATTTGCATCTCTCTGACGGCTAGTGATGCTGAGCATCCTTTCATGAACCTGGGCCCTTTGTATGTGTTCCTTAGAGAAGTGTCTGTTCAGGTCCTTAACCCATTTTTAATTGGATTGTTTCTCTTCCTGGCGTGGACTATGTTAGTTCATGTATTTTGGAGATCGAACCCTTGTCCAAGGATACCTACCCAAATTTTAACATAAAATCACTTTATCATATTGTCACAAAGGTTTTTAAATGTTCCATTCTCGATGTCTCTACTTACCACAGCCCGTGAATGAACACCTGCGGGCCCTGCCCCAATTCAGAACATGCACCAGAAACACACCACTTGCTCTTGCTGCTGATTTCACTGACTTGTTGAAACTGCCTTGTTTCCATGAAGGTAGCTGGACATGTGATGGCTCAAGATATTTCACCAGCTTTAAAATTGCACTGCTTTTTCCAGAAAGTTTTAAAATAACATGTATTAAGAGCTATAAAATATTTCACATTCTTGACCCAGTAATTACATGTCTATGAATATACCCTAAGAAAATAATGTCACTTCTGCACAGAGGTGTTAATTGCAGGTTTATTAAAAATAGTCAAAATTGGAAACAGCATGAAGTCCCCAAATGGGGGAATAGCGAAGTAAATTATGTTCCATGCTGCCCAGGGAAACATCTCCTACACGCCAGAGTAGGCCAGGTTCCCCCCCGTATTCCCTCTTATGATCCACATGCGTTTCCATTAAACATCTGTGTAATCATTTAGTGACTTCTAACACTATGCCCTGTTTCGGTTGTTTTCTCCATCACGTCCCGATGCTTATTTTACTTTCTGCTCAAAAACTGTCTATGGACTGAATGGATGAACACAGTATATATGAGTAAATTATAGAGTTGGAGAGATTCTCATGATATAATATCAAGTGAAAAAATATATTAACAGAATCACAAGAGTATTTAAGCTGCTTAAGATACTCCTAACTATCATTTCTGTGCCATTTAGCAAGAACTTGCCAGAACAGTGTCAGGAAGGTTGAAGATCAGCATTAGCTGAGACTTGTAGAAAATATTAGAGTCAGCAATTGCTTTTTAAAGGTATGTCTGAAACAAGGAGAAAAGCGAAGAACTTGATGGGGAAAGTTGGTATAGTGATAATAATGGGAAAATAGAACGCAGAGGAAATGCCCAATGAGTACTCTACTTCTATGCTATCGAACAGGAAGCCCAGTGTCCAACACAAAGAGGGTAGAACAAACAATGCAAAAAAAATGTTCAGTTCCAGATAAGGGACTGGAGAGAGAGACAAATCACTGCAAGTGGACTCAAGAACCCGGGCCTGTAGGAGTTAGATTCTAGGGCCTGAAGGAGTGTCAGTCACTGATGGTCATTTCTGAGACGTTACAATAAGCATAAAAAAAACAAGACTGAGCAGGACAAGGGACTGTCAGAGAAAGTAATGCTTGCTTTGTCGCTCCAGGGAACCAAAGCAAAGCAGTGGATTTCAGTTATAGGTAAACAGATACAAGGGTCAATACAAGGGGGGAGCTATTAACGAGTTACTAGCACCACCAATACTTCTCTCTGCTGCCTTGTGTGCCTCAGACACTTTGTGACCTAACGGAGATGAAGGAGGAGGAGGGCTGGGGCTGCAGTGATAATCCAGAAAAATTCTCCATCCCTGCTAATTCAACGAAGGTCTCTCATTCTCCCTGGCAGTCCAAGCCACAGAGTCACAGCTATGATCGCAGAACCAGTGACCATGACTGTTTCAATAACATACTTCTCCATTTTCACCACTAGCTTAAACAGCTGCAGACTTCTCGTGAAAAAGACTGAGGGTGCATCAAAACCCATAAGAGGGTGATGGTTGCTCTGGGAACAACTAGACACTATGATTTACCCTTTGCTCACCCCAACACCAGTCCAATCGAAAAAATCAGCATGCAGACTAGAACACAGTCCAGATTCCCTTTCAATTCTTTTTTTTCACTTTGCTTATCTTTCTAGTTTTCCTAGTGGTAAATAATCAATCAACCAATTGGTTCTGGAATTGCATCACTAATGGTCTGGAAAGATAGTATTGTAGTTTTGATTGAGTTGAGAAAGACCCAGGAAGAGCTATCTCCCAAATTTCAAAGGACTCGCCTTTTTAAAACACACTTAAAAAAAAAAAACAACATAAAACCTGGAGATAACATGCAGTTTAGACTGAAGTCACCAAACACCTTGCAGACAAGATACATAATCTTACCTTCCACAGAAGCTGTGAAAATGCCATCAGGACCATCTCCAAAAAATGCAATTTACTATGAAAGTCGAGTCAGTCATTTGGCAAATATTTCCCTGGACAGATAAGAGACTGGGGTGGGAGTGAGAGGAGATGGAAAAGGGGCTATGCCAGAAAGAAGGACAATTAATTACTGGTACTAATCTTGTATGATACTGACACATCTCTCTCCCATTTTTCAAAAAGTATTAAAAATTACAACGTAGGAAACAAAACAGGTCAAAAGTGAACAGCTGGATTTGGGAAACAAATGAATCAAGTTATTCATATGGAATGTGTCTGCTTTCTACCCACTTCATCTGGCCCGCATTCCAAGGCACGTTAGAAAGGTGAGTAAGCAAACAGCCAGGTCAGCCCCAGCACATCGCGGTGCCGGCACAGAGGGCTCCCAAGGTCCTCTGAGATGGACTCAACATTCACAATTCCATCCATTTGTTCCGCATTTATAAGCATCTGTTCTATGTTAGAACACTCATGCTTTTTATAAATCAGACATTTTGCCCTGTGGAAAGGTCCCATAAGGGATATTCTTTTACCCTCAATTAGGTCCTTCATCCAAGTACAGCGAGGGGCTACGGTATGACCTGCCCAATTCCTAACACCTGGAACCTACTGTATGACCGGGCATCTTAGCAAGCTCACTTCAGTTGGGATATTTAAGAATGATGGATGTTCAGGAAGCCTATCGGTGGGGTGGAGAGTGGGGGACATTTCTTTGATTCCTTGCCACATGATTAGCTTTAAATGGAAAAGAATAAATTCCCAAACTGCTCAAATAGATGTAGTACAAAGCAAGAACCTGACGTCTCAGGTACTACTAGCTTCTCAAGTCTGCTTGCTATAAAAGAAAATGCTTTGTCAGTCACAGCACCCACCCTTCTGTCATGTTTCTTTCTAGTCATCTACACATGATGATTTACAGCCTTTTTTATTATACCCGTAGATTTTTAGTCACTAATATTATTATTATAGTAAAAACTCTTAAATATGGCATCACCAATTCTCTGTGTGTGAAGGGCCTACGGGGGTTTAGTTAGTTCAGTTTCGCAGTTTTTGCAAGCAACTGACATTGTAAAGTGGAGGAGCATGACTCATGGTCTGAGCAAATATTGTCACTGCAGGGAGGAGTAACAGGACAGATGCTGTTCAGAAAGGGAAAGTGCCTTGCCTCAGATCACACAGCTTGTGAGAGGCAGAGTGGGCCCAGGAAGTTAGCTCTCCATACCCCTTGTCCATAGTTTTTCTATTTCTACTATATTTCTAGTGTTGTGTATGGTATCATTTATTAAGTTTGAATTAAGTTTATATATGTAAAGTTTATTTATAAATATTTTATAACTGATGCACTTTGATATCTCAGTTCAGACCTTTTTTTCTCATAAGTTGAAATCAGCTAAGCTTTCTGCACACTTGTACCTGAACTCAGGGCCCTCTGGAAACTGGCTCCCTTCAAGGAAGCGAGTCACTGTGCGACTCCTTAAAGTGGAGCAGAGAGCATGACGGACACTCCCTTCAGTGGGTAGTCCCCCTCCCTGCCGGGAAGGAGGCTCGGCCACAAGCTCTAATGCAGCACGACAGGTGGGATTAGGGGGCCCAGCTACACTGAGGAGAGCTGTAAGCACTAGAGCTCCATGAGAGTCAGCCTGCAGAGAGGGGGGAGTGGGAGCAGGCAGGAGGCAGGGGAGAGGGCCCATGGAGGAGAGAGGAAGAACCCTGGTGGGAAGGGAAAGAAGTAGCAGGTGCCCTAATGCAGATGATCCTGGGTATCATCAGCAGACATAAGGGAGGGAGGGAGGGAGGGAGGGAGGGAGGGAGGAAGGAAGGAGAGGACAAACTGGCTGATTTAAGGTAGGTAAGGCTAGAGTTCAGGGGGTTCAGGCCACCTGAGACACACCCCAGGACTCCAGGAGGCTGGAGAACCAGGAGTCAGAGTGTCTGTGACGGAAGTCAGGGACAGTGTCTGCCCTGCTCATCTTGTGCCCAGCACCCAGCTCACTGTGGGTCTTCATATAATCATGAAAGGATGAAAGGGATGGAGGGGGTTTAGGGGCCCAAACCAGAAAGCCTAGTTATTTATGGGCTAAGATCAATAAAAAAATAATCTGGGTAATAGCAAAAACAATAGCAAAGTGAGTCAACATCTCCGGAAAACAGCACATACTCCCAGAATTAGAAAGAGGAAGGTGAGCTCCCAGTCAAAGGTAGGAAGGAGACAACAAGACAGGAAGAAGGGTTAGAGGATGGGGAGGGAGAGTAAAGAATAATTTTTATTTTTTACCAATAATCCACAGAAGCCTCCTTTTTCTACCACCTACACCCCAAAACTCTTGATAAGACACTTCTGATAAAAAAGTATATATTGTTGTTAGCATGTCACATTAATAGTATCATTATTCCACTTCAGGCTGGGTTCACGTCTTGTCTAGAAATGGTTAATGCAATCTGTTAAAAAATATTCCCATAGGATGGCGAGTCAGGCATAAATAAACACCCAGCAGGACACCCTTGAATCCAGTGCTTCCAAACACTATCTATCAAGGAACTGCCCCCGACCTTGGATTCTCAGTTCCCACGTCTGCAGGCATGGCCCCCCCTCTGCACCAGCCCATTTCCTGCTGTTCTAGAAAGTGACAGGTAGATCAGGCCCAGGCCGAGATTTCTCCCGAATTCTGATCTCTAATCATGCCATAAAGATGAGGCCTCTGCAGATCCCGACCTTTATCTCTCCCATCTGTGGCTAAGGGAGAAGCCTGACCTTGGCAGTGAGAGCTCAGACTCCTGTACCTCTCTGTTTACATGCTCCCCTCACACCAGCAGGGTTCCCAGACCTTTGTCTATCCTCGAACCCCCCTCAGTCCTGTGACTCGCAACGCTGAGCACACCAGTTCCTGATGCAGTTTCTGCCCAGCGTTCCCTGCTCCTGGGCCTCGCCTAAGTCATCCAGCCCTACTTAAAGAAGTTAAATGACTCACCCAAGATCCACAGATTGATAGAGGCAAATTCAAAGCTAAGATTGCTGGTATAGTATTAGGAACAGGTGAGCACTCAGTTGGTAAATACATGCTTGAGAAAATGAAAACTGTCCTGCAAGTGAGAGAATTTATGAAACTTACAAAATACAGTGTGAAAGGTCAGAAAATTTATAGGTTTTAAAAACTTAGCTCAGGATATCACCCCAATGACCAAGCAGCCAGGTATAATTATTGAAAAATCCATTTGGTGCCTTTTAAAAAGCACTCCTTTGGGAACTGGTAGAAGGAGCTAAGACAGCATTGTTCCACCTGTGTTCTGGAAAACTAACACTCCTGGGATGGACTTACTGTGCCTTGACAAAATAGTTCCATGATGAGGTGAGCTCAGGACGCATGCTCCATATCCCCCCTTGGCATTCCCACTGCAGTGAAGCATATTTCAGATTCTAAGAAGTTCTAGAGTAAAGAAGCCCATTAAATCTGATTTAACTTGGTCCTTTCTAAACTTATTTGACCCTGCTCTTTTCCAACAGAATACCTACTTTTTCTGAGAACAGTTTAGGAAATTCCGGACCAGATTTAGTTAATATGTTTATTTAACTCCTGGTTTTTAAAAATTCCATTACTAGCTAGAATGCAGCTGAATGAAACATCAGTAGAAATTCTGATCTATACCCTACATTAAAATGCATCCTTGTTCAGTGCATTTGTAAAAATTTCCAGGATTTAACAAAAGGCTAGGAGGGTAAGTCACATCACTTCAAAAAGGCTTCCTGTGAAAGCAGCCAGTCACAGCTTCAGCAGACTGGATTTCAGAGTGGGAGCAAAAATTCCTCAAGAATATGTGTCCAAAAACACATCTTTCTGGGAAGCCAGAATATCACAGGACCATAACACCTGAGTGCTGGGAAAGTCCCCAGACATCGGCCAATCAATGCCTTCATCTCACAACCGGAAAGCAGCCTCAGGAGGGTAGGCAGCGCCAAGACCGCAAGCGATGCAGAAGTGGAGCTGGGATTAGAACCCAGATCTTTTGGTGCCTCTTCCAGGAAGCTTCTCCTTTCCTGGAATGATCCAATTTTCTCAGGAAGCAAGAGCTCAGTCCTTTTCATCCTTAAAACCACAGTGGAAAGAAGAGAAGGAAATACACCGCAATGCTAACACTGATGGGCAGAGGGGCGATTTTTGGTCTTAGTTCTATTTTTCTGCATTGACCAAAATATCTACAGGGCATATATTGCTTTTATGCCAGAAAAAAATCTATTCCAAAAAATGGCGGGGGGGCACTAGGAAGCAGAAAGTAAAGCACATACCCCAGAAGGCATCATCTATGTGGTTCCCAGTTGTTGAACAAAAGAAGCAGAACTCATGAAATGCCATGGCGTTCCCCTGTGCCAGGGAGGCATTAGGCTGTGAGCAAGGATGACTCACTGCGGCAGCATGGAGACCTCCCTGCGGGCTGCTGGTGGGGCATCAGCTCTCTGATAAGCTCCATGCTGGTGTGGCTGCACCCACAGATTGAGGGGGAGCAGAGCCCTGTTTCATTGCTTTTGTTGATTTCCTCTTAAAGCATGTGCCTCAGGATTGGCTTTGAAAGGCTCCTTTATTTCTGACCTCAACCTAACTGAATACACAGGTTTAATTGGAAAATTTCTTTTTACTTTGCCTTTCTATACTTCTGTACTAGCCTCCCATCTAGCAAAAACTCCTCTTCAGCCTTAACTGTGCCTGAAAGTAATACTTTTAGAGATTTTCACTCCTGCTTTGGAGTTTAAGCAAGTTATAAATTTTTTATGGACCAGGTACATGTGTGTACGTGCGTCTCAATCCACTGTGGCTGCTATAACAAAACTGGGTGGCTTATCAACAATAGAAATTTGTTTTCCACAATTTCTGGAGGGTGGAAAGTCCAAGGTCATGGCTCTAGAAGAACTTGTGTCTGCTGAGGCCCTGCTTCCTCACAGATGTCTTTTTGCTATGACCTCACCTGGTGGAAGGGGCAAGGGAGCTGTCTGGAGTTTATTTTATGAGGGCACTAATCCCACTCGAGAGGGCTTCACCTTCATGACCTAAGAACCTCACAAAGGCTTCACCTCCTAGTACCATCACACTGGGGATTAGGTTTCAAAGTATAAATTTTGGAGGGAAACAAATATGCAGTCTATTGCAGTGTGCATGTGTGACAGAGCCAACTGTTTATTTGAATCTGACTCATATCCTTAAATTATAAAGGGAATAATTTGATAATGTTTCCAATCAAATAGTGTGCATTCAGTCACTGCCGGAATGCACTGAAGTTTTCAAAGACCTGTATGTCCACTGTTATCTGAAAACACTGAATCTTCAGACTATTATCTTTACTCTTAAAAGTAGTGGCTAATGAATATGCCTTCACCATATTCATTATTTCCTTCAATACTTCATTTTTTTACTTTCTTCTCACTGACATTAACAACTCTTTGATTGATGTCTTTCCATTTCCAGGCTGCTATTGCTCTCTTTTTCTAATATTACCCTAACCTACCCTCCCTTCCTCACCCCCGAGTGTGTCATATCCTACCCTCCCCTGTACAAGGCCAATACTTCCTCTGTGGCTTCCAGTCCAGCCCATATCATTTCATCGCCCCACGGGCTCTGATCCATCCATTCCCTCTCTTGGCCCCTGTATCTTTAATCGTCCCCCATTTTACCCATTTTTCTTCCGTGTTTAGAAGTTTGTTCAGCTCTTCCCCATCTGAAAGAAAATGACTCCCCTTCAATTGTATATGATCTTCTAGTTCTCAGTTTCCTTAGGTGATTAGATAACACTCATTGTCTCCGTTTTCTCAGCTCACATTCACTCGTCTCAAAAGCAACCTGATTTCTACCTGTCCAGACACTGAGAGGGTTTCAGTAAGATCACTAATGAGGAAGCGTGGTCTTCTCTTTTCATGGTACTGGACATCTGTCTTGCCTTTGACCTGATGATTGCTCACGCCTTGAGACACTCTCTAGTCACTTGCCTGCCAAGACTCCATCCATGGTCAGTCTATTCTCCTTATTCTCCTCTGACTGTTCCTTCCTAGTTTCTTTCACAGGCTCTTCCTTCTCTACATGCTCCTTAAACACTGGAGTTCCCAACATTTCATCCTCCTGAGTTTCATTCTAGACCCACTTCCCTTTTAACTCTAGTGTGAGTGTCCAACCTTTTGGCATCTCTGGGACACACTGGAAGAAGAAGAGTTGGCTTGGGCCACACATTAAATACATTGCGACACATAAACACAAAAAATCTCATAATATTTTAAGTAAATTTGCAATTTTGTGTTGGGCCACATTCATCTCCATCCTGGGCTGCATGTGGCATGCAGGTGGGACACCCCTGCACAGTAATTCCCTGGGTGATTTAATGCATTTTCATAGTCCTAAACAACTCCCATTTGTGCTAATGGCCCTTAAAACCACTCTCTCTAAGTCAAAAGACTCCCTAGACTCATATTTCAAGTATCTGCTAGATAGCCTCATCTAGCTGTCCATCAACATTTCATATTCAATGTGCTCCAAATCGAACTCATTATCTCCCTAACCTCCCAAGTGTATAGGTTCTTCTACTTCCCATGTCAGTTGGTGAACCATTACTACAGTGACTAATTATTCATATTTGCCTTGGACTGAGGGGCTTCCCTGCATGGGGGACTCTTGATCTTAAGAGGAGAGTCCCAGGCAATCAAGGAGAATCACCCTAACCATCACCACTCTTCATTAGGTCTAGTGCCTGCGAGTCATCTTTGACCGTCTCCTTCATCCCTCCTTTCAACCTCCTTGTCCTTCTAACTTAACTTCCTACATAGTTATCAGATTCCTGTTCTCCTCTCCACCCCTAGCTCACACCCTTACCATCTCTTGCCTGTTTTACCATCCTCGCTCCCTGAGGATTCTCCCGATGCCAATCTTCTTCTCCTTTACGGGGCCCTCACTCATCATCTTCACAGTTCACTCTTGGCCTACGTCACTCCTGGACCCTGGAGGAAGCTGTTCCCCCAGGGGCAGATCCTTTGTGTCTGCCCATCTCTGTGCTCAAAGAGGTGTTTGGGGAAGTTTTCGATTGAGTTTCATTTGGGGGAGCTGCCAGACACTGTTCAAAACAAGTGGATGATCGCTTTCCCTCAAAATGAAGAAATGGTTAGAAACCACTTGGTGGTCCTAGAACATTTAGGGTGAGCAAACAGGCCATCCTGGCCAATCAGTTCTCTGGTTTTCTGTCGTTCTAGATTTCTATCTAAAATCAAAATCATTATATTGTAATTCCTAGCCAAATTTTTGAAACTCAAAAAAACTTTATCTCAAATTTCCCTCCATATCTTTCCTGTAGGGAGGTAGAAGAGGAGAAAATGACATTAGCATCTTCAAACTAGCACTTTCACCATTGTTTTCTCACATAATTCTTATCTCACCTCTGGGACAATAAGTCACAGAGTTTGGGCATGAGAGATTCAATTTTATAAGTACATTGAGTTTTCACCACAGGTACGACTGTTTCACACAAAGCAGAAAATGATCACATATACAAAGACATCTGAAGAGCTTTTCACATCTTAACTGTTAACAGCTTTCCAAATTTTAATGGTTCAGAAAAAGTTTATTTTTCCCACAGGCCCAGATGGAAATTGCTGCCATCAGGAATAGCTGAAATCTCCAGCTGATATAAAGCAGATTTCCAGGCAAAGGAAATCAGAATCTGATCTACTGATGCTGCCATCTGTCCCTCCGTGCTGACCTGAGCAGTGGGGGCCACCGTGGAACCCTGGGAATACCCAGTGGTGGGTTTCTCTTCTATTTTGATTGAATTCAGTCAATGTCCCTGACTTCCGGGCTTTGAGAGTCATCCTGCAATGTTCACCTCGCAGATGCCTCCGCTACATGCTTGTTAATACGTGCTTCTTATTAACAATAATCAACTTGATTCAACTTAATCTAATTATGATAATATGCTGACATTCTTTGGGACCACTTTGGAGGTCCCTGAGCATGCCTACATCAGGATTTCAGATCAGGGACTACACAGGTGCCTTGTTCAGATGGCCTGCTCCGGCCAGCGGGCCAGCTCTTGCTTTGTGGCTTTGGAAGTGTTCTACAGCAGTCCTGACAAACAGGAGAAGATGCAGCTTTGCCTGATAATCACATAAGATGTGAGGTGGAAAGCCACTGTGTTCTGGGATTCCTTTTTCACTGGGTGGAATGGCACAAACAGCAGCAGACACCACATGCCCTTTTGTAGAACTGCCCTGAAGACTGATTTTCATGTTTTTCCCCAAGAACCTCCCACTGAAGCATGGCCAAAAGCCAGCCACTGCCACAGGGAGGGACTCACCCTTCCCAACATCCCTCTGCACTTGCCAAAACACTCTGGGAAACTCCCTCTGAAGTCATGCATATTTTTTCTGGACCGTGACTCTGCCTGCGCATGACTGTGGCCACCAGCAGCCGAATACAGCATCTGAGGGGCAGACATCTGCTCCAAAAAGATGCCAGGGCCAAATCTCCATTTTAATGAGACTTAAAAGATAAACTGCTGTGATTAACAGCAGCAGCCAGTATTTCTAAGGGTGGACTGTAGACATGGTTTGCCTGCCCTTGTCCCATTTACCTGGTACCTGGGGTGAGATACCATGACGAGTCCAAACAAGCCTTCTGAGACTGACTGAACTCCTTTTTCTTGATGGTAACCTTCCCTCATGTATTTCTAAGTGAGAGAGAATGTCGAGATCACACCTACATTAAACTGGGGGAGGTAACCCAATTCAAAAGTGGCTTTTCCCAAAGTTTTTAACTTGGCATTATGTCCCATTTCCTGCCCCCAATCTAAGTGCATAAGCAGGGTGATATCTGGGAGTTCTGTTTTAAAAACAGAGCCTGGTTTGGCCATGGTTGGTAGGCAGGCAAGCCTGCCACGTGTCCCTGCCTGGCTGAACCTGCCCTAGAACTGCAGACAGAACCGTACAGTCCAACCAGTTTCACATGTCACTTTCACAGCACTGAGCCCCGCAGCCCCACTTTCTTTGTCAGCGTGTCCTTATGCCTTGGATGGAACAGGAAGATCAGACCAACAATTTCCCCTCAGACGTGCCAATGGATTCATTTCAGCAAACACACACTGCTCACTGGCTATGTCCGAGACACTACATTAAGATGAAATATATGTAGTCCCTTCAAGGGACTCAAGGAGTTTACAGATTTAGTGTGTGGACACAGACACACACACACCCTAGTTTAGATTAGTGAGCTAGAATATGGAGATACATATGCCAAATGCAGCTCAGAGATAGAAAGTAATGGAACTGTTTTTTAAGTGGTTACAGACATATGGAGAAAAAACTAAAAATGCCCACCATATATCTACTAGAAATCTAGGAGATAATGGAGGGAATGATGAAGGAACAATATTCAAAGAGACAATAGCTAAAGATTTCCCAAACATTAGGAACCCCCCAAAATCACAAATAGAATAAATTTTAAAAATCTGTAAATAATCCCATCACTAATAAAACTATGAACACCAAAATGGAGACCATCTTAAAAGCATCTAGAGAGAAAAGACAAAGGGATAGCAATTCAAATGATGCGAGCTTCTCACACAACATTAGAAGCCAGAAAATACAGGGGAATAATATCTTCAAGAATTAGTCAACCTAGCATCCTATGCATTTAAAGCAATAATAAGACAATTCAGGTTGTGATAAGATTGTAATGGAGTCATAAATAAGGTTCTCTGAGAAAGCTAAGGAAGGAACAATTAATTCTGCATGTTGGCAGTCTGAGGAGTGGGGAACGGAACAAGTGAAGAATTAACTAGATGTGCATCCTGACAGATGAGTGGGACTTACACAGCTGGGGTGTGGGAAGGCAGCACTACAGCCAGCTATGGGAGCTATTGTTCAAATGAGGAAAAGGCTCTACCTCCTAGTCAATGCAGCTCTACCCACGGTACCCAGAGCGTATGCTGTAAGCAGACGCCAGCCCTCCCTTGACTGTTCAGTTTGGCGCCTTTCCACGGGGCATATAATCTGCACAGCAGTGTCTCGCTGCCCTTGGGAGAGGGGGTCCAGGTAGAGAAGTCTGAGCAAGAGCCTGGAGGGATCCCTGGAAGTTCCGGTATGTTCGGGCAATCAGGAACGATGGAAAGTCTCTAGGTTAGCATCCAGTAAGCACGCCTGCTCCCTGGCACTCAGGCTTGTGCACAGGACTGTGCAGAACACACTCATTTCTGTGGTCAGGAGGGGCAGCGAAATAAGAAAGCTAATTAGGAGCTCCAAGGACATCAGAGGCCTATTAGAACACTGAAACTAGAGAGGTCAGCCACAGTTACACAAGTCCCCCTCCTCCTCTCCATGCTCCGGGGTGGCCTTGCCGTTGCTCCCTAAAGCCCCTGTGAGTCTCTGTCATTTGTACTTCTCCATTCCACACCATGCGAAAAGCAACAAGTTGGAAGCTTCAAAGGACACCTTCCTACCCTCCTTGTAAGTTCTGGACCTCTGACCCCATTTGCCAACTCATATGAGGACAGAGTATTATAAAATAATGGAACAACCAATAGCCCTTTTCAGTACTTTCTCACAGCTGGTGTGGAATTTCCTGTACAACATCGATGACCAGTGCCCGCTCCCCATCTGCCCAAGCTCTCCCAGGAACCACAGGCTCAGGGCTTATTCCCCATGATGGCCCTTCTCTCTGAGATGTCAGCTACCTTTCCTCCCTTTGTCTGTCTTCTGTGGCACACACAGAGCCTCAGTCCTTTCCTTAGGGTAACACCCCATAATCATCCTAATGGTGTCGGGATTTGACAAAGTGCTTGCACTCAACCCAGTCACTGGTCTGATCTCCCTGCACCGGAATCCCCTTTGCTAACACCTTCACTCAAGGGTGAGGACCCACGTGTGTTGATCACTGACAGGACCCACTGGGTCTGGGGTACTACTGAATATCTGGTAGATACGTGTTCACTTATTTCTGAAAGAATAAGTAAAGTTACAACCATATTGCATAGCTTCCAGACCATCCATCTCATTTGTCTTCAGATGTGCTGCAGACACAGAGAAACAGGAAACCCAGACCCCCGATACAGGCAGCCCCAGCCTGCACACGTGCGTGTGTACACAGGGTGAAGCACTGCCCACTCTGCAGCCCGAGCAGTTCCGTTCTTGGCTTCCTCACACTCTCCCTTTGGGCATCAGCAGCCTCTCACCGATCTTCAAGCTTGTCTCTACTTTCTTCTCACTTGCAGGTGGGTCTTCCCAAAGATGGAAACCAAAAGGCAAGAGCACCCGTAAAACCATCCCAGTCACTCCCATGGTGTCTTCCTCTGCCATTGTCCCAACTCAGATCTCTGCTGCTCTGCAGATCCTGTTCTTCCCCAGAAAATGCAAACTTCTCAAGAAAGCTGACTACCCCAGCCCAGTGCTAGGCACACAACTGATTTCTGTGAAACAGCCTGCAAGGTAAGAACGAGCTCTGCAACCAGTCACCTTGAGTTGGAGTCTTAGTTCCACCACTTTTCAACTCCACGGCAGTGGGTACATAGCAAACCTCCGGCTGCCTTTGTCCCTTCTCTAAGATGGAGGTAGTGATGTTACCCACAAGGCTGGTGTGAGTATTAAATGCAACAGCACAATAAAAATACCCAGCATGGAGTAAATGTAGGAATTGTTGACTATCATAATAATCATTATCTATTGAGTTAATTATGGGTGAGTGCAAAAATCACAGCATTGGACAATCCTTTGCTAGGTGCACACCTTTTCATATCACTGCAAAGCATTTACAGAGCCTCCTCTCTCTGTAAGCTGCTGAGGGTACAAAGATGAAAAACACCTGAGATGATGTTTTGGGAAAATATTCTTTTCTTGCCTGTTCCCTATTGTCTTTGGTGCTGTATGGTGTCTCTAATAAGGTGTTCGTTCGGAGGTAAGTCCCTTAATCCTTCTGGGTCCAGTTTCCTCCACTTCAAAGCCAGATGGTCGGACTAGTTGATCTGTAAGGCTCCTGTTAGCTCTAACAATGTACGATTTTATAATGTCTGTAAAAACTCCCACTTCTATTGTCAGCAGCTTCTTCCTCCCACTCTCCATCTCGTAGACCAGGAAAGCCCACAGGGACTCCTTTCTGAGGTCACAAAAGACGAAGAGCCCAGACCCTTCGAGTCGGACCCAACAACTGGCTTTGATGACGACAGGGCAGGGAGAAGCTGGCACAGGACTCTCCAGCAGGCTGGTGGCTCTGAGGTCTCTGTTGTGAGGTGGGGCACCCACTACAGCCGCACACAAACCCGGCTGGCTATGGGGAGACACGGATCAGGTCAGATGCTTTCTGGCTGGAATCTGAGGAAGGAACTGTTCTGTCTCTTGCTGTCTTATACAACAGTCCAGCTTCTCCCGGCAGGGAGCAAAGCTGTGCAGAGCTTCCCTGAGGCTTTGATCATCAAGTGGATGGCCACAGACTCTCACTTTCTTCCTGGGTCCATTAAACAAATAGAAGAATCAACAGTCAATCACAGTCGAACCATCTCTAGGTTCCTAAGGCATTCTTAATGGTCATTACATTATCGCTGACGTTTTCAAACACAGTGCATTAGGAAGGGGTAACAAAAAATACTTAAAAGAAATGTCTCTGAGGAGATGGCTTCATCTCAGGCTCAGTGGAAGTCAGCCAGGATGCGGGTTCCCTAGAAACCAACACTGACAACCAAGAGCTCAAGCACGCAGATTTCCCCACACTCCAGCAGTTGCACAGGGATTGCTTGCTAGGAAAATTCAGAAAACCATTTAGAAATCTGGAGAACAAAACTGCAAGGCAGAATAGGACTCTGACTCTCTGCCAGGGCCAAGAAAAAGCTGGCTTGTCCTCACCTGTGCCCTTACCACCACGGCAGAATGGGCCTTGGGAGGGCTTAACAAAGGTGGGCTGTGAGTTCAAATTTCCTTGCTCTCTCCCATTTTTCATCAGCCCCATGAGCATGGGCTGGCATTTTACAAAGTGACCACATATATTGCTAAACTGAATTGAGACACATTGTCCTGGGAAAACAGGAGAGGAAAACTGAATTGAAGCATAATCCCAATGTCTTATGATGGCAACTCCGTATGAACAACTCTTGGTGCATCAACGTGGGAGTCCACATCTCCCCTTCCCAGGCTCATGCAGTCTTGGAGAGGACCCTCAAGAGGGCCAGATGGCCACAAAATTCTCATTAAGTCTCTTGATGGTAGAGCCAGCACTGACCAGGGAAAATGCTCTGTCAAATAAAAACTCACAACTTAAAGAAACAACCTATGGCTTGAAGGGGCTAAAGCATTTCCCACCCTCCATCCTAAACACTCACCACAAAACTTTCTCCAGAAAGCAGTCATCTTTGCTGCTTCTCTGCTGGTGGGGGATGATAACAAGCCAGGCCCTAGCACTCCTGGTGAATGCTGAGGAACTTTCCTGTTTATTTTACAAGGAGGAGACTGCTTTAAAGGGACTTGGGGAGACAGATCTTGAAAGATGGGGACGGTGGCAGTAGCCAGGCAGCCGAGTAGCCAGGCTTTCGGAGAGAAGAGGCATGAAGTCCATAGAGGAAAACCAACTACTGATCTTGGAAGTCATTTGGAACTTCAGCCTGATCAGGTCCAAAAGGACTGCCTACTCGGTGCAAGCTGGTGGAGCCATGGCCGTTGGTTTCACAAAGCACAGGGTGTTTTTCGTTCATATGTATTTAGAGGCAGGCGTCTGCGTCGTTTTTGGCAGCCACAAACCTTGCCATATGCTGAGAGCGAGTGTTGGTGGAGTCCCATGCTGCCTAATCTTTTGGTGTGTCACAGCTGAATCACATTCATTTTGGCACTTGGAGAATATAAATAGAAAGGTTTGGGGGGAGAAAAAGTTAAAAATCAGCATCTTGCTAATATGTGTTGCTTTCGTTAGCGTGTCTGGCGGTGGTAAAGCAAAGTCAGAGGAAAAAGAACCTTCCTCTGCTCAAACTTTGGAGTGCCTCTGGTACATCGGCTTAGGAGAGCTTGGTTGAAAGGCAGAGCAAACATGATCTATTTCTGAAAGCTAAGTAGAGTTTGTGTCTCAGAGCAGGGACGGGGAAAGGGAGAGAAGCTTATAGGCAAAGGGCATTGGATTGAAGTCCTGCGGGACTAATCCCATCTGGTGCCTTCACGACCTCATTAAGTCTGGGGAAGCCAGAGTCACACAGTGACTCCTGCACCAGGAATCTGAGCCCAGAAAGTATCAGGGCACAAGGCCAGACATGGCTGAATTCTTCTATTTTGTACTCTGCAGCTTCCTGACAAAATGATGCATTAGTTTGTTGGCTGTCTTGCTGTTCTTCTGAGGTAAAATACAAAGTTTCAACGTGTTTTATACCAAAATGATTACACTGAAGAAGCCCAGCATATAGTTTCCTTGAAGGAAGATGCCCCAGGGGAGGGAGAGCTGACCAGCAATGTTCAGTTACAAGCGACAGAAATTAGATGACCGGTGAGAGCCAACATTCAAACACATCAACAGACATTTCTTAAGCAATCACTAGAGAGTATAAATTTAAAAGGCACAGTTCCTGCCCTGGGGAGCGCACAATATTTGTTGGTGGGTTGGAGGTAAGACATAAATATTTAACAATTAGAAAATAGCAAAGCCAAAGGCTCTTTAGGACTTCAACAGAGTGAAATCGGAGACAGAAAAAACTCGCAAAACCATTTAGTCTGTTATGTGCACGTCTCAAGATTAGTCTTCTTTCTGGATGTCTACTCTAATTAGCACTAATCACTAAGAGTGTTATTTCTTCTGTATGGAAACTCACTCTTGATAGGGCTCCGGAAAAAGAGGGGTGGTAGTGTGAGCATGTGTGTGAGAGAGAAAATGAAGGAGAAAAGGGAAAGGAAAGGAGGGAAGAGGAGGAGAGGAGAGGAAGAGAAGGTTAGGGAGGGAAAGAAAGGACAAGAGACAGCAGAGGAAAAGAAAAAGAGATCCCTCAATTTAGGTAGTTACCCTCAGAAGCCACTAAGCACTTTCTATCAATATCAGATTATAAGAGTCACTGTCATCCACAAATGCTTCTAAGTTACTAAATGTACAAGACACATTTAATGTGGTTCACGGAACACGCTAAATTAAAATGGTCCTGGCACCTGGACCCGTGGGACTCCTGGGGGGCTGTCTGCGGTAGAAAGGTTTGCGCACAGGCACATAGAGGACCCCAAGCCTGCTGTGGGGCACGGGCCCTGAGGACCTTGACTTTTCAGGGTCTGAAATAGAGTATGTTTCCAAATTTATCTGAGTGGACAGTGATAGAAAAGATGAATTATGTCATTGAGTAGAGTATAGTTATCAGGCATATTTAATGCACTGTATATTTATGGCAATTTTCTAAAGCAATTTTACATCATTACCCCACAACTAAGATTTTTTGCTATGTTTTTCTGAAGTGCAATAGTTTTACTAGGAGCTCAGTGCCCTTCCTTTAGCTTAATTCCATCACCAGCAGAGGAAGAGAGGCAGGCAATGTAGCTTTAAGTGCACTGGCCTGCATTTAGACAGCCGAACTTTCTCCCTCTCCCTCCATCTCTCTCTCCCTATCTGCTTTCTCATTCTGTGTGTGTGTGTGTGTGTGTGTGTTGTAACACGGGAAGTAAAACTGGATGAAAACTTCCACATGAAGATCACTCCCTTCCCTAAAGCCAAATAAAAATTTTAAAGAATGAACAACAGAAAAATAAAAATCTCCACCACCTTCAATGAAGCAAGGAGACAGTCACAGATCCAAATAGGACCGAACTGAGGGAAGACACAGGATAGGCACAGACATCTACAGATCTCTGATGGGTTAGAGAGCTCCACAGTGGCAGCGGCCTGGCGACCTCCTGAGGAGTGTCAGGGTCGAGGAACACAAGCAGGGCCAGAAGTCTCCCTGAGTCCTGTTCCGGGCTGTGGAGCAGAAGGCAAAGCCAGGGTGGTCCTGAATATGTAAACATATTTGTAAGAGGCATAGGGGAGAAGAAGCCCAGTAGCAAGAGGAGAATGACTACATGTTAGATTTGTAGCCATGACCTCAAATCAAGCCTGCTGGTAAATGTGGTTCTAAACCAAGGATGATTTTGCCCCACTTCCCCAATCTGAAGATTTGGGTATGCTATGGCATCTGATAGGTAGAAGTCAAAGTTTCTACTAAACATCTGAACTGCACAAAACCTCCCTCACAACAAAGGACTAACCAAACCAAAATGTTCCTAGGACCAGGGCTGAGAAGCCCTGTGCTAAATCATCAGATTAGAGGCTTCCTTGGAGCCCCATGCTTTTCCTGCTTGTCTGGAGAGGGAAATTTGGATCCCTGAACAGAGACCTGCTCCTGGGATATTCTCATGACTCGGTGGGTTAGATGAGAAAGTCTTTTGAAACAAGATATTTCAAATGGAGTTGTTGCTACCCTACCTCATTCCCCACCACCACAACATAACAGTTCCTCAGTAAAGGGCTAGCTTGGTTAGGGAGGTCTCCATTCAAAAGTAAGTGATAATCAGAAGAAAATCCACACGCAAAAAATGTTGAAGGTGATTGGTTTAGAGCATGAGGTTTACAATTTTAAGACCTGCTTTCAAATATTTAAAAAGTCTTCCTAGCAGCCATTTGAAAAAATAACTAGCTTTTCGTCTAAGGTTTAGCCTAATGAGAAGAATCCTCATGGCCTCAGCAAAAGACACAACTTTTCCAAAGGGCGGCCATTGGTTGGATGAGACCCTGGCTGCGATGAGGTTGGCGGAATCTGTAGTTTGTCAGGTTCAACTTCCTCCTCCAGTTCAGGGGTCCGAGGGGCTTGACTCCCCTACTTCCATACCAGCAGAGCAGGGCAGGAGTATGGCGCCGGCTTTGCTTCTGTGTTTTCTGCTCTGTGATTCAAGAAGGTCCCTTTTAAATGGCCCCAAAAAACTTTTTAGTAGACCTGAGTCACTGAAATATGTGTGGAGGCCTGGCTGAGCCCCAGCTCCACAAGCTCTATGAGCCAATTCAGGTGACTCAATCCTACGCTCTCTACAGGGAAAGAAGGGGTTCCCTTTTCATGTGAGTTATCACCAAACCCCAGGCCTTTGTCCTATGTTGATTCTTTACCATGGCGTTTTCACCTCAGTTACACAGGAGGAAAAATCACCAAGTTTTAGGGTAAGAATTAGCAAACAAAAAAATTCCCACGCACAGTTTATATAATAATGATGATAGTTAAAAAAATATATTAGATACCTACTATAAGGCAAGTGTAGAGCCTGCAATTGAGTCCTGGTTCTATTACTTACTTGTTCTCTGACCTTGACCAAGTTACTTAACCATTCGGGGCCTTAGTTTCTTCACCTGGAGAATGGAACTACTTAATACCTACTCTGTTGAATTATTGCGCTGCCTAAATCTAATACATGTAATATCTAGCACAATGCTTGACACATTGCATGCAGCTGATTAATGCTGACAATTGACTGTTGCTTTTTTTTATTGTGGTAAAATATACATATCATAAAATTTACCATGCTAAGCATCTTTAGGTGTGCAGTTCAGAGGCATTAAGCACAATCATTTTGTTGTGCAACCATCGTCACCATCCACGTCCAGAACTCTTTCATCTTCCCAAAGGGAAGCTTTGTACCCACTCAATAGTAACTCTCATTATCTCCTCCCTGCAACCCCTGGAAATCGCCATTCTACTTCCTGTGTCAATGAATTTGACTATTCCAGGTGCCTCGTATAAGTAAAATCATACAGCATTTGTTCTATTTTGTCTGGATTTTTTTAAAAAGTAGGATTGCATCTGTCTGATTGCATGGCCTATAGCCTCTCTTTGACACCATTCTTCCTCCATAAAGTATCTTTAGCAGAAATCTTACTTTTCCAAGGCTTTCTAAGAACAGCCTACCTCACTCGCAACTCTTCTACAAGAAAAGTGCCAGCAATGCAATGAAATGCAATGAGGTCACTTTTTTATTTTTATTCTATGGGGTATAATGCATTACTATTACAATTTTATTGTTTAAGTTGTCCCAATTTTCACCATGTAGAGCTTTTTCAAGTTGCTTTCTGTATCCTTTCAACATGTTCCCATCAGTTTTTTAGTAATTCCTTACTTTCTGGACCCATAAGATGTTCCAGACTAATCTTAGATTTTCTCTGGCTTAATCATGGAGTCAACCAATTCTATAAGAAATCTTGGGTTTCTTTTTCTTTTTTCTTTTTCTTAAGAATGGTATTTAGGAAACAAGGTACAAGTGCTAAGTGTGCTCATTGATACTGAGATGTCATGTATAGGAAATTAAGCTAGAAAGTATGTCCATGTACATTACACATGCATATACAATCTATTTCTCTATCTCATCTGTATACACATTAAAAATCCCAAGTTTATGCTGATACCTTCTATTCTAACACCACAGCATTCATTCTAGCTTTCCCTCTTCCTTATCTGTAACTGCTTTCTTCTACAGTAAGAAATGGGGCTCTCACTATTCACAAGATATTTGCTTATTGGTTCATTCCTAGTAGGCACTAAAGTAGTTTTAGAACTCCCCATGAGAAACATATTTATCAACTTGATAACAGTATTTGTGTACAGTTCTTTTTGTTTTTAGTGTTCTAGGAGATAGTCAAACACTGTTCTCCAAAGTTACTTGCTATTTTCTTACTTTTGTATTCTATTTGGGTTTCTCCTAACATTGTGGTTGAATTTAATTAATTATTGGGGGAGAGATAAGTGAAACACTCCCAGAGTTCTAAATGAGAACTGTAAAGGAAGGTGTTCCAAGAAGTGCTGCTCACACCTTGTCCCTCATACTCTGCTCCCATTTCCCATTCTTTCCACTCCATTTTCCACTCCACAGAGAATGACATTGGTTATTATTCTCCTTATTCTTTCTGTATTTACCTATGTGCAACTGAGCAGATAGATGTGCATGCTCTTAATATCCCTTTTTTTTTCTACATGAAGAGTAGAACTGTAGATAGTCTTTGCACTTGTTTTTTTGGTTTTTTTTTGCTTAACAGTATATCTTGGAATCACTCCCTATCATTTCATAGGTGTTCTGTGTATTCCTTTTCATGGATAGAGTACTCTATGAGTGGATGAATCATAGTTTATTCAATCATTCTGCTATATGTAGGCATTGAGATTGCTTCTGATGTTCAATTACAAATGATGTTGCAACAAACAACCTTGTACACATATATTTTCATATCATTGGAGGTTCATTTTGGGTTAGATGTCTAAAAGTGACATTGCTGGGTCAAATAGTAAGTGCACATGTAGTTTTGCAAGATATTGCCAAATTTCACTCTAGAAAGGTTGTACCAGGTTGATCTACCAGCAATGTATGTAAATGTCTGTTTCCCCACAGCTTTGCCAACAGAGATTGTTATCCAATTTATTGATTTTAGCTAATCCAGTAAGTGGGAAATGGCAGTGTTTTCATTGTGTTCCTCTGAGTACGAATATTTTTCATGTTTAAAGGCCATTTTTATATCTTTGTGTGTGTATGTGTGAATTAACTGTTCTTGAATGCAAAAACCAGTAGCAAAAATGGCTGTGAGAATTTTGATCTGGCTCCTGGAATGGGCCCTGCCCTCTGGGTTGATCTCCAGACACAGAGATCTTGGACTTGCCTGCTTTCTCAGGACGATCTGCACACCCAGCACACTAGGCAAACACAATCCAGGGGCTCACAGAAACTGTCTGAGTCTTGATCCAACAGTTTGGTTAGTGCCCTGACCCAGCTCGGTGATCTGAGTAGTCAAGGCTATGGTTATTTTTAGGGTTCCTGTGTCAATAAATACTGTTTTTGAAGATGCTTAAGAGAAAGTCCTAGGTTTGGTGTGGAAATCATGATGTTAATAATTAACACAGGCCCTGGAGGTCTTTAAGTTTGAGTTTCAGGCTTTAGTCCTCATGTCTCACACTGGGGAAGGTCATTCAACTTAATGTTTGCAAAGGTCAAAGCAGGGGAATGATCTCATGACTGATCATTTTGTGTTCCAGATTGCTGTGAATTCCTCTACCTTTCTGTTTGCAAAAGGAAAAGGGAATTTCCTGAGTTCCATTTGAGTTAATCACACTTAACAACTGTACAGAAAAAAACACAAATCAATCTTATAAATCGCACATTTCCTTTAACTGGCTGAGGAGCCACACCTGAGGCATTATCTGTGGGCATGTGGTCAGGCCAAAGAGGGAGTTGGGTTTCATCCTTTGAGGCTTAGTTTTCACCAAAGCCAGTATTTTTGACACTCTCTGTCTTGTCAGTACCAGATCAATAAGAACTGGATCAATCTGAGTAACTGTGCCATTACTGTATCTTAATTTCAATATTGTCTGCTATATATTGCCTTCTTTTGATTCTCTAAATCTAAATCTAAAAAGAATTGTCATTGTTGCTGTTGTTGTTTTAATCCTCACCCAAGGTTGTCTATTGAGTTTGTAGAAAGAAAGGAAGGGAGAGAGAGAGAAAGAAAGAGAGAGAGAGAGAGAGAGGGAGAGGGAGGGAGAGAAAGAGAGAGGAAGAGAGGGGGAGAGAGAGAGAGAGATGTGAGAGAGAAACATTGATGGGTTGCCTTTCCTATGCACCCTGACTGGGAATTGAACCCACAACATTTCAGTGTATAGGATAATGCTCCAAACAACTTAGCTGCCCAGCCAGGGATGTTGTTGTTTTAATTTAGCACCATTATAAAAATAAACAAGAAAATACTTTACATTGCTGATAATATCCAGGGCTGGGAGGGGAGTAACTCAGTATAATCCTTTTTCAGATCACATAGCTTACCAGCACCCTCATAAAGTGAGTGCATTTAAAAGGAGGGCTTCAGCCCTGGCTGGTGTGGCTCAGTGGGTTGAGCGCCAACCCGCAAATCAAAGGGTCACCAGGCTATGCGAGAGGCAACCCACCGGTATTTCCCTCCCTCTCTTTCTCTCTTCCTTCCCCTCTCTCTGAAAATAAATAAATTAATTAAATCTTTTAAAAAAATAAGATAAATGTCATGTTTCCTCCCCACATAAGTAATCTCATCAAGAACTTTATCCTGACACCCCCAAACCATTCTGCTTGCATATGACCTCGATTTTTTAATTAGATGATATTAAAGAAAATCAATCTATCCTCAGAGTCCCCTCTACTCTAAACTGATAATAAATCCATCTATAATTTGGAAAAATAGATGAAGAAAAATAGCCAGCAAGGTCTATCATTGATGTCAGGTGAAATTCAAGGTCTTTGCTTTGTTATAGATATATTTCTGTACACCTAAATCTATGTTTCAGTTAAGGACCATGAACTATAAACTCAAGTTCACTTTCCACCACAACCTTGGCTAAGAAACAGAGGCTGTGAACACAGGCATTCATCATCTCAAGGACTGACCTCTGGCGTGTGTGACGGTTTTTCTGACTTTGACGTAAACAAAAATGCTTCAAGCCTTTCGCTTTCTCTAGCAGGTGGTATTATTGGTGACTTTTCCACAGCCCTTTGAGGAGAGAGAGAATGAGTTCAAAGCATATCAATTTGAATGTTTCATAGAAAACAACTTCTGTTAGATCCCCTGCCACACCAAAATTGCTCAATATTGAGTGGAACAGGGAGTCTATTTTGGAAGGGTTTCTAACTTGAGTGACCATTATCCTATCTGTAAACTTTGAAAATCTCTTATCAGGGGCAATGGCTTAACCATTAATAATGAAAACAGGCACCCTCTCGAATTCTTTAGTTCCCGCATTGCCTACTGAGCCATGCCAACAGTGTTCTGGGTCAAATTGTGAAAACAATAACCTCAATTGTCTAAAGAAAAGACATTTAAAAGTCAGCATATATGTCTTCATAAACACACACAAGCTGTTTTCTGCATGCACACATACTTTATCCATGAATAGCTGTGCCCTCACTAGCATAATAAAAGTCTCTTTCAGGTTTTCTCTCTTTAGTGGTTCCTATTTCAGAGCCACACCACAGATTCTTTGTACCCTGAGTTCACGGGAAGCATCCCAAGCATTCTTGCAAGTCCTGTGGCTTGGCTCACGCAGCTGGGAATAAAAGGTCCCTTGAATACAAATGGCAATGTTGCATTCTAGCAGCTGCCACTCAAGGGTAGCAAACACCATGCAGTCCATGTTTTGTACTGCTGCTTTTTGTGCCAAGGGAAAGATGAGAGAAATGTTCTCACTGGAGAGTCCTTTTGGTCTGATTTATGGGGGGAAAGAAACAGTTCTTTTTGATGATTCCCTGTGGCATACCTTTGATTTTAACTACTAGGAATATGTGAACTTCTACACAAGGTTATGTCTGATTTTTAAAAAATAATAGAATTAGAGAAAGGATTCCAATGTGCATGGAGCTACCACTTTTCGGCTCTCAAAGCACTGCAATGTGTATTGTTGGCAGCCGTGGGTTATATGCTTTGCTGTTAACGGAAGCTACAAAAGAACACTTTGGGAAAGGTCAGCAGGGATTAACTGGAGCTGGAGGAAGTGAGTGACTATAATTACAGTCCAAAGATGGAGCATATTTCAGCTTTCCACACAAAGAATGCTTTCTTTCAGCTTTTAACATGTCACTGAGGCGAGATGGAAAAGTTCTGAGGACTCACAGAGGGATTTGTTGCCAAATTATGAATCCAAACTTACATGTCATGAATTTCATTACTATATCTCTCATGCCACCGGAACGGCTTGTGGCACGGAATGTCTTTTGCCTGGCATAACCACACTGAACACAAAGTGTCCATAGAACTTCATAGGATGAAGGAATGGATCGTGAGCTCTATTTTATTTTTTCCGTTCTTCTTGAACTTTGGGCATTTAAAATAGACACACATACTCAGGAAGCTAAGTGCCTGAAGAAGTTACTAGTGATGCAAACACAAAGCTTTTCACCCCTGGGTTGTGGGTATAAATCTAGACTGAATCAGGGGCGACCAAGAGTAGGCTGATGAGTTGTGTGCTTTTTGTAAAAATAATCCCCCCCACATTGACAGTTACTATTCCACACACATCACTTCACTGACACAAGATTTCACAAGTGCAAGGGAACGTAGAGACAACGCAGTCTAACGTCCTCATTGCACAAACATCAAAAACAAGACCGGGGAAAAATACGACTCGTCGAAGGTTGTACCAACTAGTGATGTCCAAGATAAGAATAAAGTCAAGGTTTCCCTGCACATATCCCAGTGTTTGGTGTCTTTAAAAGTCCATGACACTTTATTAAACATTATGAATTATTTCTTCAAATGCATGAGATGTCTTTTTTGCCATATAAAAGTAGTTTACTTAGGCAGAAAATAAAGCAAATGTTGGGTAGTGTGTGGATAAGGGACTAGGGGAAAAAATTTTTTACCTACCCAGGGGGGACCTCTTTCTGAAAGGACAGGCTGCACATTAGAATCACCCAGGGAAGAGATCTGGTTATCTGGTACTGTGTAACAAACTACCACGAAATTTAGTAACAGAAGACAATAGCCATTTAATCGGGTCTCATGATTTTGAGGGATAGGGATTTGAGCAATGCTCAACTAGGTGACCCTTCTGCTCCGTGTGGTGTCAATTGGGATAACTTGGAGGTATTTAACTGACAGCTGGACTGGTTTGGAGAGTGTAATATGGCTCACTCACACACTTGGTGCATTGATGGAAACAGTGGGAGTCTGAGCTCAGTTGGTCTCTCCCACCCCCACCCCCACCCCCATGAAGTCTCAGGGAATCCCTAGTCTTCTCACATGGCAGACCTATTACAAGGTAGTTCAGGGCTCAATAAACTGACAGAAACTGCCATTCCTTTTAAAAACCAGATGCATAACTGGCCCAACTTTACTTCTGCCATTCTCTATTGGTCAAGGCAACCATAGGGAACCCAGACCCACTGGGAGGGGAAATAGATCCCACCTCTTAGTGGGAGGAGCATCAAAGACTTGCGGCCATCTGTAATCTACTGCAGTCCATCCTCAAACTACTAGTTATTTATTTTCCTCCCTCACAGAAAATATACATCCTTCCTCCCATGACCTCATCTCATTATAGAAACAGACTCAGATTGGAGATCCAGGAACTCATCTTCTAAATCATTTCCAGATACAGATAAGGCTAAGCAGGTGTGATTCTCTCAGCTGAAGACTTATCAGCCGAAGAACAAAGCTATCTTACCCATATACCCAACACATAACAATCGTGTTGCAGTAACACTGACGTTCACGAGTGCGGAGCAGGACAAAGGCACTGCTGCAAAGCAGCTCACACCTAACATTTCTGAAATACAATTGGTCACATGTCACCAATTCCTTGATTAAGATTCTTATTTAATTGGGTCTGGGGTTTTGTATTGGCTCTCTGGGTGATTCTAATGTGTAGTCAGAGTTGGAAACACTGACCTCAGGAGTTCATCTGGCACTTTTAATGTGGAAAAAAGGGGGAAAACCCTACTTACAAAGTTCAAGTCTTTCATACAGCGTGTTTTCATTTCTGGCAGTATATGATCTTAGATCTTTTTAAAAATGCCCATTTCTGCTCTTACTCCAGACCTAGTGAACTTAAACGCCTTTTAACAAGCCTCCACCCTCCCAAATGATTTCTATGCCACTTAAAGTTTAGGCCCACTCAATTAAGCTCCGTATTAAAATCCAACTATATTTTGCTAATTTTTGAAGAACGTGGAAGCACTCCACATTTCAGGATGTGCTGAACATGCTTAACAACCCGCTCTCTGGGGAAGAAAACAGCTTGGTTTGCAGGGTATGCCAGTGTCTGCGGGGTAAACACACCCACAATGCCTGATTTCAGGCTCACTATGACATGAAACAACTTGCAAATTTCCTGGAAATATATAATCACCTCTCACGAGACAGCACACGCTGACTCTAATATACCACTTCTCACATCTCGTATGAAGTAAAAAACACAATGACAACACAGGAACAGGGGCTTCGAAGTAAGAATATCTTGGGTAAAAATTCTAATTCTATGACTTACTGGCTTATGACAAGTTAGTGTTTATAAGTAAAATGGGGATAGTAGTAACAATACCACTTCATGAAGTTAGGTTTCTTTTCAATCGTATACTCCTAAAGCACTATGTCCTTCTGTCATAGGACTCTTCACACCTGCCTGAGCTAATCACCTGCCTTCCTCACAAACCTATGAGCTACATGAAGCAGAATGATTTCTTTCTCCTTTGCACCCATATCCCCAGTGATCAGCAAAGTCCTGGCATAGAGTAAGGGCTCAGTAACCACATGTTGACCAAATTAAAACAAGCAAACATGTGCCCCACACTCCTCTCCTGTATCCACGGCAGACATTAACAATGAATCATGACACTTGGATACTAGGTGGTAAGTTATGTGAGACAAAGTACCCCGAGGGAGCCTTTACCATCTAACTGAAACCAGCATGTGAGAGAAACCTATTTTCCCCCCTGCTGTAAGTCCACTAATAAACAATCCTGGGTCTCATAAAAAAAAAAAAATAGAGACGCCATGTCTCAGAAACCAACTATTTTAACCTTCCGATTAAAAATAAAGTCATGTTTTTTTTATTTGAATAGGACTTAGACCCTAGTGTCCAAGGAAGAGAGAGGAAAGGGAACATAAAGGGAAATTGATCACTGTTCCACTTTCCATTAGTCTAATTCCAATCCACATCCAATTTCCTTGTGGTTTCTTTGGTCTCAGCCAGTTCTGCTCTGTCAGCCCTAAGCTAAGACAGCAGAGTGAAAGAGGACACGAAACTAGGCATCACGTCCCACCCTTGACCTCAGCCTCTGAGCGAGGTCTTCACTGCCCATTCAAAGCCCATAGAAGGTAACAGGGAAGCTTGGACCTCAAGTTGAGGTCGCCACAGTAGTTGAGCCCTCTTTGAAAGGAGAACTATAACGGTCCTCTGCTACAGAAACTCATTTTTGTGTACTCACATTTCACAATGCCTGGTGTCTCTTATCCTACTTAGTATAGTTTCTGTCTTAGAGATTATATGTCACTTGTGCATTCACTCAGCAAATATTTGTTGAATTCAAATTTTTTAGGCACTGAGTAAATAGTGTGTAAATACACACACACACACACACACACGCACACACATATATATATCCATATCCTCCTCATTGAGGAGTCTGCAATCCCCTTAGGAAAACAGCATGTATATAAGCAACCACAGCACAAGGCAGAAAGTGATGTGTCATTAAAGAATACAGGCAAGAAATCTTCAGAGAATTCTGAGAGAGCAGCACCTAATTCCAGCTGGGGGAGGTGGGGGACTCACAGACAAATAGGGGAAGGTGGAGGGGGTGCAGGTGACGGAAGCACATAGGCGCAGGCATGTTGTCAGGGTGTGAACGGTGCTGCTGAGATGCAGCTTGCCGAGACAGAGGGTATGGGAGGGGATCTGATGGAAAACAAAACCAGAATATCATAAACGCCTGGCCAAGGTAAAGAGCAGTAGAAGATTTTTGAATACAAAAAGTAACAGTTATAATAAATACTTCAAGATAAGCCACCAGGCAGTAATGAGCAACAAAGACAGCAGAAGGAACAGACTAAATGGGCCACTATGTCAGGGGACTATTATAATAATCTGGAAACAAGGGTTCGGTTTTGACAGGGAGTGAACAGGCTTGATATCAGAACTGATGAGCAAGGGAAAGGAGAAAGTCAGCATGACTCACGTTTAGGAACTGGGTGGCAGGAAAATCCATTCACCACAGAACCATTATGCTCTTGCTGTGTATTTGGTGCTGAACAAAAGAGACTCAGGCCCTGCCTTATGGAACATAAAATCTAGTTAGGAAATCAGACCACAGACAAGTAGAAGATAAAACAAATAATCACAAGTGATGTTAAGTGCTATGATGGAAGTTAACAGGGTGATGAGAGAGAGACAGCGGAGGGGGGGACCTCCTCAGAGAGGACGGTCTAGGGTAGATTCTCTGTGTGGGAGACATTATGCTGGGCCCAGAGGGTGAGGAGTATGCACAGAATGTGGCTGGGGTGGGGACTGCACACTAGAGAGAGGAAGCTATGCAGCAAAGGCCCTGAGATCTGAAAGAGGGGCGATGCTGGAACAGAACAGGGGGCTAGAAAAGGCAAGGTGAGTTTGGGAAGTATTGCAGATGAGGGGCCGGTGGGCCCCCAGAAGAAGACAGCAAAGCAGTTGCTGGCAACACAAGACTTGAGCTCAGAAGAGGGGATCACGTGCGTGGAGGCAACAAGGGAAGCAGTGCGCTTGGCAGGGACCACTCGGGGCAAGGTTAGAAGATATGTAGGTGTGTTAGGCATGGACACTGGACAAAAACAATCATCGGGTGTGTGCAGAGTCAGTCCTGGGAACCCTTGGGGGTCACAGGCCGAGCCTGGGAACTGAGGAGCAGAGTCGAGGTAGTGGAGGACACAGAGCTGACGGCAGAAGTTCATGTCGGGGTTTCAAGGGCAAAGACAGAGAGGGAGCAAGACCAGGGCAGGAAACGAGACCGGGCAGCCGCATCCAGTTCATTGAAAACTGCACTCATTGCACAGGACCGTGGGCAGTCCTGCTCGGTGCCAGCGAGAGCAAAGGAGCCCCAGGAAACACAAGGAGGACATTGCCCAGGCTGGTGCCGACACAGATGGCTCCGGAGAAGAACTCGAACTGCCATTCCCTGTTTCAGTGGCTTTGCATGAAAGCTAGTCTTGCTCAAGTCAAAATGCATGATGTGTTCACAGAAAACGAGGACCTTTTGTTTTCCCAGGAGTGAGTACAACAGGGCTAGACAAGGGAGTTGTTCTAGAGAAATCCACAACTAACTCAGTGGCTCAAAAGGGCTAGGAATGTGATGACAGCTGCTTTTTCTCGCTTTTCTTTCCTGTTCTTGGAGATGCATTCTTGTCCCCTAAGCTTTGCTGCTTGTTGCTAAAGAAAAACACAACACAAGCAAACTTTTATGTTTGCGAGAATGAGAAACAGAAATTCCTCTTTGGAACACTGCTTTAGGCAACAAAGCCACGAGAAGTTGAACAGCACGGTGCTGTGGGGCCCCCTGAAGAGGAGGGTGCACCCAAAGTCACGTATCCTTCGAACGTGACCATTCTCTGGAGAACATTTGGGCATCCACAGGAGGCTAACGGAAGTGACTGCCTCTGCCTTTCAGTTGAAGGCCCCGAAGCACAGCCTGTAACTTCCATACAATGAGAGTCAAGGATCTGACTTAAATGACTGATTTTGCCACAGTTTCCACCTTCACTGTGTTCGTAGCAATTCTTACAGAGAGCAGAGAAAGTGATTTCACTCCATCCTTGGTTTGTCTGTGTCCCAGGGAGGACCTGGGAGGTTCGTCCCAGGGCAGATCTCATCACCCAATGAAGCAAACACGTTCTATTTCCACATTTTTGTCCTGAAAGCTAATCAGTAGCTTTATTGTTCTTTCACATTTCAGAGAACAAGAAAGGGAATGCTGCAATCTTCTCCTTCAACACCTCATTGAGGCTTGTTTATCTTGTTAATAACGCTGGCACTATGCAGTTCATGCCTAATCAACTACTGCCCAATTTTTCAACTGTCTGAACAATAAGACATAGAACTAAGTGATTTAGACATATTGTTAAATGTGATACTCTTCCATTCACATAATATTTCACATCTACCAGTTCTTTCTCTGACTACGTTTAAGCATTTTGTACTCAAAAATTATTGTTTTACTTTTTAAATTTTCCTATGTCGAACCACAGAGGACGTACATTTTTTTTTCACATAGAGTAACAGCCTAGTTCTCTCGATGTAAGTAATGTTGTCACTAAACCCTAGAAGTAGCTGGTAGAAAAGGGAAGACAAAGAAGTCAGATAAACAGGAGAAATTAGTGAAGCATGTACCCCCCCAACCCCCGCTACTTCTGAGACAGAAGGAGAAATGGTGTGCCCAGAGTCTTTCTCCGCTTCACTGGGTGGGCGGTGACAAACTGCAGGACCCACAAAAGAGACCTGGAACGCAATAGGGGAAGATCTCCTCTGGAAGAGTCTGGGGCAGGGAGCTGAACCACCCGGGAGGGGTGTACACTAAAGGTGAGGAAGAGAAGATGAAAAGTTTCTCTGAAGTGAAAAGAGAAGAGGGTGGCCACCTCAGGAGCTCAGTTCTTGTTTCAGGGCGAATGCTTCTGGTCCTAGCAACGCTGCAGACCCAAAGAGGCAAGACTCGTGGTCCACATGCAAGAACAGCACCAGAGGCAAGAAGAAACCCCTTCCACGGCAGCTGGACTTTCCAGGCCAGAAGGGCTGCAGCATGTGACACCTTCATGGGGCAACAGCGGCTGTGCGTCTAAGTAAGGAAATAGCTGGGGAGGCTCCACAGTGAGAACTGGAAGCTTGGAGATTTGTGAGGGCTTAGGGGAAAAGATTCCTGGAAATGAATGGTTTATCTTGATGTTATAAAGTGACAATATCCTAAGAATCATATGCTGAATCAGTCAGAATGAGCTAAACAACTCCGAAATCTCAGTGGCCTAACACAAGTTTCTAGCTCACTCACTCGTATTGCAGGTCTGAAGTGGGTCAGCATACTCACCCAGGGAGCCAGGCCGACAAAGGCTTTATCTCAACAGGGGCTCCCATGTCCCCCTACAGTGGTGGGAACGGAATTATGAGAATTGTGTGCTGGCTCTTAAAGCTTCTTCCTGGAAGTGACACACAGCACATCTTCTCACATCTCATTGGTCAGGGCGAATCATGTGCCCACACCTAACTTAAAAAACTGCAGTGAAATACAACCCCGCCTTGTCTTTAGACGGAAATGCCTGTGAGCAGCGCTAATGACTATCACCTGTACCTCGGCAACCCAGAGGACAGAATCTGCCTAATCCAGCAGTAAGAAAATCTCTTCTCCTGAAATGCAAAACTAATTGAAGACGGATCGCCTGCTTGATTTCATTTAATCACTGAAGTATTGCCCGACTATTAAATGAAAAGGTTCAGATTGAAATCATTTTTTAAAAATCTTACTAATCGATTTTATTGCTATTAATGGTTAAATGGTCAATTCTCCTTGGATAATTCTTCCCCAAAAACTATGAGTAGTTCCTTCCTGTTGCCCTCTCTCACTGTACCCTGTTAAGGCCCTTCGTGGAATTTGTCATTACTCATTTTTCTCTGTATGTTTTTATTTACAAATTTTCAATAGATTATATTGGTTTAATTTTTTCCTAATTATAGCACAGAAGATTCAAAACATATAAATATCATTCTTTGAAGACCGTTTGCCGTCCTTGGCTCACTGCATACTGAGTGGCCAATAAATTATTACTGCTGCTGCTGCTGATGATGATAAGGGGAAGATTAGTTTTCTAAGGCCATTTGCATAAAATAACAAACAAAATTATGCATATTGGTATACGCTGAATTAATTCAGTGAATAATTCAGGTTTATGATGATGAACTTGAGTCTTTAGAAAAAGCACTTACCTTATACTCAATATCCTCTTGTTAAGGATATAAGAATAGACTTTAGTAATACAGGCAGTTAAAGCAAAGCCAGCAATATCTTTCCCTTCAGATCATGACAAAAAATTATCAAAGGGATACTAAAATAGGGGAAAACCCACATGAGCTCTGGAAACCAGGAAAGAGCACCATCAGTCCACCAGCATGCCAGAACTTCAAGGAATTCCTGATGGACTGTAGATGGAGGAGAATGAAAGAAAGGCCGTAGGTGGTAACTTGGAACCTTCCTTCTTGAAAAGAATAGGATTTTGAGAGAAATAAGCAAAGGGAATTTTTACCTTAATGTTCATAGCAGAATTATTCATGATAGCCAAAAAGTGGAAATAACCCAAATACCCATCACTTAACAAATGGATAAACAAAAAGTGGTATAGTCCTATGATGGGATATTATTGTCTATGAAAAGGAATGAAGTGTTGATATATGCTATGCATGGGTGAACCCTAAAACATGCTAAGTGAAATAAACCACATACTATATGATTACTTTCGTATGAAAGTCCAGAATAGGAAAATCTACAGAGACAGAAAGTAGGTTAGTGTTGCTTAGAGGCTGGGGAACAGGGAGGGGTAATATGGGATAACAGCTAAAGAGTACTTGTTTCTTTTCGAGGTGATAACAATGTCCTAAATCGGCGGTGGTGACAGTTGCACATATTCACATATATACTAAAAATCATTGAATTGTATACTTTAAATGGGTGAATTGTATACTTTAAATGGGTGAATTGAATGACTTAGATCTCAATAAAAGTGTTAAATTTTTTTGGAAAGGAATAGGTAAAGGGAGCCTCAGAGAACCTTTTAACACCCCTGAGTCTCCCTTGAAACCTCTTTCCTGATGCAGACCAGCAGCATCCTACAGAAGCTACACAGACGGCTGGGCCCAAGTGCAGCCGGAGCAAAGAGAAAGCCTGCAGGCCTGGGACACCTCCCGAATGCTGTGAGACCCTTCCTGATACGCAGGGAAGAGGCAGGGCAGGAGGCTGGGTAAACAATGTTCAGAACTTGGCCTTTTGTACAGAGGCTTTATAAAACATGGAGCAGAAACTGTCTGGCAAGTGTCCCAACAGGACTGACTACCCTGGCCACAATAGAGCAGTTTCTGGCTGCTAAACCATGACATGGATGATATCCACCGTGTCACCCCCATCCACCAGCCACTCTAGTTTACAATCAAAGAGGAGACTTCTAATGACATCCAGGTTCTTATTGTGTTTGGCTACACAATTGTCTCCAACCCCGTAATAGCTCCTAATTTATTTGCTTCCAGGAAGATCTTTGTCAGTAACCACACCCAAGTTTCTTTTCTAGACATAACTCTCAAACCTAATTTATTTCTTTTTCTCACTCAACTCCTTTCCACTCTTTCTCAGTTTAATGGTGGCTATTTGGAGAGGCCTGGAGAGAATATAACACCTTTAATGAGTTCTTTGCTCTGGGACCAAGTCTTGAAGGGCTTTAACTCATCAGAAAGAACTTTCAACCTAGTTTCCTGCCCTTGGAGCTCTAGAGGCAGTCCATTTTTTTCTATGAAAATCCCCAAATTGCTGGACTCTATTTTCTTTCTTTTCTGCTTTTAAGCCAAGAAGTTCTTGCTTGAGCTCTTGCTCCTAAAATCTTGTAAAATGCAGCCACTGTGAACTAGTATACAGCACTAACACTCTTTTATTCAGTTTCTTCCCATGCCACCACCGGCCCATTAGGCATTTTACCTATCTTCCAAGTCATCACGGACAAAATTTTTCAAACGTTTTGCCTGTGGGAATCATGGGTCTCCATCCCTTAGCCTTCCTGCACAACTCTCCAACTATGAATCCAGTACTCCATAATTTAGTGTTTTCTTATGGTAATGCTCACTTTCCTTGCCATTTCTTTCATTAGTTCACACTGGCTGCTGTGGCATTAGCAGGTGAGTGGCTCTTCGTAATAGAAGTCTATTGCTTTCCCATACATAGTCCAATTGGCGGTAGAGGTGCCCCACTCCATGTAGTTAGGCGCTACCATTGCACCCGTGGTTTACAGGGTTGCCGTGGGCGTTGCCATGCAGACCATAAAGCACAGAGCAATTGTGCCCGAGAAGCGACCACGCTTCACTTTCACCACATTCTGTTAGCCACAGCTCAGTCACATGGCCACGGATGGCAGCAAGGGAAACCCTGGGCCCAGAAGGAAAACAAAATGGGCTTAGAGACAGCCAGGCAGTGTCTGAACTTATGCTATTAATTGAACAGACTTTCAAGTAGGTCCAAACAAAATCTCTACACTTTTGACAAGAGGCACTTAAAACAATTTGATACAGAAAAGTCAAAAATACAAGGATGGCTAAAGACATAACAAAAAATACACAAACAAGAAGAAAGAAAGGTGGTCATTAGATTAACACCAGACAAAATTATCAAGGCAATTGACATTAAATAGAAAAAGCATTTAAGGAAATAAAATACATGGAATTATAGAAAGTGATAGAAGTATAAGAAAAAAGATTGTCAGAAACAGTACAGTAGTAAAGACTTTATTTAACAGACTGCTTTTTAGTTACTGGAAGATTGGAAAACCAAAAATATAGAGAGTATTTAAATAACATATTTAATAAAGTTAATTTAAAATGTACCTTCAAATTGAGAATGCATAGTCTTTTGGCATATGCAGAAATGTACACTATTCTCAGCCACAGAGAAAATCTCACATTCCAACAAGTGGAACCTTTGGGAATATGGAATGTGGAATACCAGCCATGCTTCCTAATCACAGTGCACTGGAGTTAGAAGCAAGAAATATATTTACCCCCAAAATTTATAGACACATGAAAAACAACTATGAACCTAAAACCCAAAATCCACTTGCTTAAGTAATGCTTGTGTCTAAATGATCAAAACAATTTGGGTGATTTACATTGTTTGGGCTTCAGGGATCAGAAGCCCACTCAGATGATCAGTCTATGAGTGGGAGAACCGACGGGTGGAACTGTGCAGCGGGGACCAGCAGGCTGAGAGTGTGGAGTTCACCCTGGTGCTCCAGCGTGAACCGATCCAGCTGCGCTCTACCAGCTGGCTTCCTCCCTCTCCGGTTCTGGCCTTCACCTCACAGTTTTTGCTTTTCTGTGAATGTGCCCTAAACTGGGGTCCTTATAACCCTTCCATTCTTGCATGGCAAGATGGCTTTTCAATTCTGCTCCTATTACTGCCTCTTCTTTGAGTATTTCTGAATTTAAATTCTTAAGAAATGGAATCTCATTGGCTAGCTCATCTTTCGTCTATGAGACCAACTCTTGGGTTCCTGGCCAGCCTGTGGATTGTTTGGGTCCTCTAGGTACCCCTCACCTGATAGGCAAAGACTGAGGAGAGGAGGGAACAAGTGGTATAAAACATGGGTTTTAATGGTTGACCTTTTAGGAAAGACAGCAATTGACTATGTAGGAGGGGTTACAGGCATGGCAAGCTGGGTAATAAATATTTATTAAATGAACAAATGAAGAACTGATAGTATCAGGTATTCTACTAGATGCTAAGCACATTGTGTATGACATCTATATGCATTTTTCCAAAATCCATATTTACAGACATGAGAAAATAACCACAATATAATGTTGATGAAAAAAATTAAATAACAATTGGGATTATTCTGTTTTTGAAGGATAAAGTGTTTGTATGCATAAAAAAAAATCTAACAAGAGCCCTGGGTGGTGTAGCTCAGTGAATGGCCGTGGGCCGCAAACCAAAGTTCAATTCCTAGTCAGGGCACATGCCTGGGATGCAGGCCAAGTCTCCAATATTTCTCTCCCTCTCTTTCTCAATCCCTTCCCCTCTCTCTAAAAATAAATAAATGAAATATTTTTAAAAATCTAACAATATATACAATATATGAACATGTTTAACCATGGTTTTCACTGGATGGCAGATTTGAAAAAAATTTAATTTTTCCTTAAATAATTCTGAAGTGTCTGTACATATCTACATTGAGTTAATACTTTTTTTTTAAATAATCAGGACAATAAAGGTATTTTTACAGGGAATGGGGAGTCTTAAAAAATGCATACCTTTGACCTAGTATATCCATTTCAAAGAATTTCTCCTAAGAGAATAATTGGAGCTATGTTCAAATATATTTTCATAAGACATTTAAAGATATTTTTCCCTCTTTCTAGAAGGAGAAGCTATTTAACCTTTCTGATACTCCATCATTTCCCTATGAATATGACTGAAAAATGATTCTCCACATTTCCTTGGATGGTCTCAAGAAAATTCAGTGAAACAAGCTAAGCACTGGTTTTGATATTAAATAACCTCTAACTAATGATGAGAATGGCTGGCAGTTCCCACACTGCAGTGGTTAGGAAAATGGAATCAGTGAATGCTGGATTCCTTACAGAGAAAAAACCTTTTATTTTCCATGTCAACATCAGGAAGACTTTTTCCTCTAGATATCAAATAGTCCTAAGCTTTTTTGATATGAAAACATGTTTCAGAAAAGGATATGAAACTAATGTGTACAAAAGCATAAAAGGCAGACAACTTAACAACATAATTATCCATGGGAACATGTAATAAAAATTATTCTTTCTTCCACCCCAAGATTCGTATCAGGAAGTTTGAGATGTGAACCATGATCAGCATTTTAACAAGCATGACAGATAATTTTTATGGAAGTGGTTTTAAGAGACATCGTGATTATAGACAGACAGCAGTATGGTGATTACCAGAGGGAAAGGGGGGTGAGGGGAGGTAGGAAAGGGTAAAAGGGAGATAAATGGTGATGGAAGGAGACCTGGCTTGGGGTGGTGAACACACAATACAACATACAGATGATGTGTTACAGAATTGTACCCTTGAAACCCATATAATTTTTATTAACCAATGTCACCCTAATAAATTCAATTTTAAAAAGGGGTGACATTGTGAGAAATACTGCCTTAACATGCTGTCTCAAGCACTGGCATTTACATTTTAACAAGGACTAAAGCCTCAGATTAAAGGAGTGATAACTATGTATGGTGCCAGGTGGGCACTCATTAACGGAGGGAACTTTGTAACTTCATGAATGTCTATCTGCTGTGCTGTAAGCCTGAAACTAACACAAAAGAGTGTTGAATGCAAACTGTAATCAAAGAATAAAATACAAGAAGTGAAATTGATGTCCATTTCCGGCAGCAGGTTGGGCTAGAGACCCTGCTGGAAACAACTAAAAATCCTGGATAAAATGTCTTTTGGCATCTTTTAAATTTTGCTGATGAGCTGTCCAGAAGACTAGACATCCTCTAAAACCAAATAACCTAAACTGGAAGCAAGAAATTGAAAGGATAAGCACAGCACTGAGGTTGGCTTTTGACCTGAGGGATGTAGCAAACCCAGGTGAAACTGAGTATCAGTCCCCATACTGCGAAGAGTTCAGGTACAGGAGACAAGTTCTGTCCACAACATAGTATGGCGGCTGATAAGAGAGCCCCACAGAAGCTGGGGTTCACCAGGGCTACGTGCTCAGTTAAGGGGTGGACAAAAAATAAACTTGCCCCTATTTCAGAGAAATGTCAGGAGGGTACCTCTCTCAGACGGCGGGGATGGTGGGAGGGAGAAAATTCTCCTTTGAGTATTCTTAACTCCAAGCCAGATTTTTATGTGGCTTTCTGCTCCCTAGGTCATCGCCAGATCCTCTGGATGGATGTTTAAAGTGTTTTGGGCTTGGTAGTTGCCCAGGAGCCTGGCAAAAGCAAGATAAAATCCTCTCTAACGGAAACCATTTTTGAGTCATATGCAAGAGACTTACAAAAATAAAGTTTTCAAAACATCAGCTGTAAAAAGTCCCCCCTATGCATATGAAAAGTAGATGTCAGTAGCACGCTGTGTGACTGCGCCAACAAATCCTGACGGCCTGATCTCTAAAATGCACGTCCACTCCACCCCCACCCTAGTCCAGCATCATTCATCTCTCACCTGTACCCCACTTTCAGGCTCACAGTTTTATTTTTATTTTTTAAAGGCTCGCATTATTTTATTTGTTCAAGTTCAATGGAGCTAGAAAATTTCCAGAACACCATGTGACCAAGAAGTATGTGCTTCCATCTTCTCTGTGTTCATAGCTTAGTGCTCCCCGCAATCACGTATTTAGTCAGTAGACATTTATTATTGATCAGGTGCTGTGTTTAATGTACTTTTCTGGTCACCAGAGCGGCAGAGGCAGTGAGGGGATTCGGTTTACAATTTTAGCTAGCTAACATATGAATAAAGAGTTCTAAAGTGTGATCTCAAAAAGTTTTTCAATAGCATCAGAAATATGTACTGTATATCTAACAAAAAAATGTGCAAAGCCTTCATAGAGAAAATTACAACATATTATTTGAAAAATAAAAATAGCCCTGGCTGGTGTAGCTCAGTGGATTGAGCTCGGGCTGCGAACCAGGCATCGCAGGTTCGATTCCCAGTCAGGGCACATGCCTAGGTTGCAGGCCATGTCTCCCAGCAACTGCACATTGATGTTTCTCTCTCTCTCTCTCTCTCTCTCTCTCTCTCTCTCCCCCCACTTCCCTCTCTAAAAATAAATAAAATAAAATCTTTAAAATAAAAAGAAAAATACATGTAGAACTAGAACATGTTATGAATTGGTTAACTCAATATTGTAAGAATGCTAGTTATCCTAAAATCTATAAATTCAATGCCATGGAAATAAAAAGCACAAGAGGTTTATGGTCAATTAGCAATAATCGCGCCTCGGATAAACTTCATTGGCTCCAATACTGCCACTGCACGAAGCTCACAAGAGGTTTATTTTTAATTTTCCCTTTTGTGTGTATGTAGGTATGAATGTAAGTAGACTGTATTTAAAATACATGTACAAGTACAGAGAATGAAAAGTAGTGAGGGTTATCTTGATTTTTTAAAAATAGGTTGGGAGTAGAGAAATTTACCTAGTTGGATATAAAAATTATTACATAGCTATATCTATTAAAACAATGGAGTATGAGTCAGGGACAAAACAGAACAGAGAACACCTGTGGTTTATGACAGAGAGGGACTAAAGAACAGGAAAGAAAGATGAACTTGGAAAGAAATGGCGCAACTGGTAATCCACACGGAAAACCAATCACATCGGATCTCTTCCTCACAGCTCACGGGAAAACCAATTCCAGATGAATCAGAGACTTGGGAAAGAACGACAGCACTTCAACATTTGTAGGAAAACATAGGAGGCTATCTTTATGACCGTGAGATAAGAAACCGTTTTTTAAAATAAGGCTTAAAAGCACAAGTGCTGAAGACTAGGCAAATATTAACTGTGTTAGAATTAGGCACTTCCATACACTGAAGGAAACCACAAAGAATGAAATGATCAGCCACCAACTGCGAGGAGACATTCGCAACGGATACAACTGACCAGAGTTCAGTATTCAGAACATATAAAGAAATTTTACCAATAAAAAAAGAAAAACGATCAAATCTTGAACAGACATTACAAACAAGAAGACATACCACTAAACTTGAAAGTATCAACTTATTAGTAATAAGAAAAATGCAAATTAACACTACAGTTCAATAGTATTTCATGCCTACCAGATAAACAAAAGTTAAAACTCTGCAAATAAGTAGGATGAGTGGTGATTTTGACACTTACGTGCCACTGGTGGAAATTTAACCTGGTGATACCCCTGTGGAAATAATTTGGCATTTTCTAGGAAGTTTGAAGATTCATAAGCTCTGCGATTCCACTTCTTCTCTCTGAGGACCATACCTAGAGAAACTCCTACACGTATGAACCAGAATACCCTGGCAAGAGTGTTCGTAGCAGCACTGTTCAGTGACAGCAAAAATCTAGAAATAATCCAAATGTCCACCAATTGTAGGATAAAATTTAAATTGTGGCATATTCATTCAATATAATTTTATATAGAAATGATACAAATATACTACAGACACATGTAGAATGTGGGTGAATCCCATGACATAAGGTTGATTTTTAAATGTTGCAGAATATAGTGAGTTTATTCATATAAAGTTCAAATACAGGTTAAACCAAACAATGTGTTTAATAGGGAGATAAATATAAAAGGTGAAATCTTAAAGAAAAGCAAGGTGATGGTCAGTATGAAAATCAGAATGACAATTTTCTCTAAAGGGGGAGAAACCTGCAGAGGACTTCAAAGACAATGATAAACTATTTTTCATAAACCAGGTACATGGTTTTATTATGCATTTTATCTTATACATGCTTTATATATCTATATTTGTAGCTTTCATTTTAAAACCACTTTCAGATATTATCTATTCCTAAAAATACAGGGGGGAGTGGTGGGGGTAAAATGGAGATAACTATACTTGAACAACAATATAAAAATGTGAAAAAAAAAAACAGTGAGCTTCTCTTAGGGTATTTTAAACTTTCATTTAAGAGGGATTCGGGGAACCTTCTTGTCCCCCTACTCTCAGGGCAAGGACTGACCCTCTTGCCAGAGAAAGGCCCCTCTCACTCTCCTGTTCTCCCTCCTTTTTAAAAACCCGGAGCTCAGATGAACTCCCCCACTGTCCCACTGCCATTTGCAGGCATTTTTTTCAAGGCCATCACGGCCCATTTCACCCCAGCCTTTTAAAGCAAACACAATTTACCTTCACAATGCTTGCCAAAATATATGGATATAAAAACCCATCAACGGGCAGTGCCATCGAGTCCCAGCAGAATTCTCCCAGACCTCATCCCACCCACCGGCCCACTGACTTCCCTGCTTATTCAAATGCCCTTGTTTTGGTTCAGTGCCTTGGCCGTTAGCATGGCTCTTGTGATGGGTGACTCAGTTAGGGCCCATGTTTCGGCTTCATCTTCAGCACTCCTTCCAGAGCCTGTTCTCCCACATCCATTCTCAAGCCTCCTGCGCCTGTGATCTCCACTGACAACCGCCCTTGGGAGGAACACGTCCACCCTCTAAGACAGAATAGAGCGATCCCATACTAGTCTGAGTCATATACCTCTCCCAGTGTCCCCCATCAGCCCTGTTGACATTAGTAAGTTGAATACGACCACTGGGAAATTCCAAACAATGGAAAAACTTCAGAGAAACTGAAGGCTGTTTCACTTTTGGCGTGAGCTTGGGGAAGGATGGCATCCAAGACACCAGCTGATCTGATCCTTTACTCTCTGAGTTCAAAATGTTCCTCACAGAGGGACCTTGTATTTTACAAACTACTGCCCAAGGAACTTGTTGCTACAACAAAAAACTCCCAAACCATGGAAACTGTTTGTATCAGCCAAACCCAAAACTCAACTATATACACAGCCTAAAACTCAAGTTGCCTTAATCTTGCATTTTTGGCTCATTTTGCCTGGCCACATCCTAAAACCAAATGGGTTGAATTAGTAGATGAAAAATAAATTTCATCATGGGAACTGTTGCTATTGTCACAAGAAAACAAAGGGAAGGTGTTTTTCTGCCATGTCTTTGAAGGGGTGAAGTCATTATTTTAGGATAAAGAATCAGACTTAAATTCCTGCCACATGCAAAAAATGAAGTTGGTTCTTGATTAGACTCCCTGCTAAAAGGTCTCTTATTATTTTAAATTGTATTTTAAAATACCAAGCCCAGGGAAACCTTTCTGGAGAACAATTTAAAAATGTATATTTAAAGCCTTTAAAATGTATATAATTTTACCAAGTAGTTGCAATTCTGGGAATAATTATAAAAGTATCCCACAAAATTATCCTTATGTCCAACATAGGAAATTGGTTAAATAAGTTGCTGGATAATAGAAATGTTCTTTGAAATCTAAATAGCCCCTGGACTAACCATAACTCTTTATTCTTTACATATTGTCTAATGCCCCAGCATGCTGCATGCTCACAGCTAGAAGGCTCTCTTTCGCTAACCCACACACTCACACTCCCACGAGATACATTCTGTGCTCACAAGGAACCAGCTGTGTTTGTTCCCAAACCTGTTCATGCTGCTTTCGTTTTTTTATGCTATAGCTGCCATAGTTTTAATTATACAATTTAATTAAACAATATGTTCACAATGAAATGACAAAGAGAGATTTTTATTTCTCAAAAAATTGGATTGAATATTTTAGAAAGACTGGATAAACCTGATCTCCCCCCCAAAAATTGCTTTTGAATTAGATGATAGTGAACAACTGTAAAATATTAAGGAAAAAAACTGTAATGATGCCAAAGTCTTTTCTCTAGATTGGTAAATATATTTCAATCTATAAAAAGTAGCTTGGGGTTTAAGGTACTCTGATCAAACTGGACACCAGAGATTCTACTGGACATCCATTTGATAGAATACCAGTCTACTATTAAAAATGAGTATGTAGAAAATAGATGAAATGGAAATTTGTGGTGCATTGGTTAATAGATCAATTAAATGAGAGTTATATAACATAGGATCCTAATTTTGTTTAAAAGCATACACTTACGCATAAGGTAACCCAAAGGCACACACTCTTACATGTTACCAGTGGTTTTTTCTGGGTCATCAGTGTGGGAACCTGTGACTTGGCCGGGGAATATCATGTGGCCCACAGCTGGCAGTCAGCCCACAGAGGAACAGAGGAAGGTAAATAAATGAGGGAAGTCAGAAGTCTGACAAGAAACGCCGGGGAATTACTGTCCACTCTCTGCTCCCATTTGCATGGCCTGGTGACTGGTCTCAGCATTCTCCTGAGGCCTGGGGCCATTCCTGCCCGTGTTTTCTAAGATGCCCATCTTACTAGTTCCTCCTTTTCGGCTGAAGCTAGGTTTCCCAACCTTGCCTTCCATTGCAGAAACAACAGATTTTACTAATGCAAGCATCTAATAAATAGACTCACTTTTAAAAACAAACAAGTGTATACAGTCACCTAAAATTCGGATTGTCTTGATGCACGCATGCAAACAAATGTCTCTGGGGGTTAACTGGACTCCAAGTGCCACCGAAGCTGTGTTATGAATAATTGGAAAGGTCCATTCCTTCTTGGGTGTTCATTTTGAATTGACAAAGACTAAGCCTAAGAAAGTGTGAGAGGCTATCTCAGAGTTTGAAAGAACCATCAAGGATGTCCCCAGCAACTTGAGAGTTGAGCCTATAGCATGTCAAGGCTGGACAAGGGCTATGACCAATGCCTGTGGTCCTCGTGACCAGTGGTCCTCATTTGGCACCAATAGTTCATCCTCATGACAGGGGATGGACATGCTGTCCCATGCCTGTGATTGAGGCCCACTGAGGTCAGCACCAGCTGGACTTAACTGACCTGTTTAAACTTCACTAAGGACTTTATATACCAATTAAATTCAAAATTTTTCTTGAAAGTTGCCCTTGAGGCTCCTCCATCAGAATGAACTAGGAAGATTGTTAAATGCCCTTCCTTGGACCTTGCCCCAGGCCTGCTGAATCAACGGTCTGGGGGAGAGGGGCTGAAGAAGCTGCCTTTTCCATGCACCTCCTGGGATTCTGGCAGACACTAATGTCTGAGGAATGCTGTCCCCACATTGTGTAAGCAGGCAGCGAATCCTGCCTTATCTCCTCTGAGGAATGACTCTAAGTCATATATCATTGAAATGATTTCTGCTCCTGGTTCTGACTTTGATTTCCTTTGTGTTCTTAGGCAGAACATTCTGCCTCCCTGGACTTCAGTTGCTGTCACCTGGATGGAGTTGGAGAATAGATAATCTCTAAAATCTCCTCCAGCATGAAAAATCCGGTTCTGTGTTATGAGTGGTTCTCTTTTATTTGAAATGTGCCTGAAGTCATTTCAGGCTTATAGTGGGCTTTGAATTATCATTGGCTGATTGCTAAGAATGCATGTATAAATGTGTGTAGTACATAGCTGACTTAGAAAATAACAAAGACTTATTTATGCAGAATTTCAGAGTTTCTCTTCTCTGTACTAAAATGGCAGATTCTTATAAATTCATCATACATCCTTAAATCATTGGGACAAGAAGAGATTTGGCAATATCCTACCAGAGGGTATCAGGAAAGATGTAAGAATGACTTTTTCATCTTGGTTTGGAAACCACTTCCTTGGTGAGCTACCATTATGATCAGGGTGGCGGTGGCAAGGAATTATATGATTTATTCTCCAGGTATTATGATTCCAGTCCCATCTCAAAATTTTAAGTCAAAATACTGATGCCCAGAGAGGCAAGTGACTGACCCAAGGCCACCCCTTCAGCTGGGAGCAGAGTGTCAGTGCCAGAACTCTCTGCTCCTGACTCCTGGTCCATACCACCAAAGGCCTAGTGTCAAGGCCACCAGACTTTTCCTAGAGACTAGGCACCTTCTGACATCAGAGTTTTTACTTTAAAAATCTCTGCTGTTCCTGGGGTAGACAACATCCAAGGAGTGGGCTTGTTAACATTTTCCTTCCTGGGGACATGGGGAAGAATTTCCAATGTTCTCCTTCCTAGGTTTTTTCCCAAGCCTCCCCAGGCAACTACGGTAGGGAAAGGACTTGCTGTGTTAACCCCATCCAGTTCTCTCTCTTCACATACTTTGGTCTATGAAGAAAGAGGTGGGACTCTTTCCAATAACTCTGCCAATTGAGGCTCCTACAAACAGGAGACTTGGGTGCAGAGACCGTGCCCATGGGCCTGCATGACCGTGCTTCCGGAGGGAACCGCCCCCTTCTTGCCCTCCTCGTGGGTTCAACATTGTCCTGCATAGATGACTCCCTGATAATGAATAGTTATTCATTTGTGCCTTAATTCTAATATATCACATTTTTATTTTACTTAAATAAAGTACTTTTTAGATATGTCACTGTTATCTGAAACTAGCTTAAAATGTCACCATGTTGCAAACTCTTGTGAAATCTGTTCAAGTTACTGTGTGTGTGTTATGTGCCATTGAGTCAGCTCCAGCTGCTGGTGACCCTATACGTGAGTAATGCCCACAGCAGCCCTACTCAACTGCTGTAGAATCATGCATATGGGTTCCTGCATGGACGTAGTCATCTCTTGTCGGGGCTTACTCTTTTCCTGCTGCCTTCTGGTTTCTCCAGCATTACCGTCTTTTCCAAAGAAACTTCCCTTCTTGATGCACCTCCAGTAGGACAGTGTCAGTTTTGTCATTGATGCCCCCAGCGACCCACTCGTTCCCCTTTCTGCTGGTCTGGGGTGTCCATTAAACTCTCTGCCAACACTGCATTTCAAATGAATCTACTTTCAAATTACTACTTACAAGTTAATGACAGTCTGTAATAAGGAATATGAATGGCTCATTCGACAGTCCAACATTCCCTGCACACTGGAAGCATAAAAAGAAAAAACAAATTCAAACTTTTTCACTTTCTTATTCTCCTGTATTTTGCCTTATACAATAAAATTTCTCATTTCTACCTTAAGTTGACTCAACCATTTCACTAATTTTGACAAGAACTGGGCTCAACTTTATTCAATAATGCAAATAAAGTTGGAATAAAAATTGCAAAAAAAAGAGAGAGAGAGAGAACAGTTCTCAGAGGTAAACACTTTGGAAGCACCCACTTAGGTATCAATAATTTGGAGCTAAAGTGCAGGGGGGACTGTTAGGGCTATTATGATTCCGAATTGTTGATCAGGGTCAATTTAAAAAGAAATAACACTTCACAGCCTATTTCTGGTAACTGCAGGGACTCAAACACAGTAAAGTTATATTTTGAAAACAATATTCTAATGATCGGATATTTTCCTAACTCAGACTAATATCTCAACTTTAGGTTAGTGAGATTTCACTAGGCAGATGTGTACCTATATTGCAAGTCAGTACATTCGGATAGTGGCTAATGTCTTCTACACAGGTAAGCAGTAGATTTAACATTTATTGAGCACTTACTATTTTCAAGTAACTGTGAGGGATGAAAGATTAACAAAAAAAAAGCCCCCCAAAGCAGTAAACTGACAGCTGAGTGTGGGAAACGCATAAAGATAGGTTGACACTCATACAAAGCAGAGGGAATCCGGCCCTGCTGTATGTCTGAGGTAGGCAGAAGAGGGAGGCGTTAATTCTGACTCAGCAAATAAAGAAAGGGTGAGGTTTCCAAGAGCAGAGCGGAGGCCAGCGCACCAGGGGAGGAAAGCGCCTGAGCAATGGTTGACACACAGGAAAAGGGTTTGCAGAGAGCAGGGAGCAGTTTGCTGGGAGTCAAGGATGTGCCCCTTAGTGTGGGGACAAGCCAGTGTGTGGGGGACAGAACTGGAGACCATTCCAGGGAGCTTGGGCATTATTCTGTGAGCACTGAGGATACAGTGACGTTTTCTGAGCTGCAGAGTGAGCACCGGGCCTGGGGCCACTCTCTCAGGCAGCTGTGGGCAGAGTGGTTTAGAGTTAGTTTACCCGCTCTCTGCAGCGAGGATTAGTAGCATATCAGGATGCAAGTTTTTGAGCACAGAAAAGTTACAGATTAGGTTTATCATTATATCTTTGTTCCAAAAGGCTGGTTTGAGATATTTTTAAAGTGTCCTTTTCATAATCTAAGAACCTCTAGTGAGATAGTTAAATATGCAAAGATACTCATACAATTTGCTCCTTTAGAAATATTGACCCTTTCAATTGACATTTTTGTGACATTGATGGTTTTGATACATAGATGATGAGAATGTTCTTTGAAAATTTGTTTATTATTGCGTATCTACCACTTTTGAGTAAATTACTAAGAGCATTCCACCACCAGGAATGGAACTGAAGGAACTCTGTTCTGCCTTGTCTACAGACCGTGGCTTCCACCTTGGGGCCCAGATGAAACGAACACCAGCACTCTCCAGCGGGCCTGGGTGGGAACATGAGTGGAGCAGTGCAGGGACGTTGTTCTTCTCTTATCTCAGGAGAAGCGTCAACGTCTCTGTGTCATAAGCAAGGAAACAGACCAAAGCTTTAAACGACTGGTCTGAAGATACGCACCTAATCAGTTCCAGGGCTGAGGGAAAATCCTCATTTTCAGAATTCTTGTTATATATCTAAGTGTAAATATAGGACGTAAGTATATGATAACTTTCGCGTAAGCACATCCCCACCTCAACTTTTTATCCTAGAAAAAAGATACAGGTGTCCAAACGTTTCTAAACCTTCTCCCAGGACTTTATACTTCTAAACATATCAGATGTAACCAATTTACTAGCAAAGGGATTATAAATACCTGACATTTATATCCCTAACTTTTGAACAAAAGCAAAAAATATTACTACGTAAAAGTTGTTTTACTCTCCCACAAGTCACTGTTGCTACTCACACACAACATACACTTCGCAAATTATTCAAAATTTCTGAAAATGTCACATCTCTTGTCTCAGGCTCTAGTTCTGAACCCACCTCCCATACTATGGGGTCAGGGGGAGGCATGTCAGAGAACTAATTGGTCTTCATACTCCCTTCCTCCCCGTGACATAAAAGCCACAGATCCCCTACAAAAAGGGGCCTGCATCTGTGTCCTGTGACGGGGAACTCTCTCTAGGATGTGTGCCCACACCATCCTCTGCTTGAAACTCTTTCTTTTTGCCCTAGTTTCCTTCCTGATGTCACACGAAGTCTGTCCGGGAAAAGTCCAACCATTGTAAATATAACGAGAACGATTTGCACCACATCGATGTAACCCGGCAGCCAAGGGGAGTGGCCTGGAATGCACATGTGTGAACAATGCTGACTTCACTGTGCTAGTCAGTGGGGGATGTAGACGCCGGTGAGTGAGCATGTGTACTGTGTGGTCATTGCATTCAAAATGACTGAGTGAGTAGAGCAACGAATCTGCATCATATTTTGGGTTAAGCTCAAACGTTCCTCCATGGAAACTATTTGGATGATTCAGAGGATGCAGCTGTGGGCAACTGGTGATTGGCAGCTTCATGAGGTCAACATGCCACTCATATATCATGTCTCGTGCAGATTTTTGGTGAAACATGAAATCACCCAGGTGACTCAGTCCCCCTGTAGCCTAAATTTGGTGCCCTGTGACTTCTGGCATTTCCCACATCTAAAATCTCCGTTGAAAGGGAAGAGATTTCAGAACCTCAATGAGATTCAGGAAAACACAACGGGGCACCTGATGGAGATTGGGAGAACTGTGTGAGGTCCCAAGGTGCCTCCTTTGAAAGGAACTGAAGCATCATTGTCTTATGTACAATGTTTCTTGTATCTTGCATCTTCTTCTAAATCTCTATTTTTCATAGTACATGGCTGGATACCTTCTGGACACACCTCGTATATGTCTAGAATCTGCTCAGGCCTTTTGGGTTGACAACTGATTGGGCAGCCTGCCTGGATGTGTGCCCCAGCATCCTCTTGCAGACGAGATACTGCTTCTCAGATCCTTCTCTGCTCTTCACTGACCAACGCAGTCTCAGATCTTCCTGTCCAGGTCCCCAGAACCCCCAGTCCAGCTCCTTCTCTGAGGGAACTTTCACCAGGTGAGTCAAGAACAGTCATGGCACAGGATAAATCCTCCTCGCTCTTCACATGATGTGCCTTAATACTCAGCCTTAACTGCAGGGATACGCAACAGCCCCTTCAGCACAACTCTAACTGGCTTTGTACTTTCAAAAAAAGATTGTCAGAGCTAACTGATCAGTAAGGCCCCTGTGGCTTGCCAAGATACCTATTAGCGTCCAACCTGTCACACTGTCTGGCTGACTAACATGGTCTACACTTCCCTAAATGTGAGACTCTAATGACTCACCTGAGGTTTAGTGTTCAGGAGGTCGGGCCTTCTACCTGGAAAGTTTTCTAATGAGCAGGACGTTAATCTGTGAGCCTAAGCACCGCCGTGCCCTCCAGACGCATCTGTGTGGTGCACAAAGAGGCAGAACCCGCACAGATGGCGGCTCCTGAACCATTAACTTGAGGCAGCTGTGTTCAGCAGCCATCCAGCTCCCTGGCAACACGGGCAGCACAAGCCCCCAGATCATAATGACAAGTAGTACAAGACCTCTTGCGGGTCGTAGGCCATGGAACACATGTTTAACCTACTCAGGAAAAAAAAAAGAATCCAATTACAAAAAGAAAAAAAAGAAAGAAAATTGACAAATGCCTCATTTCCTGCTATACAACCAGATGGTTATGAATCATGTAAAAATCCCTCCGCCTCCGTGAACAAATATTTCGTGTTATTTACAGACCTGTAGTACATTGGTGACTAAGTAAATGCATAAGAAATGTCTAGGCAGTAGACTGTATTTCTCAAGTACGTGGAAAAAATATATATCATTAAAATCTTTATCTTCCCAGCTTTTCTGAATAATATTTATTATTAAACAGTTGTTGATGACCCAACAAAGCTCAGTGGGTTCAAGTGCTAGACAGATCACTGTTCGGGAGAAAGGATGCTCCGTGAGGCAGTAACTAAACCTCACTGTGGTTTCACCCTCTTATTTAGAAAGGACAGTACATAAGCATTTTTGTGATAGCTTTGGAAAAGGGAGAAAATGAATGCTTTTTTGAAAAAGAGAAGGAGAAAAGGAAGAGAGGAAGGAGGGGAAAAGGGAGAGAAGGACTGGATGGTTCTTTGCCAGCCGAGGTGCCTAAGAGCTACGAACACAACCAGAAATGCCGGAACTTCCTGCACGGCCTCCACCTCTCTCTAGGGCAGAGACCAAGCCCTCAGGCTCCCAGCCTCTGGGGAGAAGCTCACGGCCTGGCAAAATCTAGCACGGGAAGGTTCTGGCATTGTCCACTTTGGCCTCCTGACAAGAATGTTCACTTACAGATCCCAAGTTATCCTAAGTCCATCTGGTATGTTCTGAGGATCAAAAACAAATGTGGGAGACTCCCTTTTCTTGCGCCTACCCTCTCTTTCAGGCTCTGACCTGCTTTCACAAGCACTTGAGTTCAGGGTGAAGCCCAGACTTGTCCCAAGGAAGGTATTCTGGGAGAGAGACACCAAGCACACACAGAGTGGCCCCTCTGTCCTCTCACCCCACCCCAGGCAGCAGAATGAATCAGCCAGAGGTCCCTGACAGTGTCAGAAGGCAGACCACTGCATCTCACGGTCCTTCAGCCACACAGATTGTCTGTAATAAGACTGGTTTTGTCTTATTACAGACAAAGCTACAAGGGAACTGAGAGATGATTTTACAGAAGGAAGAAAAATGAGGCTTAGTGAGATCAAGTGGCTCACATTGGTTATACATTGAGTTACAGAAGGGGTAAGATAAGATATCGAGGGTGGGAATTTCATTTTTAACATGTGCCGTTATGCAGATTAGTTTAAATCAGAGGTAATGACTTTAACCCACCTGCCCTTCAAGAGAAGATAAAGCCCCGACTTCAGGGGTGGTAGGGAGTAGGGGTGAGGGGAAGAGAAACATCAGTCAGCAGTTATGTCACTAAACACACACTTTTGATACAAGTTTGACATGTCCAATAAAATAATATGCCATCTACATGCACCAACTCGCTTGATCTGAGCAAGAAGTTCAAATGCCAAGGTGGCTGGGAAAGGGAGAGGGCACAGGAGGAGAAGAGAGGGGGAGTGGCCTCCGCACTTTCTGAGGACAGGAGTCTGGCACCTCATCCTCTTTGGAACAGCAGAGCCAGTGCGTAAGCCCCACGTCACCCTGGGCAGGGGGAAACCCGGGAGGCTTTACACCTCGCAACCTGCAGGGCCCCTTCCTCATTTCCTCACTTACTCTTGATTGTGATTCTCAGCATTCCAGGTGGGCAGCGTGGAAGTCCAGTTACATTAACTGTCCACACATCCTGTCCTTGATTTACTTAATTACAGGAAGTAGCCAGAGTGCAACTGAAGGCTCTCTGTGTCTGGATCTTATGACAAAGAGGATTTACAAACAGAACTCAAGGGCCCTCCTGAGAAAGGAACTGGCCTCTCCTCAGTCAGAAGCCAGGGAATTATTTGTACGCCAAGCAAGCATCTCTCAAGCTAACAGTAAGTGTCTCTAGGGATGTGTCATTCATTGACCCTGGGAATTCACCCAAGACACCTCTGGAATTTGAAAACTGCTGTTAATCACATTAAATGGTGAGGGTTACAGATTCTTCCAGATGAGATGATCTTAGAAATGTGTGGCATCCACTGAGATTCCGATGAATAGGCACTACCAGTTTGGATTGTTTTTCTTACAATCTAAGTCCCTTACAATGATCTGAGAATGCACATATACAAGCTAACTGTGAGTCAGGATGGGCCAATGTTGTTCAGCGAAGTTAGAGCCTCTATCCTTTCCACCTCCCCTTGGACACAGTGTATCCTCTACATCGGTCTGGTGCTTGGAACACGTGCCACAGGTTATTGTTTGGGGTTTAAACATTTTTGTATCTAAAAGTCTTTTTTCAGAAATGAAAACACTCTGGGAAGGGACAACGTATCAGGTTATTACGGGCTGAATTGTGTCCCCCAGAATGTGTATGTTGAATTCCTAACCCCCAGTACCTCAGAATGTGACTGCACTGGGCAATTCTGTTAAAATGAGGTCCTTAGAGTGGGCCCGATCCAATATCACTGGTGTCCTTTAGGAGATCAGGGCATGGTGCGTGCAGAGGGAAGGCCATGTGAAGACACTGAGAGAATACAGCCGTCTGCAAGCCAAGGAGAGAGATCAGAGAAGAAACCTGCCCTGTTGACACCTCCACCTCAGATTTCAAGCCTCCAGAATTCTGAAAAAATTATTTCTGTTATTTAAGCTGCCCAATGTGTGGTACTTTGTTATGGCAGCCCTAGAAAATTAATGCATAGGCTATTTACACTCAAACGTGAATTACTGACAGTAGGAAAAAGCCAGCACTGTATCTTCCACAGGAATGGGGCCTATGAACGAATCAAGCCCTCTCAGGGATGCTGGGACACAGTGTTGAAGACCATGGGCTATGGAATCAGCACTAGCTACAGAGCCCCAGGTGACTTACTTACCCTCTCTAAACTTCAGCTGGCTCATCTGCAATGTGGGGTGCATAATTGTGCCGACCTTACAAAGTGGTTAGGATTAAATAAAAGACATGAAAAGTAAACAGTGCCCAACACAGTGAGTTCTCCTCATATCATAGTTGTGATGATGGCTGACAGTGCGGGGTTCACAGGTGCAACCTTTAGGGCCAAGAATCCTGGATTTTAATTCCAGCCCTGCAGCTGATGGGACAATTTTGAGAAGTCACTTTGTCACCCCCCAGTTTCCTCACCTATGCAGGGAGAGGGCTAGTCTATATACCAAAGAAAGTAGGGGAAGAGGGAACTGAAAACCACCTTGATATTTTCTCAAAGTGGTGCTGGAAGGAGGAAGTTCTTTGCTTTTCCTTTCCACCAATGCCAATTATGGATCAACCTCAGAGTCACATAGGGCACGTAAGCATGTTTCTACTCTTTTTTTTCTATTCCACCAGATTCCCATCCCTGCAGTAGGTACCATGATTGGTAAGAGGAACATGTTCCTAGACCACCTTCAGCAGTGATCTCAGGACTCTGGAGCAGCCCCCTTGACTCTTCTCCTTCTCCAATGATCTTCATCTGAGTCCCCCCTCAAAACTTCCCTACCTCCAGGAAACCTGGATTCCCACTTCCCAGGGAACATCACGCTGGGTTGTAAGAGAACAGAAGAGCACAGATGGGCTAGACCGTATGTTGTTATGAAGGGATAGCCAGAGCTTTATCATGCCAATGGATTCTAGCCAACATTAAAAGCCTTAATTCCAAACATGGTTCCACTGATTAGATTATAACTGATGAAGCTTTGAACAGAGCACTCATTCACTCAGGCAGCCAGGACTCGCTCTGTGCTTGCTGCTGCCACAGCACTGTGCAACGTGCTGAGCTGGGCGTGGGGAGAAGCCAGACTGTTCTCTCCTGGGGGTAAATTCTTAGAATACAAGGTAGTTTAAAAAAAGAAGAAGACACCCATCATCATACCATGCCCCTTATATTAACGGAGCCACGGCATATTGCTGTTGAATATTGACACAAACCATCATGGAAATAACTGAACTCCCTCACCTTCCAGAGCCATCAGTTGGCCATCTCCCCTCTGTTCACTAAAGGCACACAGAGCTTTTCCAGACGCCGAGACTCAGACTCCATGGTAACGGCAGGGCACTTCTCACGGCTGAGAAGCCAGAAAGATCCAAGGCCTCCACTGACTGCTTGGTCATACCCTATGAGTAGACCTATGACTAAACAGAAAGATTTGTGTTCATTAAGTATCTCTGGTCAAAACAAATACTTGAAATTCTGACTCTGCTATTATCTGGCACCCAAGCTGAGCCCACTCCCAGAAGTTGTAGAACCGAAAAACATCAGGATTAGGGGACTGACAGGCAAATCCCCACTGAGCAGGTACTGGGCAGGCAAGTAACTGATGAAGAGTGGTTATAAAACAGAAAGACAATTTTCTAACAGTGGAGTCCATGGGTGTCGCAAGCATGTGTGCAGACTTCTAAGGCATGTTTCCCGTGCCTCAACTGCCCAAGGATAAGGGGGATTGGACACTAGAAAGTTCCACCCCAGTCTTTACAACACAGTTTGAATGGATAGTAGAAGGGGGCAAGCTCACATTTTATAGGATGTGGTTTGATGTTTACGTGGTTAACTTCCATTGCCACGTGTTCTATCAGTTAAAACACCCAGAAGCCCCACATATATCAGAAGGAAAATAATGCAAGGCTTAACATGACAGAGAGTGAGAATAAGACAGGGAGGGAGGAAGCAGGTGGGGAGAACGCAGAAGTAAAAAGAAGTGGGAAATGCAGTATTTGTTAAGCTCTGTCAACAAACTGACATGCGTGCATACAGGTGAACTTGGCGGCTTGACAATAAAGAACCTGACATAGAACTTCTCTGAAGACTCGTCACGTGAAAATTATCCTAGAGATCCCTAATGAATGGACTGTTTCAGAAAGGATGCACAATCGAAAACTTGCCACAGCCAGAGACAACTCAAAGCTGCCTCCCAAGTCTTTCTTACGCGTGGTGAGAAAAAAAACAGTCTAGAGCTTTGCCACCCTTGGATTATACACATGTGGAGGAATTAGCTCTTTAGTATGAATATAGCCCATGTACGATCTCAATTCATCGCCCTTTGTGCCCGTCATTGTCTGTAAAGATGGGCTAATGACCCACTTGCTCATTCTCCATGGCCAGCCATCTTTTGGTCATTCATTGACAATTTAGTACCATGTAAGGGACAAGAAAGTCCGTCAGACTTCAAAATATCAAGGGTTCTGACATCCTGGTAAGAATCTGAAGTCACAGGAGGATAAACGAGACTCATGGGAGCAGGAACCTTGTCTTGTTGACTGCCAGTGGTCCGGAAACATGTGTCCATGAGGAAGGAGGAGGGTAAAGGGATGAAATGATTTCTCCCACTAGAAAAGTGGCATTAAATGTTCACCTGAGCCTCAGGCTCCTCCTTGTTCTCAAGATCTAAGATCTGACCTCAGGTGGGAGAGATTCACATTTGTCTAGCACCAACATGGAATTGAGTCAGCTTACTTCCCGCTTCTCTTGATTATGTATTTGAGGTCAGGAGTGAGAGTGATTGCATGTTTCAGTTATCTGTTGCTACATACAAACCATCCCCAAACATAGTGGCTTAAAACAATAGCCATCATTTCTTTGTCTACAATTCCATAATTTGGTCAGAATGCAGTGAGGACAGTTTGTGGCCATATAGTGGCAAGCCAGCTGGGGTTGGATGGTCCACTTCCAAGATGACTTGCTCATAAGACTGTCAAGTTAGTGCTGGCTGTCAGCTGGGACCTCAAGTGGGGTTGCTGGCCGGGGCCTCAGTCCTCCCCTCCCTACGGCTATTCATGTGGCTGCTTGGGCTTTTTCACAATATGGCAGCTAGGTTCCAAGGCAAGGATTCCAAGAAAACAAGCCTCAGACTTCCACTTGCATCATACTTGCTAATGTCCCATTGGCCAAAGACAGTTCCATGACCAAGTCCAGAGTCATCGGGGGTGGGGGGCGGAGACTACCCAGGGCATAAATACCAGGAGACATGGTTCACTGTTGGCTACCAAAGTAACACTTCACTACAGAGTATGGTTGTTTTTGTCTCTATTGGCATAAGAAAAATGGAAAATTGGTGTTATTTTCCCACTTCTACCTTAGCCAGAAACTTAATACCGATGTTTCCTAAATTTTCAAATGGCTTAGAAAAACTGTTGGGAAAAAAAGTTCTGAGAGAGAATAAAAATGTTATGGGTATATAAAATCAGGAAAATAGAAGTTCTTATTTAGAAAAAAAACTATCATGGAACAACAGGGAAGAAAGAGAAACCCATGTGCGTGGGGGATGCTTATATCACAGACGAAAATGGTGTGCTGGTTAGCAGAAAAATATGTGTAGACATAAAGCACATACAAATGTTGTAAGCAGTGGAAATGTCACAAATTAACAAAGCTTTGTGGAGAAATAATAAAGCTTTTTGGATAGAGTCAGGAAAGCAAAAGGAAAAAATAGTTCAATTTTATAATTTCAATTGGACTTTCAAAATGGTTGTTAATTTGACTGATATTTTGTGTTTTTGTCAACAATGAGATTGCTAAAATAGTGAAATGATTAGTACTTTGAAGGACTGGATTAGAATTCAAATTAACTGAACAAATAAAAAGCATTAACATTTGGGGCTCTTACCATGTTCCAAGTCTATATTAAGAACTCCGTGTACCTTTATCTTCATAAAAAAACTTACACCACACAGGGTTTTAGTCATTTTCTCAAAATCACACTGTTGGTTAGTGTGGGAGACAGGCTCTGTAGCCAGATCTGTCTGCTTATTTTGATTGTTTCATGAGGTAACAAATTTCTGTAGTTGGAAACATTTGTCTTTATAATGACTCTATGCAACTTGGAAAACACATTCCCAAAGAAAAAATACTGATCAAAGATACAATAAAAACTTCACATATAAGAATTCTGAAAGCTCTCCTAATCCCCAAAATGAATAGAAAGAAATTTTTAATGAAATGATAATAACTCTTGAAGTAATTAACCAAATCAAATCCTGAACTTTCAAATATCTAATTATGAACATGTTTCCCTGTGGCTAGATTCCTATGAGAGTGGCTTTTGAAAGCAATAATCTGCTTCTTTCCTTATTCCAAGTATCCCCCTTTTAAATCCCCCAAAAGTTATAAATAAAAAAAAGAAAGAAAACCACAAAATCTTGGTAGTTTAAAAACTTCAAAACCACTTGGGTCTTTCTCTCAGCTTATTTGCTTATTTCCCACAGGTTCCTCCCCAGTGTTGTATTACTAAGAATTTTGCTCTGCTTATGTCTGGAATATTAATATGATCCATTTCATGGACATGCTTTGTAAGTTCTTGACATTGGTGAAGAAAAACCACACTCACTTTTACTTCTCAGAACTAAACAGGGTATGTATAGGAGTTAACCATTACTATACAAGTATCAGTAGCAACAGTAGCCCTATAAAAAGCCCTGGCTTCCTAATGCATTTCTTTCAAAGCTGGCATTTCTTCACAGTAAGGAAAATGCCTCAGCATAAATATGGACCATACCCCTGGGACATAAAAGCAGGAGGAGAGCATATAGAATTAGTTCATTTTTCTCAGAGCTCTATTAGAATTAAATGTCCAATTTTGGACTCAGTAACTCAGGCAAGTAGCAAAAAGTTTGGGAAATGTCCAGAAAAGAGTATGAAAATTATTAAAAAGTCAAGAAAACAGGTCTTATGAGAAATCTAAAACAATGTGGGTTATTTATTCCATCAAAGAGATGCCCAGAGTGGGATTTAAGATCTGCCTTCACGTCTGGGTTGAGCTGTTGGAAGAATGGGTTGAAGAAGGGGGGTCAAAATGAAGACACCTACAGGGGCTGTGAGATGCTAGACCAGACTGCCAGGGAGGGGAGTTGGTTTAACAATTGGGCTGGAAGCTTCTTTGTCCTGTGTTGCCCCAAAACAGATCCATACAGAGCCACCAGCAACACAGGTGGCTCTGCTTCTGGAACGTTAAGTGTTCTCAGAATCCAGTGATATTCAAAGACTAGGCCAAAAGGGGAAAGACTCTGGCTCCACATCCCCTCATTTTTTTGTTTTCAGAAGATTCTTTTCGTGCCAACACTGAGTATTTGCTAATGGTAATGTGCTCTCAGCAGACCACGCAGGGTCCTAGAAGGAATTCAGGTCTAACAGTCAACATCCTCTTGGCTAGATACAATAATACTTACCTTAAAATGTTGTGAGAAATAAGACAGTATTTACAAAATGCCTCATCCGTAGTAGGTGTGCAGTGAGTCCTGGTGGCTCTCCCTTTCTGTGATTGGGCAGGACTTTAGGCATAGGAAGGCTTGAAGGAGTATTTATTTGGAGCATAAATAAGGACTGTATACATCTTACATTAAATTACAATTTTCTGAACACCAACAATATGTAAAAACTACCCTCAAGGTCACCAATCACCAAGTGATAGTTCTAGGAGGCCCAGATTCCTATTGACTGGGTTCCAAGGTCTACTGAATTTTTCAAGTGCTTTCTGAACGCCAGGTTCTCTGCTAGTCACTTTACTTCCTAATACAGCAGGTGCATGTTATTGTTCCTATTGTACAACTGAGGAAACTGAGACCGAAGGATTATATTCTGCTTGGAGAGCCACACCACTAGGCCCTGGCACCTGGAATCTGTCACTATTTCTGGATGCCATTAAAAACATGTTTCCAGGAGCCCTGGGTGCTGTGGTTCAGTGATTTGAGTGCCAGCCTGCTAACCTAAAGGTCACTGGTTTGATTCCCAGTCAGAGTACATCCCTGGGTTCTGGGCCTAATCCCCAGATGGGGGCGTGCGAGAGGCAACCACATGTTGCTGTTTCTCTTCCTCTCTTTCTCCCTCCCTTCCCCTCCTCCCTGGAAATAAATAAATAAAATCTTTTTTAAAAAGTTTCCAAGAGTTAGAACTGAGCAACCTGCCTGAAACTCACTGCAGTGGGCGTGTTACAAAGAAGATAGAGGATTATTTACTTCAGACCTAATCTCCTCCTATCTTAAGTGGATTTCTGAGGGTACAGAAAAAGGTCTCTTTGCTCCTAACACAAGTTTTGAGTGTCACTTGAGTGCTTCTTCCCAGCTTGTGCCAGCATGCCTCTCTCTACCTACAAATAGCTTTCCATTCACTTACGGCATACAGGTAGGAACAGAGCTGTTCTGACTCATCATCAGGCAGTTCCCACCTGGTGCTGTTTGCCTTTCTTCACCCTGTCACCAAGTTAATGGGCTGTATGAAGAGTGATATTTATAGACAACGAGTTGAACCCAAAAGCAGCAGCTCTGCCCATCCCGCCTGGAAAGGGCCGGTTCATCGTGACTCTCACGCTGGCAGGTGCTGTTCTTTGCCTTGCGCCCTGACCCCAGGGTGCTTGCCAGGTAGTACATGTGTTTCTTCACCTTTCACCTAAGAATTTTTTAGCTGAGGTGATCGAGGGGCAGAAGAGCAATAAAAGAACATACGTGATATTGTTCCTAATGTTTTGTATCCTGGTATTTGTGTCCTGCCATACTTGGAATAAAATAAAAAAGTATTCTTATAGCCTACAGGGCTCTTCAGGACCTGAACACACACACTCTCTCTCTCTCTCATTCCCATCTCTCTCCCCCTCAGTCACCTGGCTCCAGCCACTGCAGCCCCTTTGCTGTTTCTGAAACACATGTAACACGTGTCCACCTCAAGACCTTTGCACTTGCTTTTCCAGGTGGTAGGAATGCTCTCCCTTTACACAGGCTCATAACGGACTTCCCTCTCCTGTCCAGGTCTCTGCTCAGATGTTAACTGAGCAGAGAGAACTTTACTGGGCGTCCATCTAAAGTAGCACCTTCAGTCCCTCTTTATCCCTTTATCCTGCTTTACTTTTCTTCTTAGCACTTGCCAATTTGGAATTATGTCATATAGTTGTTCACTTGTACTCAGTCTACACACACACACACACACACACACACGTGTGCACGCACACACACTCCATGACGGCCGGGTTTATCTGACTTGTTCACTGCTTACAGCCCAGACATCTAGAACAGAGCCAGGCCAATAATAAGTGTGTGACAAATAGTGGTTGGACAAGTGACTGTTTTGTGAGGCTAGACTGACTTGTAAGGCATGATAAAGATATCTAAAGGCTCTACATAACCATTGTCAGATGCCTCAGCAGATGTTAAAAACAGTAGCTTCAATGTTTAAATCAGTAATTTATTGACAGAGTAGCTTCTTTTAAAAATGCCCCTTCTCTTAAATAGAAAGAATTTGATACAAATAAAGCAAGGAAAGAGAGAGAAATGAGGAGGTGGAAAGATCTAGTAACTATTGTATCTAGTTAATGACACAATAATTTTAATTGAAGAGAGTAACTAGATCTATTGCTATTTTTGAACTACATCTGGGTCTTAAGCTTAAACGGAAACACATTCCAGAGTGCTAAGTTATAAGGCAGAGTATTTTTTAATATATATATATATAATTTTATTTTAGAGAGGGGGAAGAGATGGAAAAACATCGAAGTGAGAGGGAAACATTGACTGGCAGCTGCTCTTTGCAGGCTCCCAGGAGACCCAACCCACAGCCCAGGCATGACACATGTGCCCACCAGGACCTGAGCTGCTGATGCCCCAGTTCGCAGGACGACACCCAACCAACTGAGCCACGCTGGCTGGGGCTACAGGGCAGAGTGTTTCATAAATCATCACAAATACCATGAAAAATGTTGCTTGTGGTCCAGAAGAGAGATATATTTTTTTAAGATTTTATTTATTTATTTTTAAAGAGAGGGTAAAGGAAGGAGAAAGCTGGAGAGAAACATCAATGTGTGGTTGCCTCTTATACTCCCCCAACTGGGGACCTGGCCCGCAACCCAGGCATGTGCCCTGACTGAGACCAAACCGGCAACCCTTTGGTTCACAGGCCAGCATTCAATCCACTGAGCTGCACCAGCCAGGGCAGAGAGAGGTATTTCAATGCAACATTTTATAGAGGGGGCAGGGCTCGTAGTTCACCTGAGGTCTTTACAAATTAATGGTAAGTACAAGAGCTAGAACCCATGCGTCCCCTCTGGCTGATTTTCTCCCAAAGGTGATTAACTCATCCAGTTGCTTTATCTGCTCGGCTTTTATATTAACAAGTTATCATCTCTTGGAAACACACACCCTTTTCTATCTGTTTTCCAAAGGGACGTTCATATTGATCTTAGGACCCAAGCAAGCATTTCCTAAACTGTATTCTAGGTAATATACAAGATGTTTACAGATATTTCTCAGGTTTAAATATATATATATATTTATATATATGAATACAAACACACATATATGTATATTTCAATAAGTTTAGAAAACTAATGTTCTCTTTCCTTCCCCTGAAAAGTCAAGCAATACAGAAATTATAGCATGTTTATTTAGCTAAGTACTTTTATTTTTTTCTTTAGTGCATTGAGGTTGCTTTTTTTATTTTTAAAATTTTTATAGTTTATTTTATTGTATTTTTTCACTACCATTTATCACCCCTATACCCTCTTCCACCTCCACCAACTTATTTGATCAAAGAATTACTTTTTCCTAGAAATTTCTCACAGACACAATTGAGGAAATACTTCTTTTTATCTTTCTATCTATACACACAGAAGACAAACACATAGCCATTTTTAATACATTGTTTGTACATGAAAAGCAGTACACAGAAAAATTACGTTTTATATACAGTCGGAAGCGCCATGATCCGGCCCACTGGAGGGAGGGACGAGCTAGAATAAACCAAGGGTCCGTGCAAGGCCAGAGCTCCAGTGCGCTGGCAGAAATGAAAGCAGGACAGCAGGTGCAGCAGGCAGGCTATTTAGTTTTTTGTCCAGCCCCACTTCTGTAGGAACTGCTTCGGCCCACTCACCCGCTACCCAAGGAGCTGCAGCAGGAGATGCCCTGGCCCTCGACTCCGGAGGCCCTGCCCACGCAGCTGCAGTCGGCTGGGACGTGGACAGTGCTGTGCTTTGTCTGGCCAGTTAGTTCCTTCCCCAGGAATGATGGATCCATGACTGAAAGGCCTTAAGGAAAAAATTGGCGTTGAGAGAGAAGCTGAAACAGAGATCAAGAGAAAGAAGGCACCCCCCAAGAGCCCCGTCCCTGACTCTCTCCCTGAGGCCCCGCTGCGTCCTCAGCTTGGACTCCATGAGGTACGCCCGTAGCCCACCAGTAAGTCGTCTCCCTTCTCCCTCTGGCCTGCTTTTTGGCTAGAATTGGTTCCTACTCCTTGCAGACTGATTAATACACCAGGACAAGAGGGATGTAACAAACAGTTCGAACACGGCAGGGAGCAAACGCTAGAACTTATAACCCATTCATGTGTCATTTGTCATTGCTTAAGCTTTCCACTTTCTCCTGTATTTTCAATTGAAACAAAGTGTAGTTTTCATGGAAGAAACAGAAACCTGTCCTGTAGCATGAGATGCTGAGGAATTTTGCATTTAGATTTTCATCAGTCTATCAAAACCTGCTACTTTTAATAAATACCTTCAAATTGTCCCATCATTCTCTATAAGTACTTTGGGCTTCTTATATATCACACTTCATTTCTTGAAGATCTCTCTCTTTCTGAGGGCCTCTGAATCTTTTTCTGAGGTGGTTTCATTACAAACATAGGTGAGCCATGTGAAAGCTCACTGATACTGTGGTTGCATTTCAAAAGCACAGCTCCACATTGGAATCCATATTTTTGTGGTTGAAGTGGGGACTATCAGAAAGTAGTAACTAACCTAACTTGATTGTAACCATTCACTTTAAATTAAACAAAAGAGTCACCTTCCTAGAAATGCTGCACAAAAGAGCTGGACAAGCAAATGAAATCAGAGAGATACAATTAGGAAAGGATTCAAACCTACAAGAACTGGAGAAATGCATGCTGAAACAAGGAATCTTCTCCTGTTTGTACAGTTACATATGCACACACATATATATGCTCACACCTGTGTGTATGTATGTGTGTGTGTCCTTTTCAGGAACAGTTTGGTGGTGTACACCTGCTGTTTGATCCTTGGTTCAACTTCAGAGAACAAGGACAAATAGCAGCAGCCCCGGCCTGCCATTGCTCACATCCGCCGTCGCTCACATCCGCGTCCGCACCGCTACTTACGGCCACCTGGCACACCAGAGCGCTCGCTCGGTCTTACTGACCGCGGACCCCAGCCAGCCCGCGGGGAGGAAAGGTAACTGAGAATATTAATGGACTGGCTGGAGTCAAAAAATCACATTACTTAAAAGGGGGGCACAATTAGCATGAGCCTGGAAGAAGGGAGCAACTAGTGTTTCTGCAGAGGGGGAGGGCTTCCTCCGCCCGGCCCCGGGGGGAGGGTTACTCTAAAATATCTGAAAATCCAAAGACGGCTTAGTCTAAGGGCGAAAATTCTGGCATTGTTTCTGCAGCTTCTCTGTCAGCTAACATTTTGCTTAGGCTGATATCACTCTACAGATGTGCAGGACGCTCAGAGAGTTTCGAGGAAACCACTCCCGAGATCTGACATTTGCCACACAATGTTAGGTAGCTAAATGAGTAAACAAATAATTACCCCAAGTATATTAAATATGAAAAAGCTACATTCTTAAACATGTTAAGTAATATTAGTTTTAACAGTAAAACATGAAAGAAAACAAGAAATTGATGTACAGCAAGAGGGGAATGAAGAAGTAATGCTTGATAATTGCAATCACTGACTGAAGTGATGGTTGTGGAGACTGTGCAGGTAACTAAAATTACTAATAATTTCACATTAAAGAGCAGGTCCAACATTGCATGTCTGGCATATTTACAACCATATAAAAATAAATATATTAAAAAGTCTGAAGGAAATGTTCCAAACTTTTAAAGTGATTTGGATGGTAATTTCTATACTTTTTAACGTGATTGTGTTACTTTTCTAATTTCACATTTTCTGAATGAAGCTAGTCTAGAAAACCATATTGATCAATGTATATAATCCAAGAGACCAAGTTTTTATATTAACTCATAGGAATTATATTTAAAGAGCCAGGAGGATCCTTTAAAACGTGTCTGCTTAGCGTTGGCAAGGATGTGAAGAAGAGAGAAACACCACGCACTGTTGGTGGGAATGCAGACTGGTGCAGCCACAGTGGAAAACAGTATGAAGAGTCCTCAAAAAATTAAAAATGGAAGTACCTTATGACCCAGTGATTCCACTTCTGAGCATATATCCAAAGAAACCCAAATGCTAATTCGAAAGGATACATGCACCCCTATGTTCACTGTAGCATTATTTACAATAGCCAAGATATGAAAGTAACCCAAGTGCCCACCGATAGATGAGTGGGTAAAAAAGCTGTGGTACATCTATACAATGGAATATTACTCAACCATAAAAAGAATGAAATCTTACCATCTGCAACTACATGGATGGACCTAAAGTATATTATGCTAAGTGAAATAAGTCAGACAGAGAAAGACAAATTCCATATGGTTTCGCTCATATGTGGAATCTGAAGAACAAAATAAATGAATAAACAAAACAGAAACAGACTGATGACTGCTAGAGTAGAGGGAAGGTGGGGGACTGGATGAAAAAGGTGAAGGGATTAAGAAGTACAAGTTGGTGGTTACAAAATAGTCACAGGGATTTGAAGTGCAGCTTAGAGAATGTAGTCATTAATATTGTAATAAGTATGCATGGTGCCAGGTGGGTACTGGAAATACCAGAGGAAACACTTTGTGAAGATATGATTGTCTAACCATTATGTATACCTGCAACTAGTACAAAATAATATTAAATATAAACTGTAATTGAAGAATAGTTTTTCTAAATGTTGAAAAAGCATGTTTTAAAAAGCATAATAAAATCACTGATTTATACTTATGATGAATCCTAGAGTAGGGATTATAGTAGAAAATATCATAGTAGGGTACACAGTGTTTTAGAAGTTATTCACTGAGAAAATATTTTTAATTGTTCACCAGTGCACTTCCTAGGTGTGATTAATATGCTATTCAGCGTAGATACACCAATTAGATTATTTCCTTTGAGAAGTGATACTTAAATTTTCCTTTGAGAAACAGCAAACATACTACTTGGTGTTATAAATATTAAACATATACTCTTTTACATGTTGTTACTCTTTTTCAGACTTTGTTCATGTGCATGAGAAAGACTGAAAACAATTCATCCAGTGTATAGCAAGTTTCATCAGAAGGCCACTCCGAAGGCGGCGAATGGCAGTTACTGTTCCTGGGTTATTGCTGTTACTATTCATCTACATTATCATGGAAATTTAACATTCTGAAGACAAACTTTGCCCTCCCCCCCACCACTCTACAAAAATTTCCCTCTGAAATGTCATTACTTACCTCCCTTTGCCAAACGCAGTGAACGATCTCTGTTTTCTCCCACTAGCACAGAGTCCTCTATAGTAGGGGTGTCAGACTCATTTTCCCTTCAAAGGGCCGAATGTAATTTCCACTCCTTAACAGTTCAGGAGCAGTTACATCTATACAGTCCTAAAATTATTTCGGCCCTTTGAAGGCAGCCTCAAGGCTGATGTGGCCCCCAGTGAAGATGAGTCTGATGCCCCTGCTCTGCAGCATTCAGCGTCACTAGCAGTTCCCGAGCTATGGCTCTACTCCAGGCACGAGCTCACTGATCCTCACGACAGCCCTCTGAGCAGAGGCACTTTTACTGGCCCCATTTTACAGATGGAGAAACTGAAAGCACGTGCAGGTGAAGTTCCCCGAGACAACCGAGCTAGCTCAGCTGTGAAATCCGAATGTGAACTCAGCCAATGCGACTTGAAAGTCTGTGCCCATGTCCAAGCCGTCGTGCTTACTTGCAGTGACTTCCTGTCATAACACTTCTTATGTGTTCCTTGCCCCGTTCTCACTACTTCCTCTCATTTGTTACAACTGATAAGCAAGGCCAGGACCTAATACCCCTCCGCCCAGAGGTTCTTTCACCTGGACCAGGGGTGTCCAACCTTTTGGCATCTCTGGGACACACTGGAAGGATTGTCTTGGGCCACCCATTAAATACATCGTGACACATAATCACAAAAAAATCTTACAATGTTTTAAGTAAATTTATGGTTTTGTGTTGGGCCGCACTCAGCCATCCCGGGATGCACGTGGCCCTCGTGCTGTGGGTTGGACACCCCAGGACCTAGACAGAAAGATCGTTTTCATGACAATGAGGGACCTGGCCTGTATCTAAGAGAGTACTTTCAAAGTAGTCGCCACACGTTTAGTAAGTGGTATTATATTTTTATTTTATTGAGTGAGAACAGTGATGTACACGTTTGAAAGTGTTTCAGTGCACTTTCTATTTGATCCTCTACATGTGTCTTATATTTCCCCTGCAGCTAGCGCTTCACTCCAGGAACATCAGCTTCTGTATTCAAAAACCTTTACTGGAAAAGACAGAAAACTGTACTTGAACAACAATTAAATAAAAAAGAAAAACAAAAAACCCCTTTGATGGCTCCCCCTGCCCACCCAATTGCATGCCAACTGCTGTGTCAAATGTTGAGACTCTTTATAATAGCTTGACCTAACCTTCCAGCACTAATTCACAGCAATCCTCCATGCGCATCCGACACTCACGCACACTAGACAGCATCTGTGCCGCATCTTTAAGCAAAGAAGACCACTGCAGGGATTCAGACAGGTTAAGTCACACACACGTTGTCAGTGACAGCCTTCTCTTAGCGGGTGACGTAGAGTAGTTTGACCCAAAGGCCCTTATAGATAACACCTTGCAGATATCAGCTAAGAATACTTCATTTTTTTTTTTAAAAGAAGTAAATCGTGTATCTATTTTCCAACTTACAAAATGCCCACATTTCCGCACCAAGAGCTGCTCCTTCTGTTCCATGTGGTAGAGAAGGAAAAGAGAAAGTTTCAGACTGCTGTTGAATTGCTGCGATTGTAAATACCCCTCTCAAGTCTTCTAGTCGGTCCCCAACTAGAAGTCCCCGTGAGTCAGAAGGAATGTGTCATGGCATCCGGAGCTACAGACAGGTTTACCCTGAATGACAAAAGCCGTGTAACAGTGAGCAGGACGGCAAATTTTTTCTTGGGCTTTGATTATTTAAGGATTTACTCATATGAATCATCTTTAAACTTCATTTTGGGAATATTATTTAAGTTCTACATTTAAAAAAACTTATTTACTTTCCACCCATAGTTGACATATTTCAGGTATACAGCATAGTGATCTGACATTTATATACCTTACGAAGTGATCACTGTGATAATTCCAGTCCCCATATGATACCCATCTAGTATGCAATAATTCTAATAGTTACTGTAATATTATTGACCATATTCTCAATTCTACGTTTTTCAAAAAGAAGTAAAAATTACCTATTCTCTGACTATAGTAAACCTGAGAGTTTGGCTACAAAATCAAGACTCTGAAGTGCCCCCTGGTGGCAATTTATCATTATTGCAGGTTCATACTTAGCTCCCTTGAGGGTTCTCCAATTCCATCTTTGTCCCAGTTCTAGATATATATGTATACTATTGCCTACATAGTTGTACTTGAGGGATCCACTAGTTTTAACTTTCTACCCATCTTTAAAAAATTCTCCACCATGATGCCTGTTATTCTTCTGATAGCGCTTTAGTCCTTTATAAAAAAAATTAGGAGAGAGAGAATGCTATGTATCACTGCACCTTGGTACAAACAGGTTACTCCACTGGTGTGAATAAGTTCATGACTCTTTGTTGAGACGGTTTTAACAGCAGAGACACACCCAGGGCCTTCAGAAGAGAAGAGGGTATTACTGGCAAAGGTGAAGGAAGGGCACCAAAGGGCCAAAGGGCGTGGTGAGATGGGCCAAAGATAAACTTGGTCCCTCACAATGTTTTCTTTCTTTAAACCATAGTCAGCTCTGGGAAGGAAGCAGCTCTGGTGGAAAACAAGGCATTTTGGTGAAAAGTAAAAAGGAGCCTTAACAGGATCATAGGCACTGGCACAGGTGGGGTTTGGGGGGAAACCAGCGTTCCAGTGTGGAGTGCCTCCGCACTTCACTGTCAGCATTAGGAAAGTATTCCGCAATCCAGCCTGAGAAAATTGTTTAACCTAGTTCTCAGTACATGTCACCAAGACTTTCTGCTTATTCACCTCAGGCTCAGAAGAGCTACATGACCTGGTTACAGTTTTACACATGCCAATGACTAAGAGATTTCTCTAATTTTTTAGGGAAAAAAGGCATGGTAAAAATCAGATCTTAGGAATCCAATCTAATATAAATACTAGGGAAAATATCTTTATTATGCTGTGCGACTGGTTTGGGGGAAGATCAGTGAGTGATGCTTCTAAAAAGAGAGAGTTAGTTCAGGAATGCCAAGCCACAGAATTTTGTCCTTTCACACCCTGATTCCAACACTGACTCAGCTATGCAGACACCACACTCCAAAACAATGCTTGCACTTCATGCTGGTTCCAGGAGAGAGAAAAGAAAAATGTGGCCAATGACTACTTTCTTATCTCTCCCTAGATCAAAATCAGTAAAAGCCCAGGACTTCCCAGTGTCACAGGCACTGAGACACTCGGACGGTATTCGTTTGTGTGCCTTAATGCGGCATCACAGGGGGATTTATTTGCCTATACAAATGTTGTCTGGGGTAATCAGTACCACTGAAACCCCAGACAACATTTCTCTTTTTATAAGAAATTTCGCAAGTGTGCTAAATCCCACTTTGTCCCTGGACTTCCACAGTGATCTTTCCAGAGGCCATTCAGTATGGAATTCCACCTCACTGTCTCCTGAACCATCTCTTCTACTTCAAACGAGCGATTGTTTAGTTCTGCAGAGGCAAACACCTGCCTTTCATGGACTGGCACAACAATTACTCCTGAGGTTGCACAGTCCACCACAATATCCACTGACCACAGGTGTCCGCTGAGTTCTTGAAAGGCGGCAAATCTGTGCAGGTGCGTAACTATGAAATACACACCAGGTTTCAAAGCCTTGATAGGAAAAAATATTAAATATCTCATTATTAGTTTTTATATTGATTACATATTGAAATGTTAATATATTGAATATATTGGGTTAATAATATATTGGGATATATTATTAAAATTAATACCTTTTTAATTAATCCTCACCTGAGGGTATATTTATTGATTTTAGAGAGAGAGGAAGGGGGGGAGAAACATCAATATGGGAAAGAAACATCAGTTGATTACCTCCTGTATGCACCTAAGCAGGGATCAAATCTGCAACCTAGGTATGGGCCCTGACCAGGGAACTGAACCTGCAAATGTTTGGTATACTGGACAATGCTCCAACCAACTGAGCCGCCAGGCCAGGGCTGTTTTTACCTTTTCACTTCGGCTACTAGACCATTTAAAATTACATTTGTGCCAGCGAGGCTCAGTTCTTGCTGTATTAGAATCACTGGGACGGAGCTTTTGAAAATCCCATGATGCCAGGCGCTCAGCCCAGAGCACACAGATCAGAATATCTGGGGTGAGGGCCCAGCACCAACGTTTTTTTTTTAAAGCTCTCAAGGTGACGCTAACAGATAGCCAACACGGAGAATACCGCTCTGCATTCTGAAATTCCATGACTCTAAGATTCTAATGACTACTCATGCAGGTTAAAAGTTCAGAGTTGTTTTTTTTTTTTTCTTCATTCTGTATAATCAACTTTGTCTGTTCCAATCTAGTTCTCCCTAAAGAAACAGTGAAATGTTTTTCAAGTCAGGCAAGTTAGAACTTTGTTTGTTTTATTTTTTAATGAAGTTCACATGAATCCAATGCACTGCCAGGGCTGGGAAAAAAGGTATTGAACTTGGGGTTTTAAGGTTGATGAAAAGCATGCAATCCTTCCTGGGACTTCTTCTTACACTTGCCTTTTTCTTCCTGGAGCACCTGCTTTATTCCAACTAATAACAAGGAATGCATTCACAATGCTTCTCGGGTTGGATGTGCCTACACGACACCTAGGGCCCTGGTTCAAACACAGGTGCTGATTCAGTAGGTCGGGGAGCTGCCAAGTCCTGTGTTTCTAACAAGCCTCAGGGAAGGCCAATGCACTGGGCCATGGACCATCTCTGCAAGGGGCAAGGCCCTGAGTTAGGGAGTTAGCTAAGAGCCATCTGGGCAGGTAGAGCCCGTGCACAGCTGCCCAGCCACATATAAGACAAGCACATTGACTGTTTTCTGTATGCGCACAAAGCAAGCTTTTCAATGAAGTTTGCCCTGATTTGCCCATAGAAGGATAGCTGCATGGGCACCTATATCTTCTCTCTGTAACGTGAGCACCCTGAGTGGAACAGTATCTATATCATATCTATTAGACCCAACCCCCGTAGGCCTTCTTCCTTCCACCCTTAGGGATGAAGAAGGAGCCACTGGGCTCAGGGTGGGTCTTTGAGTGGAACCAAATCCACGTTTCTCCAGATTCCTACTTACTGTCCATCAACCGGAGTCACTTCTGAGTCTCAGGGAGCCAAAACTGCTCCTGGCCCTGCAGCCCTCTTGCCACCACTGTCTGCCTTGTGACCCCCAGGACTAATCGCATCCTGCTTTTGATCCCTGTCTGCGACCTCTGTGTGTCAGTATCCACAAGAACCCCAGGCTCCTGGGTTGCCCACTTCTCCCGTGTCTACTCCCATAAGGCTGCGTATCTTCCTCATTCTGTCTCCACCTCCCAGTCACAGGACCCCCAAATCACAAGACCCCTCCAGCGTGCCCTCTGGATTCACAGTTCTTTAGAAAAATCTCCTATACCCTCTGCCTCTTCTGAGTGCTCCTCTCACCTGGGGCTTCTCCTGAGGGCACTGGCCCTGCTGCCTCTCATGCCTTGGCGACATCTCCCCTCATTCTCCCAGCACTGGATCTGGGGACGGAGTGAGTGTCCTCCCAGCCTTGAGGACTGCCTCCACACCACTCTTCCTCCTTCCTCACTAAGCTCCTCAGCTCTTCCTCTTACGCCATCACCTAGTACCACTCCCTGACTCTCCCTGCTGCTGTGATCAGCTCCCAGGCTGCTGCTGCTCCTTGCTGGGTTGCTGGCGCTCCTGGCTGACCGCTGCTCTCTCCTACACTAATTCTCCATCCACTCTTGGTGATCTCAAAACACACAGAGGCGAAGTGCCCAGCAACCTGTCCTCTTAGTCACTTGAACTCCTCTCTTCCAATATTCTGATTTGACATCTCCCCTCAGCCGCCCCCTCCCACACCAATAATTTCAACACCTCTGATTCAGTCAGGGTGGGGTAAACGCTTTTTAAAATAGCACAAAAACTAACAAAATGAGTACACTCTAAGTTGATTTCTGGCTCGTGGAACACCGTGCTATTGGGGTTGAGTGGAAAGTCTTCCACATGATGATTCAAGGACCCCGGATTCTTCCAACTTGAGGTGCACCCATCCCCCACGAACTAACAGTCCTTGGCTGGGTTCCTGCAGCCAGCTGGCAGGCAGAATAGAGAGCAGGTGTGGGACTGCATGAGAGGATCTTCGTGGGCCAGGCCTAGAAATGGGGCCCGTCACTCCCACCCACGTCCCATTTGCCAGAACTAGTCACTGGCCATAGCTAACGACAAGGGGGAATAAAAAAGAAGCCCAGCCGTGTTTGGTCTCGTGGTGAATATCTACCACATCACCCATACTCTCCTCTCTACTCATCCCAGTCCCTGACCATTTGTCTCTCAACTCTCCAGTTTATGCCGCCTCATGTCCCAACTCCAGCAAGCCTTCAGCACTGGCACTGCCAGTCCATTGATCCCACCACCAGCTTCAGCACCGATGGGTACTGCCTTCCCCTGATAGTATATGCGCCCGTTTAATGTCAGCCCCTCACCTGTACTCTGGTCTAGATCCATCCCTTCCCACATACTCAAGGGCATGGCTCCGAGAACTCCTCTTTCTCTCTCCCTCCCTCCATCAAGAATACTTCTCCTTATTTAATTATTCTTACCATCACACAAAATGCTATGATCACTCCCATTTAAAAAATGCCTTTTCTTGCCCCCAGTCATCCTGCTAACTAATTCCAATTCCTCTACTCTGTCTCCAATTCCTCCCCTACTCTCCTCTCTTAACCAGCACCCCCCACCCAGCTGGGTTTACCCCTCTATACCACAGACTCCACTTTTGTACAAGCAACAAATGGCCTCCCTATTTATGAAATCCAATGGTCACTTCTCAGTTCCCCCTCAACCTGACCCACCAGCTGCATATGGCACAGTGCCTCTCACCCGCTTCCTCAACACACCTGCTTCCCTCGGCTTCCAGGACACCACACTGTCTTCATTTCCCTTTCACTCACTGGTCATTCCCCATCATTCTCCTTTGCTGCTTCCTTCCCATCTCCCCGACCTCTTGTGGCGCTGTGGAGCTCAGTCCTGGTACTTTTCCTGCCCGCCATCTGCACTTCCTGGGGATCTCATGCAGTCTCTGGCTTCAGACACCATCTCTACACTGATGGCGCTCCTCCATCCCAGATGTTTCTCCTAACTCGAGACCCTTAGGTTCTATACCTCCTGGACACCTCCCCTGGAATGTTGTGAAAATCTAGTGACCTAAAGCAAACCTTAGTGTTCCTCCCCAAACTGGCTTCACCCGTAATCTTCCTGTCTCAAAAGCAACTCTGTCTTTTCAGCTGCTCAGGTAAAATCAAAAAGCAAGCAAACAACCCCCCAAAACCAAGCCAAACAAAAAACCTTGGAGTGAGTAGTTCCACTCTTTCTCTTATATCTACTGCAACCTGTCGGGAAATCTGTCTGAATATCTCTCCAAAATATGCCCACTTTTCACCATTCCCATCACCACCATCTTCGTCCCAGCCACTGAGCATCACCCCCAAGATCTTGCAGAGCTCCCCACTTGTCTCCTCCTTTGTACCTTTGCCCTCCGACCGCCTATTCTTAGTGCTGCACCCAGAGTGGTCCTGTCATGACTCCCCTTCCTCCTCTGCTCCTGACTTCCTGCTGACTTCGAATTTCACTCAATATAAAGGCCAAAGACCTACCAGGTCCTACAAGACCCAACACAATCCGGCTGCTTTGTCTCATCCCTCATCCCCCATCACTCAGCTTCTTTCACTTCACTGAAGCCGCCCTGACCTCTTCGCTGTCGCCCAGACACACCCTGCAGGCCTCAGGGTCTCTGTACTGGCTGGTTCCCCTGCCTAGAATGCTCCTGCCCGGATCCCTGCATGGTATCACTCTGCTCCTTCTTCAAGCTCTTGCTCAATGTCTCCTTCACTTTCTTATATAAAGTACTTTTAAATGCATCTTATCACACTCTAATATTTTATGATTTGTGATGTTACTCTTTATTGTTTATGTCTCTCCATTAGAATGTAAGCTCTAAAACGATAGGGATTTTTATCTGCCGTTGTTTTTTTGTCCACCTCTGATACATTCCCACACCCAGGGCAGTGCTCAATAAATATTTGTTGAACAAAATATCTCCACGGTCTGCAGCCCATGCACTCCATTGGCACGTGGTCCATGTTCATTACACAAGTAAGTTAAACCGCTCTACAGCCTTTATTTAAAAACAGTTGTGCTTTATTTGGGAATGTCTAAAACTCTGCAGCAGAAAGTCATTTTAAAAATAAATGGTATGTAAGGTAAAGCATAGGGAATATAGTTAACAATATTATAATAACTATGGTGTCAAGTGGGCACTTGAATTATCAAAGGAAATCCTTTGTAACCTCTATGAATGTCCATCTTCTATGCACCTGAAACTGAGACAAAAAAAGTCAAATGTAAACTGCAATCACAATTTTTTTTAAAAATATAGAAAAACTGGAACAGCATGTGTAAGAGTTATATCATGCGAATAAAGCAGTGGTAAGTACCATTTTTCACACCTTCACAGCTGGTGTTCAGACATTAAAGCTGACTGATTAGCACCAAGACCTCAAACTTGTGGTCTTCTCACCATTTGCTACAATCAACATCTGACAGGTGCGCTGTCAGACTTGACTTATTTTTCATGCCTCTGCTTCCTGAAACACCTCATGACTAAGTCCACTTATGCCCTCATCTAATAATCACCACACAAAAAAGGGACAAAAGGATAAGAAATATGTGGTGGTGGATGAAAAAGCCACCATTTCTTGTTGTCTTAAATACACCGATCCAATGTTGCTCCACTCAGTCTGAGCTTTGCAACCACCTGTAAGCTTCCGAAAACCACAGATGCTTGGAACCTACCCCAGCATTGCCGAGTGGGAACCTCCAGCAGTCGGGCCCAGGTGTGGGCGCATTGTTGACACTCTCCATGGACTATGCTGATGTGAAGCCAAGTTTGAGCAACACTGGGTAAGGCTCTTCATGTTATCTCATTTCACCCTCAAACAGCCATATACGGTAGGCATTCTGATCTTCATTTCATAGAAAAGGAAACTAAGTCTCAGAGAAGTTAGGAACTTGCCCATGATCACGCAGTTATGAAGTGACAGAACTATGGTTCAAACTCAAGTCCTCCTAAGCTATACTCTGCAGATGTAGGCTACTCCAGCTCCTCAAGCACCCTGACAGAGGCAGGCCATGCTGACTCCCCTGATGGGACCTAGTCATCAGTTACTCTCAGAAAGAACCTCAGCAATGCCCATCACAGCCAGCATCTCATGACTTCCCCTTGAGTACCCATTAGGCCCAACAATCCTGCTCACCATCCCAGACCCTATTACTTGGCTTTAGTCCTGTCCTTGTTCCTGAGCCCTGCCTTCCAGTCCACCTCTGGGTAAAGTTATGAGGTGGTCCTCCTCACCGTGTAAGGAGAACTTCTGTAAAACTGTACATTTCCTTAAGTTGTGAGTATCCATACCTTGCATTCCCCAACCCCTTGCTCTGCCATCTCAATGAGATTCTGATCCTTTACCTTGTAGAACCACCCAGCCCAACTCCAAGCCTGAGGCCACATGTATTATCCACTTGTTCATTCATTAGCAAGTTACTCATTGAACACCCACTAGGAACTAATAACTAACTAGCTTGACAGTCATAACACTTTCATGAGAGTTATGGCACAGACAATGAAAAAGTCAACTCACGTTCACATGTATCATCTCATTTAAACTCCATGATGACACTAGGAGGTAGGAATTATAATGATATCCATTTCACAGATGAGAAAACTGAGACACAAAGAGGCTGAGTAACTAGCCCAGAGTTAACAGCTGGTGAGTGCCCAAGCTGGAGTTAGATCCTGTTGGGTGGCCCTAGAACTCATGGTCTTTATCATCCCATACATTACTGCCTCTGACACAAACTGCTTTTGACTACCGAGGCCCTTTATGGCATTTGCAAAATGTAAATTTAAAAACTGCTATTATTATAATCTTTCTGCTATAACACCACACAAAGTGAATGCATAACTTAATGAGTTGGTATAAGGCGAACACCTTAGCAATTACCATCTAGGTCAAGAAATGGAATTTTGCCAGCCACCTCCAAAGCCCCTTGATGTGTCTCCTCCTGGTCAATGTGCCCTCCTTTTCACGGAGGTCACCACTACCATGATTTTTAAATATTCAGATACTTGAGTTTCTTTGTAGTTTTATCGCCTACATGAGCATCCCTAGATTCTATAAAGTAGTCTTACCCACTGGTAAAGTTGACACATCTTTTAAGTCCCTTATATTCTATAGGTTCCCTTCTCTATCCCTGCCTTTTGCTTATGACTTCTCTGAGAAGTTGACCTGTAGACCTCTTGCCACAGGTCTTTGCTGACTACACGTGATGGGCAGTTCACCGCGTTCCTCTGCCTTCTCTATTTCCCACAAATAGGCAGTTGGATCCAGAGTCTTGGTCAGTCTCAGGTTTGATCTTTTGGCAAGATGCTAATTTCTTCTTTCATCAAGACCCATGTGATAGCTGGTTGTCTTTCTTTTCGTAATGATGGCAGCTTTGGGGGCCCACTGCCAAGATCTGTTAGTTCAAAGGTAGTTGGAACGTGATGATATTCTAGTTCTATCATTTCTTTTTTATTTTTCATCCACCCATTGAAACACTGTCATAAGCATATGCTTACCCTTATTACCATTTGGTTACTCAGCAACACCATGAACATAGGAAAATAGAATAAATTATTCTTTCCCTTTATCTAACAATTTTCACAAAAATAATTGTTTCCCTACCATCCTCCTAAGGAAATCAATTTTTAAAAATATCATTATGAGGTCATGGATCTACACGTATTTGATAGGTTCCAAAATAATTACAATTAGTATCCTTTTAAAGCTCAAATTTCCCTTCTTTGGCCAACAGAAGCTTCTTCAAGTTGGCTCCTGGGTGTTTTGGACATGACCGTGGTGTTCTCTGATGGCTTTCTCACTATCTAGTATAACAAAATATTCTAGACATATTTCCCTCATTTCAAACCTGAAAATAGCTATTTTTCTAGATTCTTTCAGTGGGAAATGATATGTCAAGAGCACAATCTGGACACTGTGTATGCTCATTGCTGTTGTATTCATTGTGCTCACACACACACACAGCATACACAATACGCATATACAGTAGTCAATAACAAGCATTCTTATTAAAATGATACATTTTGTCCTTCACTTTGCTTGCCTAAACTCCCAACAGAATGGCCCACCGAGGGGACACTGGCCTGATACCTACGTCACGCTTCGGGAAAAAGAAAGTAGTTCTTCAGTTCAAGTTTAGTGATTCGGTTCCCACTGCAGTATTCTCTCTCTCTTGTGTACAAGTTCAGAAAAATCTCTGCTCATCCATACCATTTTACAAAGTCTATTTATATTTTTCAAATGCCAAAATTTCGTCAGATAATCTGCTTAGGGGTCTGTTTGAGAGGCAAGCTATTGCAGAGAAGTGGGGGAAATAACATCCTACGGGCTGGCCCGGCCATGCTTCACTCGCACTCTGCGTCTGCCAGCTGCCAGTCCAGACTGAAGAATGAGTGGCGTAGATTGCTAACAGCACACCTTCTCACCAAGGAAATGCACAAGAATGCAGCCCTAAATCCTACTTTTAGCTTAAATGCTAGTGTATAAAAAGAGAAATTCAATGAATTTTGGTGGGCATGGATGAAGGACAGATTTCATTATACAAAAAGCAAGAAAATAGGGTGGCATATGTGAAGAAGACAAGAGGAAACATTCCATTTTTGTCACACTTCCCAATGGAAAAAGAGGAAAGCATTTGCTTCAATACCTGTGTGGTCATGGAGACGGGTCTAATGTCTCAAGCATAACATGGCATAACATATGTGAAAGTCCTCTGCATGTTGCAATACACTGTGCAAATGGACTATTATTAAATATCATTTAATTAAATTCCAAAGTTCTTCTGTAAAACTTATCTTGACTTAGTCTATGTGCCCTTACATGTCAAATTTTCAAATGAAAAGAAAAGGAACATGATAGTATCAGGCTGGCTGCCTCTGAGCACCTGCAGGGAGGCCAATAACATGACTCTGTGATCACCATTATCTTCATAAAAAGAAAGATCTGGAGGTTGAAACAGGGCCAGCCTCCAGGGCTTCCCACTGACAAATAGCACAAAGGCAAAATCTTCCTACGCCCACAAGTCTGCACATGCCTTTCACTGTTTACCAGGACTCAGGCCGCAGGGTGTTTGGAAGAGGTGTCTCAGGAAACTTCTGGAAAGTGTGCTGTCCTGAAGCGGGGCACTGGGAGTCTAAGCAGAATGAAGCAAAGGCAAGGACATGCATGATGTTTCAGGGAAAATGAAAATGAACGGGAGTTTTTGAGACAAATTAAGGGAAGAAGGCAGATCTCCTGTGGGCCTCTAATGAGGCAGGTTTGTGCGTGGGAGTCCCAGCCACACGGGAGGTAAATGCGAGTTATCCTATCAAAGAGATGGCTCTTTGCTGGAGAGATGAATGATGCAGTGCCTGAAAAATAAGGGGGGGATGCTGTAATTATGTTTATGGATAGGTCGGAGTGATGTCTTTAAAGAAGCCTCAAAAACCATTTTCTCTAGATACGGATCTCTCTCATCTGTGGCCAGGTGTGGCCTCTTCCACCATGCACAGATCTACTCTTTAAGTTATTTTAACAACTTTGCACTTATACAAGGAATTTTCACTGAATTTGTTCTCATGCTATTAAAGAACTAGCCAACGGGCCACCCAAGCATAGGACAGGTGATTATTTCATGTATACAACTTACCCTGCTTTCCCCTGCTGTGAGGGAAATACCAAATGAGAGGGATAAACTAAAATGTCTGACTCATAAAACAGAACCCCTTTCCTCTGCTAAATGGAATGTTGTGGTTGCAGACAATCAAGATAAACAAATGTCTGAGTTTCACAATCTGCATCTTAGAGATCAGTTGCCTCAAATTTACTGCAGCCTCCTCTCTCTGTCTCTCTCTCTGTCTCTCTCTCTCTCCTCTCCTCACCCTCCCCCACCAGTTGAATACAGTGTTCCAGGAACATCAAATTCCCTCTTGTAGAAAAGATAGGAATATTGCTGATAGTATGAAGAAGTCCCATGTCCTGGCTCTAGGACATTGGACCCTTTCATCCCAGAGAATGGGGGTTTTCCCGTCACTTTGCAGAGCCGCTGTTCTCTGAGGAAGCAGCAGCGTAAACACTCCTGGGCTTCATAATGCTGTGTCTTCGCAGCCTGGGCTTAGACCCTGAATCCAGCCTTTCCTTGCCTCGTTGCCTCTGTCCTGGCACCTCAACTTCTGGCTCCCCATCTCTTCCCAGTTCCAAGTGTACTGTCATGTCCGCAGTGGCCATGTCAGGGGCCACTGAGAGCCACTCTCCCCTGACCGCTCCTGCCTCCTGACAGTGACAGCCCTGTTGGCCCAGCTCTAGCAGGACTCAAACCTGCCATTGTCACAAGTAATGCTGCCCTTTTATGAAGAGTAATGTTTTTTCAGCGACTTCACAGTCATCATGCCATGGACTTCTGGTGCCTCAGAAGCTGTACGGACACGCAGGGAAGAAGCAGGCCTCACCTCAGAAAGGGGTGAGTGTGTTAAATGGGCATTTACCACACTCTGTTCCAGAGAGAGAGGTGGGAAGGTTTCACGGTGGATCACAGCAAGAGAAGGCTGTCCTCTCAAAGTTAAGAAAAGGTTTAACCAGAATTGTTCATTGAGAACTTGTAATGAGTTCTCAAAAGTGACATTTAAATGAAATGAGCAGCATAACTTTGCTTACAAACAAAGGTAGTAAAAAGGAAGTCTAAGAATCTTACGCACAAGTCAGGAAAGAGGAGTCAGTGGGTCCCTGTATGATGGAAAACCTCAACCATCCAGAAACCTCAGTCTTTCAGAACAGGTCAGACCAAGAAGCGGAGGTGCCCGGCAGGCTCCCTGCGGGGCCTGCAGCCCCCAGCATCCTGAGCCCACAGGAACATTCACAGACACCCATGGAGAAGGACAGGACACAGAAATCCAGCACAATAGGGTCACTTTGGGGAAAGAGTGGAGGCAGAAAAGGAACTGTGACAAACCACACGCTGGAATGGAAGCCACAGCAACTCTGAGATAGAAAGGCAGCCAGAAAAGTTTAAGGCTGAACAGCTCTGCTCTCTGGCAGGCCAAGAGCTACCTGCTCTGCTCCTCGGGGTGGGTTCTCAAAGGTGGACTTGGGAGCACCCTGTGGACTTGGGTGCATGTTGCCAGAAGCAGACGAGGACATTCCCAAGGCCGTGGTGGGGTACCAGGAATGCCTTCTAAGTATAGGTAAACCATTGCAGGAGGATTTGTACTTAGAAGTACAAGGGGGCACCCCCAAAATGGAATTATCTTCTGGAGGGCGGGCCCCTTACGGGACAGGCTTCCCCCACTAGGTGGGTGTTCTAGGGACCCATCTGTATCAGTGTACCATCTGGTGGTGTTGTGAGAGGTTGTGTACAGCTTCAGTGAATTTTTTTGAAGACCCTTTAAACGTGTTTGCTCACTTCATGATGGGTAATTTACGGGTGCACCTGCCCACACCACACTGAGTGTTCAACAGTTTTTGAGCAAAACAGCATGACTCCTATGCCACACTCTCCCTGTTCACCTGATCTTGTCCTGAATGACATTTTTTTGTTTCCCTGGATGAACAAAGTCCTCAAAAGGAAACATTTTGCCAATGTGGAAGAGGTGGAAAAAAATGGCAGAAACACTAAAAGGCATCCAAATTGACAAATTCAAAAATTGTTTTGAGTAGTGGAAAGAAAGAATCTCAATAGGCATAGTGCATCAAATGGAGAGTACTTTGAAGGTGACTGAAGTTTAAACATGTAAGAATAAATACACAATTTTTTAATAAATAAGTTTCCAGTGTTTGGGGGTCCCCCCTTGTATACTGCCATTGTACAGTTCCCTCATTTGCAAACTGGGGCTAATAATAGCACCTACCTCAGTGAAGGCTGTTGTGAGAAGTAAAGGGCTTAGGGCCTGTGCAACAGAGCCTGGCACATAATATGCACTCGGTCAGTATGAGCATTGTAAGTGTAACAACTGTGTTACCACCATGTGGAGCTAGTTCATCTCCACCCAGTATTGTACAGACACAAGTGACACTGTGGGATAGGTACTTTATAGGTCCTCTCCTCCAGTATCGGGTCTAGTGGAAAGAGAGGAGCAGAAATGGCATTATAATAGAACAGAATCACCTCTACATGACTTGAAGAGGGTGGGTACAGGAAAACGCTCTTTGAGTCCTAAACTATTAATGCATTGATCCTATGTGATAGAACTCAGACATGCATACTGTTCAAATTCTGAATAGGTCCTTAAGTTCTACAAAGTTAAAAGCATGCCACATGTAATTTTAGCTGGAGAGAAAAACACCAAGGGGCTCAGACTCGGGTATATAAAAGGGAGCCTAGTGTATTATGTAAAGGGCAGTCGGCTCATGTATAAGGGGCAGTCTGAGGGTCAGTCCCAGGAATGTCTGGGAGGTACCCAAAAGCTAAAGTCCAAGAAAAGATCAAAGCCAAATTTGGGAACCAAACCAGATTGTCAAATTCCTTGCTGTGCCACAGTGCTTTTATGAAGAAGTTCATGAGTTTGACCATGAGGCTCCACCCATGGATCAGTCATGGTTCTCCAAAGAAACAGAACCAGCAGGGTGTGTATTTATAGAGATTTAGTTTATGTAAGGGGCTCCTGTGATTATGGAAGCTGACAAGTCCAAATTCTGTAACATAGGCTCACAGACTACAGACCCAGGGAACTGCAGATGTTGCAGAATTCTCCCTTCTGGGGAGGTCCATCTTTTTCAACTAAGGCTTTCAACTGATTGGATAAGGCCCACCCACGTTATACAGGGTAATCTGCTTTAGTCAATGCCTACTGATCTAAATGTTAATCTCGTCTAAAATAACCTCACAGAAACACCTTGAATGTTTGATCAAATATCTGGGGATCGTGGTCTAGCCAAGCTGATACATAATATTAACCATCACAACCCACCCTCTGACCATTAAGAGGCAGCCCTCTGGAACCAGCGCCTGTACTCAGGTCTCCAGCAGAGACCTAAATCTCCAGAAATGACCTCAAGCAAAAGAACTAAAAAGTTCCTGTCTCTAAGCTTTTGGTAGAGCAGAAATATCCTATCAGCAACACAGCTTCTTGAACATGTGTGTTTTGAACCAGAGGCTCAGATATCTCACCTGAAGACACTACCCTAAAAAGACTAGAAGAAGCTAGTGAAAATATCAGCTCAGCACTGGGAATACAGAATTTTTTTTATTTTATCAGAAACTAATCTCTGAATAGATTTTTGTCCTTTACCATTTTAAAATCCCTATGAAACTGGCCTAGTGTGGTACTATTTGCCATTTTCCAGCCTGGGTAGTTCTATGTGATTAGGAAAGACAGGTTGACTCTGGCATAGTTCAGTCTGCAAATGCCCATCAAATAAGATGCTCAACGAGTGGAAATTATCTTGAAAGAATGAAGGTATAGTACATTTCCTTCCTGCTTAGGGAGCACACAGAGAAGCAAAGTGCACGACAAAATACTTCGCGTGTATTCAAATGTTGAATGGACTGAATCAAAATAATTTTTAGCAGGTTCTTTCATTGCTCTTTACATAAGTAAATAGGTAATTTACTAATAAAAGACTTACCTAGGAGGTGCCAAAACATTTAATTTCTTTAATAGAGTAGAAGTCATTCAATGGAAGTCATGGCTTTATTAAAAATGTAAAATATTAATGTGTAAGACACGGCAGAGCTTTTCATTCTCATTTTAGCAATAAAGCTTCCAACAGTTAAGTCTTAAGGAAAACTTATATAGAACTGTGGTCTGGCATTTAGACAGCAAATATCAAAAACTTTTGAGTCTTCAGAGTAAGCATTCTCCAAATGTCCTACTGTACATTCTCAAAATGTTGAAATGTATTCCTCTCTTATTCTCCATGAAATAAGCATGGCAGGGTACAAGCTGATAAGGAGTTGCCTTTGACCCTGGACCAGAAATGCTAAAAGCCTAATGCTCCGAACCCTGCCGTTAAGTCGAAGGCTGCTGGCAGAACCAGTGAGGGAGACTTCTGTCCTTGGGTTACTGACCCAGTTTGCAGGAAGATGGCCATCTTTATACCCCACAGGACCACTCCACCTATGTGAGCAGAGAATGGCAGTGCACTGACCGCCTGCATCTAAACCTGGCTTTAGCTGGATGTAAATGAAAGAACCTAGATTCGAGAAGTGAGTAACAGAGTTTTCAGGACCCACCACAGTCTTCAATGTTCTTTACAACCGTTAGGTCTTGTTTCTCATTTGTGAGTCACTTTAATGGTGGTATGTATCTTCTACCCATAAATTGGGGGGCACCTCACACTTATACTATACAATAGTTAACTTCCTGGGGAAAATCTCCTAGAGGAAGCAGTAGTTCACAAAGAGTGTTCCAGAAAGTACTACGTCATCAGGAACAAGAGTTACTTGGGGCAAGAGGGGTGAAGGATTCTGAGATTAATTTCATGAAAACACCATTAAAGTGCAATAGTTCTCTATTGCGGAATTTCTCAGAGCCCCTAATACGCTACTACGAGTTTTCATTTGCACGTGTGTGTGTGCGGTGGGTGTTGTGTGTTGTGCACTGTTGTATGTGTGTCTGCAGCCTGTGTGCTATATTACAAAACCGGTGTTTGCCAAAGCATATACAGAATATAAGCTGGAAAATCTTATTTATTTAACCTTAACTTTTCAAATCTACTTTTTAAGGTCTTTTTTTGACATTTAAAAAAGTCAATCTACTTTTAGACTAGATGAAATGGTTCCTTGTGCTATAGCTATTTCTTGTCTAATTTCAGCTCAGCTTGCATAAAAGAAACCTCTGTTAAATAAATACGATTTTCTATCGAGTCCATAATCAATTTGAAGTCTTCAGCTAAAAACTGAATACATTAGGTCTTGATACTAACAATACAATGAAAGTCACTTTTTTAGACAGTATTCAAAGAGGAAATAAGGCACTAATGAAAGAATAGCAATCAGACTTCAAATATTAGTGCTATACAAAGTAGACTATAAAATCAGAACATTTATTTTTTAAATATTTTATTTATTTATTTTCAGAGAGAGGGGGAGGGAGGGAGGAAGAGAGAGAGAGAAACATCAAGGTGTGGTTGCCTCTCACAGGCCCCCTACCGGGGACCTGGCCCACAACCCAGGTATGTGCCTGGGAATCAAACTGGCGACCCTTTGGTTTGCGGGCCAGTGCTCAATCCACTGAGCCACACTAGCCAGGATTTTTTTTTTTCTTCTTCACTTTAACTTACAGTTTTCTTTTCAACTAATCTCGCCCATCGAAATGCCTGAGTAGATAGAGTGGTATGTAAAAGCAAATCATGATTACCTTGCTTAAGTACAAAAAGTCACCCAGTGTCTAGACCCTCAGTCAGCTAACACTGTGGTTCTAAATCTGGTCTAACAAGGTTCACCCACTCATTCTTAATATTTCAAAAGCTAATGGAGATCAATTAGCTATAACACCAAATGACTTTGCATTTAGCCAAATTATATTAATTACAATTATTCTATCGAGAATATCTCAAGCTGATCAGAAGCTCTATGTAGCTGATTAATTAGAAGTAGATAAGAAAATAAATTATTACTTAATAAATTCAGTTAATATGATAAAAATATTCAAAACATGGGGTACATGAAGAAAATAAATAATGAAAATGAAACTAAAATCACCCAACCAGTGTTGGCAATGGAAAACATTTATTGGGAACTTACGATGTGTCAAGCACTATGCTAAATGGCTTACAAACATTATTTCATTCAATCCTCAACACCCTGAAATAGGTACTATGTACTATTTTTACAGTTAAGGTAACAGGCTCAGAGAAATTAAGTAATTTGCCAAGGCCATATAACTAGTAAGTAGTAGAGCTGAGATTTAAAACCACCCTCTTATATACCACCCTGATAAGAAAACTATATTAATTTTCTGTTGCTGAGCAATAAATTACTACCAATTTAGTGGCTTACAATATCATTTATTATCTCCATTTCTGTAGGTCAAGAAATGGAGCATGACTTAATTGGGACTCCTGCTCAGGGTCGCACAAGGCTGCAATCTAGATGTCAGACCAGTGGAATTCCTTTCTGGAATTTGGGGTCCTTTTTCATATTCACATGGTTTTTAAGCAGAATTCAGTTTTTTGTAGTTGGTCCTTGTTTTCTTGCTGGTTCACAGCCAGGGGAAGCTCCCAGCCTCTAGGGGCTAACTGCAGCTCCTTACCATGTGGTGCTAATTTTTCAAGGCCAGAGGGAGAATATCTCTCTCCAGTCTGCTACAATGGAGTATTGTATAACAATAACACACACAGGGGTGACTATCCCATCACCGGTGCCACACTGTAGCTGTTAAAAGCAACTCACAGGCTCCACCAGCACTCAAGGGGAGAGGACTGTATGAAGGTGTGACTCACTGGGGCTCATCTTAAAATTGTGCCTACTACAGGTAGCAGTGTCCTATTCTTGTTTTATTTAGTGAAGTGATGACCGTTTTCTGCTGCACAGTGCTAAATAGTACCTACATAGGAGCATCGAAGCATTGGGGTTGGCCATAACTCACAGAACTGGCAACAACAGAAACCAAATGACAAGTTCAAGTAGACAACATGGGTCTCCAAATTCTATATGTCTGAGGACTTTTGTGCCTACAGTAAATCTGCATTTTCATCATTAAATACATTGAGATCAGTGTTACATGAATTCCCAGTGGCTATTGAAACTATCCAATGAAGAGATTAAGATGGCTTGAGAAACTGAGTGATTACTATTGGACTCTGAACATACTTGAAAGGCAGAGCTGGTAAATTTTACTGAAGGACAAGATGTGTGATATAAGAGAAAATAGTTGGAGAAAACATCAGCTAGGGTTTGAGGACTAAGCAGGTCAAGGGCAGAATTGCCATTTGCTGAGATGTGGCACTTGCAAGCATGTTCATTAGGTGTTTATTTTTAGACATATTAAATTTAACAAGTCCATTAGTCACCTAAGTGAAGGTGGAAAACAGGCAGTTGTACATGTGTCTAACAATAAAGATAGAACTTGGCAGTGCACAGATGGCTGGTATTGGAAACCATGGTAATGCTTGGGATCACCTGGCAAGTGAGTACAGCTGGGGAGTGGAAGGGGCCTGAGGCCTTCACACTAAGCTCTGGGGCACCTTCAGCTGTTAGAAGTTGGAGAGATAAAGAGGGTCCACGGAAGGGATTTAGACACTTCCGTGAAGGAGAACCGAGAGCTGTCTCCACAGCCAAGTAAAGAAAATGTTTCAAGAAAGGAATGGTGAAATACTATGTAGCCATTAAAAATAATGTATTTTAATCTTAATGTTACAGATGTAGGATGATATAATGTTAAGTGAATAAATTAGGGCTCCAAACTGTATACAGCAAAACCTTAATTTTGTTCAAAGAAAAAATTTTCATATAGAAAAACAGATTAAAATAAAATATAGCAATGTAAACAGTTATTTCTGAATTTATTTTAGGATGGCATTTGTTTTCTGCTTTCATAGCAATTTTCAAGTTTCATATTATAAACTTATTTTTAATAAATGCATGTATAATTTTTAAATCATAATAGCAAAGATGTTTTAATTCAGCCTTTCAAAATGAAAATATGAAACTTGCAACATCTTTAAAGCAAGATAGTAGAAACTGCTAACCTATCACATGGTTAAGTTTATTTAGTTTACTTAACTTTGCTCTCTTCTCAGAAGAAGAAAGCAGGAAAATATTGTTAAAATTTTTTCACTTGTGCCCTGGCCAGCGTGGCTCCATTGGTTGGAGCGTCATCTTGCAGACTGAAGGATCATGAGTTCAAGTCCCTGACTGTGCACATGCCTACGTTGCAGGTTCAGTCCCCTGTCAGGGCACATGCGAGAGGCAACCAATCAATGTTTCTCTTCCCCTCCCTCTTCCTCCCCCTCTATAAGCATGTTCTTGGGTGAGGATTTAAAAAAAAAAAAACAGCCTTTTTTTCACTTGCATTATACTTATCTCTCCCCAAAGGAGCAATGCAGTTAAAGCAAGAGCTGACCACCCTTATTCACGCTGATCATCATTCCCATAGACATGGAGGGCCCGGATTCCAATGTTCAAGTGAAATAAGTCAGAGAAAGACAAATACTCTATGATCGCAGTAATATGTGGAAATCTAAAAAAAGAAAAAGAAAAACCAAACTCATAGATACAGAGAAGCCAGAGGTGGGGGGGGGGGGGTGGCGGTGAGTGAGCAAAACGAGTGAAGTCCCAGTCATAAGACAAATAAGCCCTAAGGATGTCACCTACAGCATGGTGACTACAGTTAACAGCAGCGCACTGTGTATGTGAAAGTTGCTAAGGGAGTAGGTCTTAAAAGTTCTCATCACACAGAAAATGTTATAACCCTGTGTGGTGATGGATGTTAACTAAACTTAGTGTGGTTAGTCACTTCCCAATATATACATGTATCATATTATGTTTTACAGCTTAAATTTATACAGGGCTTTATGTTGATTTGATCTCAGTAAAAGAGGAAAATAAAGTGTAAAAACCAAAAATAAAAGCTAAAAACAAATGTTAGGGTTTACATGTAACCTTGAACAGGTCACTTGATAGCTCTGTGTCCTGGTTTTCTTGTCTGTTAAATGAGACTGATGGACCCTCCCCACCCAGTGTAGCTGGAGGGCTGTTAGACCAAGTTAAACTGGAGACTGAAGAGAGACGGAGGGTGACTCTTCCCAGCCTCCCCTGGGTTCTGGCTTCCCTGCCAGCAGCCAACACTAGCAGCAATAGATGGTTTAAACTAGTCTGCTTGCTTTCATGCCCGTAAGTGGCCACACTATCTCTGCAGATGATCCCTGAGGGCACAGCTCCTGCTTGGCAAGAAAGGAGCTGGTGGTTTCCAGTCAGGCCCCAGAAGTTCAGGTTTAATTTCTGAAGCTGGTAGTAAGACAGGAGCCATCTCACCCTGTTATTAGTCCGGTGGAGCCAGCAGTCAAGCTGAGCTCTGCCCACCCTGGGGCCCTGCCTGGGCATGTGCTGCAGGCCTCTTTGAAGAGCTTCAAATAACATTTTATGTCTCAGAATACCACAGGCAGATGAGGGCAGTTGGGACTTAGCAAGCTGCACATTTCTTCAAACAAATAGTTCATCACTGATTCTTTTAGCAAAACAAAACAAAAACAAGGTAGGGGAGAGGAGAAGTTCACTAACAAAAGTAACAGATTGTGAGAAATGTTCCAGACATGCCCTTTTCTGCCGAGGTTAACTCCCCAATAAAACATGCGCACAACTCAAGAACACACACAACACACAGGGCTGATCTCTGGAGACTAGGAATAAGGTTGGATTTATGTCCCACGGACTCAGAGTTGACAGGTTTCAGACAAAAGCAGGAAAATAAGCAGAGAGACAGCCCTTTTCTTTCTCTTCCATGGTGGGTGCCCAGAGAAGACACTCTCACCACTGGGGGAAAATGGGATTTGGAGTCTGTAATCAGCCACTTGCAGACCTGGCTGAGTTAGTCAGCCCTTCGGAGACCCAGCTCACTTTCCACTCCCACGAAGCTCGGCCTAATCATTTCCACTCCTGGGATGGCTATGAGGATGAAATGCTGTAAGCACAGCTGGACTTTTTGACTAATATTTACTGTGTGCCTACATGATGTCAGCAGAGCCACTCACCATGTGCTTTCCAAGAGCCCACGTTACCTCTCACAACATTCAACAATAAATATCAGTGCCTACCCCCCACCCACTTTGAGCAGCTCACAGCCTCCAACTTCAATTTTTTATCTTCAGTTCCATACAAGTACTGACAATTTTCTGCTGCTTCCCTCGTAACATCTTTCCTCATTAATCCTGTTCCTCCTCTCTGTCAACTCTTGCCATCTTTCCCCTATCTAATGGCATTTTCCCAGCACTTGGGAATTCTGAATCATTCTGCAATTCCTCTTCCTGGAATCCTTCCCCAAGAGTTCTGATCACATGTGAAACAAGTTTAGCCATTGTGCAAATTGGTTCTGTGGCCAATTCTTAATGCAAAGTCTAACAGGAGCCAAGGGTGGGACTGGGAAAATGAAGTCAGTGTGACAGCCCCGTAGTGAGTAGGCGGATAGGAAGGCTGAGTGATCCTGGGCAGGCAAAAGACACTAGGTCCTGAGTGAGAGGCCTCAGCTCCAGTCCTAGGTCTACTCTTGAGTTCTGTGGCTGAGGCACCACACAGTAATCTGTGGGCTTCAGTATCCTCCCAGGTGAGGTCAGGAGGCCAGGACCAAATCAGCCTCGGCAAATAGGTAGTACTGGTGCCACCATTCAATTACTCTTGCCACGCCCATGGCAAACATTCCTGATCAATCAGTACATTCTTTCCTTCAGAACCCAGACTAGGCCTGGCCCTCCAGGCAGCCACCATTAAACAACTGGAGTTGGCACAGGAGACAGACTCTTTTTACTATCCCTGAGCTATGAACTAAAAATCTCCCTCATTGTTTGAACATTCTCTGCTTCTATGATATGGATTGCCTCAAAATACAGGCTTGTGAATTGGCAAGCATCACCAGGAAGTGGAGTGTCAGGACTTCCTAGCAATCAGCTATTCACACATATAGTCTAACACCCTTTTACACTGCAGCTCTGGGAAGACTATGGAATGCTTCCACCAGCATACCACTGAAGGAAACCAATCCTAACTATAGCTAAAGCTGGGTGGAACTTTGCAGTGTGGGATGGCCCTTTGTGGCCCAGCACTGACTTTTTGTTGGAATTTCCAAAGAACATATCCCATGGGCCTCATTTCACCATGGATAGTCCACTGGTTCTGCTGCGCCAAGTCTCCTCTTATTTGCCAGTTTCAGCGTCTGCTTTGGCCTCCTACCCTGGCTGTGGAGCCCCGGTCCTCCCCACTGTGGAGTCTGCAGTCTGTGACCTCGACTCAACTCAGCGTCTGGCTCCAGCCATCTCAGACTAGTTTGGGGACTACCTCCTCTGCCAGCCAGGGCCTCGCTGCCCCGCACTACCCTCTGGTGCCCCATCTGCCCTCGGTCATCTATCTCAAATCCAGTTTCTAAACTGAATCTCCTCAGATGTATTCCTCACCATTTTCCCCACTAGCATGCAAGTGGCACCCAGATGTGGGAACCCACAGAAATAGTAACCACTCTCTTGCCCCTGCTGAGCCCATGAAATAGTGTTATATCTGCTACTCAAAAGCCTTCCACAGCTCCAGTAGCTCCCTTTTTCCTACCTGCATCCCCCCACCAGATTTCTAAGGCTCTTTGTGGCCCAGCTCTTCCTATGCATCTTCTGGCACATCCCTCCACGCAAGCCAGTAGCATCTTCTACTGTTCTTCTTTACTTCTGCTCTTTGTTTTTTAGACGTATTTATTTATTCTTAGAGAGACGGGAGGGGAGGGGGAGAAACACTGATGTGAGAGAGAATCGTGGTCAGTTTCCTCTTGTATGCGCCATGACCAGGGACTGAACCCACAACCCAGGCATGTATCCTGAACGGGAATGAAACCCGGTGACCTTTCCCTTTGTGGGATGACTCCCAGCCAACTGAGCCATGCCTGTCAGGGCACCACTCTGGTCTTCTCATTGTTTTATCAGCCCCCAAACCTGCTTCTGCCTCTGGGTCTTCAGAAAATACATTCCCCATTCACTTTCTTAGGCCTCAAATCTACCAATTCTTCACAATCTGGCTTATATCCCATCTCCTCTATGAAGTTTCTACTGCCTATGCAGGTAGGTCTTGGTTTTACCTAACATTTAACTTTTACACAAGGAAACCCAGTACTTAATTACATGTTACTTCACAGGATTCACAAATGTTTCATGAGTGTTAGCCTTAACTTCTCAAGCTGAGAGAAAGTTCTCTGAGGGCAAGAACCTGCCACATGACCTGTGTCTCTCTCCCTGGTGACGGCACAACGAATCAACAAACATTGCTGAGCAACTCTTCCTGGGCAGAAATCTTTAGGAAAAGCTTGCTAGTTCATTTTTCTAACCACTGAAGTTTACTCAGATGGGCAAGTTCTTGCCCATCTATGTCCAGTCTGGACCCTAACAGATCCTTCTCTTCCTGAATTAAAGAAAAGGGTAGATTATGCCAGAGCCTAAGAAAGGATCTGCCTATTAGGCTTCAGCAGTGGTTTTTGAACTTCTAAGTATAAAGGGTTGTCTAGAGTATTTTCTAGAAGAGGAGATTCTCCCAGAACTAACAGTTTCTGAATCAGGGGACCTGGGGTGAGACCTGAAATGTGCATTTTAGTAAGTGTTCCAGGTAACTTTTGAACAAGACAGTTCATCAACCCTACTCTGAAGAAAACTGGGCTATGAGAACCTCATTTTCCAGAGAAAATCTGTAGTGTGTGAGCAAAGGCAGACAAAGAGCCGCCACCCTTGTCCAGGTGGCCTGTGGCTGAAAAGTTCCTCAGCCTCTTCCTTGGTTACAGTGCAACCCTGGTTACCAAATCTCTGTGACCTTCAGCCAAAAACCATTTGGCCTTGAAGGGTCATTTTTATCTGCAGTGATCTCCTTCCCAAAGGCTCCCATTTGGCCTGCCCTCATTGGAGGAAGCAGATCAACACAGCAGGGCTCTCACTCAACCAGCTGCAGTCTTGGGCTTACAGGTTGTTTCAACTCCTGCTATGAGTCAGAATGGAATTAGGAATAATTTGTATGAGACTTGTCACATCTTGTTTCAGCCTTTCTTCAGCATTTCTTGTTTAGCCTTTCAAGTACACATATGTCTGATTATTTTAAAGTCTTCAAGTCTAGAATACTACATGTGCAGTATTACACAGAATCTGGCTTTTCATGGCTGACATCTCAGTAAGCTCTCAAATCTACAGCCCTACCTATCAGAAATAAGGAAATAGAGAAAACTTCTTGATAGGCAGGCAGAGGCAGGCAGAGTGTCTCAGCTCCCCTAGCTGCTACTGGCACCCTTGCCAAGTTACTCTGTTGTGTGTCTTAGCACGTTGTACACAGAGGCCTGGGGCCAAATGGTTTTCCACAGTAACTTTGGTAGCATTATAATACCCATCCTGTTTACATACAGAAACTCTATAGGGTAAACAACTACTAATAAGAAAGAAGTAAAGTTGTGTTTATTTTAAATACGCTTTCCCTAAAGCAGATGCTAAACCACCAAACCATCAGGCTCCAAAGAAACAACCTTGTGGAAATGATCCTCTGAGCATAATTTAGAATCCCTACTTCAGGAAAGGCTTGAATCAAATGGGAGAAAAAGTCTCTGATGAGTTCCCCTATCTGCGGCAGCGAATGCTTCCCTGAGCTGCCTGGGCAGCAGCACCAGCCCAGAGCCCCACTGGCGTTTCCTCTGAGACAAGCAGGTGGAGGCCGAGATACTCCAAAGAATAACAAAATCCACTGTGTTCTCCTTCGTCCTTCAAATATGGGTTCCACCCTGGGGTTCACATGAAGCGATGTGTTTGCTGAAAAACTGACTGTTGCTTTCTTAAAGGTGTGCAGGATTTCTGAGCTGAGGGCAGGGTCATAGAATAGAAAGAGCATCTGGGAAGAACCCCCATCTGATGGAAGAGAGGAAACATGTGCCCACCCATGTTTGCACTTGGCCCTTTTTATTTGCCCTCACACTGGACCCCTGCAGGCCCTAAGCAAGGACACTGCATCAGGCTGATTGGCTTGTGTGGAATTTTCTCTCAATTCACCCCGCGCCTTAGGAAAGAGTCATCTTTCTGACAACTGAATTCATTAAACTTTGCTAAGCCTCTTTGAAATCATGATACTTCCTCTGAAACAATAGCTACAGGCATTAAAGTCCAAAACTGCAGAGATTGAATCAATAAACTGAGGAGACGAGGACCCAAGTGGGAAAGGATGGCCTGGTGGGTATCAGTGGACGGAGTACCACCCCGAACCCGTGGGTGAGGAACAGAAAGGGCGTCAGGGTCAGCAGTGAAGAAGAGTGAGCCGGCCTGGGCATGAATCCTGTGTCCCCCACTTCTAACCATCTCACCCCGGGCAGTTTCCCTGACTGCCCTAGTCTTCTCCTCTACAAGGTTGGGATAATGGCAGGAATGACTGTAGGGTATTGCTTTGAGAATTAAATGAGATTACATATGTAAAAGTACTCAATAGGCAAATAGTAAGTGCTTAATAAATACTGATTATTGACTCTGTTTAAAGAAAATGAATGTAGGATTTTGTCTTCATCACGAGTGACTTCTGAATATGTGAAGAGGGACAATGTCTCAAAGTCTGGCAGCCTCCTGACATGGTAAAACAGGCCACAGTGTGCCGGGCCTGGGCACAGTATTCGCCACCGTCCCCCAGCCCCTGCCTCAGCAGTCTCAGACTGTCTAAGGGAAATATTCTATGGAGATATATCTTGGTCTCCACCTTGGGCAAAGTGAATAGAAAGCCTTTTCTACTCATGTTCAGTTTTCATTTTATGAAAGAATAAGACCTTCATTGAATTTCACCAGTGTACAGTAGAGTTCTTACTTGGCAGAACTAATCTCCTGAAGGAACAATAATAATTCATATTAATTATTTGCTCTCCTAAGAATATATTTATTATCTTACTTTTTCTCACAAAAACTCAGTGAAGTGGGTCCTATTATCATCCCATTTTACAAAGGAATCTGAGGCGCAGAATGGTAATGTGTCCAAAGTCAGCAGTTAGCCAGGACTTGAACTCAGAGTTTCTGACTCCAGCGCCCATGCTACAAAGCTATGTCTCGTCTTAACCAACCCTCTGTCCTTTGACTCACTTAAATATTTCATTTGTTTGTATTGCCATTTGCTAAGAAGACCAAATGGATGATGAACATGTTGTGAACATTAGTTTCAGCAAAGTTGTAAGTAGCCCTTAAGCACGAACCATGTTCCGTATCACTCCAGTGGGGCTAGAGATAAATAGGGAGGAGGAGACATAAACATTCCATCTCCTGATGAGAGGCGGAGTGAGGGAGAGGCCAGATGGAGTGAAAATACTGGAATTGTAAGGAAGGCAGGGAGGAAAGGAGAGGCAGAGGACAGCGAGGCGAGTACAAAGGGATGATGGGATGACACGACCCCACAAGGAAAGTCAGTGCAACTTCTCTCTCACGGTGAACCGAGGACACTGAAGCTCGGACACCTTCCGGTCATTCCTGACGGCTCGCGAGTCAGCGGGAGCGGAGAGTCACGTCTAACTCTGAGCCCACACTCTCCTCGCTGCACCCTGCGTCTCCTTGAACCTGGGAAGGTGGTTGAAGGCCGTGTCCTTAACGGCCAAATGTTGCACTAAGGAGCCTGGGCTTTATTCTCTAACGAATAGAAATGCTCACACTGTCCCCTCAGCTCTAAATTTAAGAGCATCATCCAGGAATTTCTGGGCAGGGGGCAAACCCCACTGGTTCCCCTCTGTGCATATGTATATTCCCCCTAAAGGCATCCAGGGAGCCAATCAACCATTTCTTTCATTCTTTTATGCAAACTCAGCAGCTGGATTACCTACACCTGCAGCCCCTGCTATGTTACACACGACAAAAAGATCAAAGCCTGGAATATGACTTCAGACTATAATTTAAGATAATTAAGATTTTTAACCTAAATTACATTTTAACATTTCATAACAGAACTGTCAAGATTCTATCTATCAAAACTCTATCAAGCAAACAAAAGAGGATAATTATATTTTCAGACACATGAAGTCATCACTCTGGTTTCATATAAAAAGACTTCTGTCTTCCTTCACATTCTCATTTTCAAATGCTCTTCCTCTTCCCCACCCACCCTTGGAGGCTGAGCCTATACATTCTTAAACAAGTGAAAAATATATCAAAGGAGGCTGTAACTCACGGCATGAAAGTGTTTCTCAGAAGCAGCAATTCTAATGAGAACTGTATCTAAAGGAAATCTCTCTTAGTTGGTAGGGGCATCCTGTTCCACTAAATAGACTCTGATTGGGATGAGAGGAAGGCAGGATATGAAACTCCTCAAATCAAAGAGAACAATGAAATGCCAAAGAGCTTCCTACTAGAAGCTGAATTTGCTTTCATCTTGTCCCACTGAGGGAGTCTGTTCTACAGTCTGCTTTGAGATACCAAGGGAAGCATACTAACTATATTAGGTATTGTTGCATGCCTTCCCTTCATCCAGTTCACCTCTGCTGATCATCATAAAGCAGCCATGATGTTTGTATAAGAATGACTCTTCCCATAGCCCCAGGTGTGGCTCCCCAGTAGCCTAAGGCACTCAGTGTAAGCTTATTCTCTTTACAATTTGGATTGATTCAGGAATAGGCAAGGAATGCAGTCCGCAGCCAATCAGTGTGTGGCATCTCCCAGTCCCAGTGACCAGTCAGGGCAGGGGCTCATGACCTTAAGCTGTGATTCAGAGTGAAGCCCATGAGTTGTTTTTGGGTGGTGGAGAGGAGGGAAATGCCCTCCTTTTGGACTGTGGTGAGCAGCATGGGGCCTGGAACTGTTGCAGGCGTTTGGCCACCACTGAGGGAAGCCAGAGGACAAAGCCAACACACTAAGGGGGTGAAGCCAAGAGCAGTACAAAGAAATGAAGCAAGAACCCTGACGACATGGTGCATGAAAACTGACACATGGCCAATTTGAAGTGGGTTTTTTTTTGTTTGCAGCCAAGAGCATTCTAACTGATCTACCAGCTCTAATAATGTAGTGCTTTTTGGGGCCACAGCCCTTTGAAAATCTGATAAAGACCATAATCTTTCTTTCCAGAAAAGAAGAAAACACATACAAAAGTTCACATAGAAGGTAGGGGGTGGATAGCAGCACAGACTCCAGAATGAAAGTCCCCAGCAGACTGGTTAGGAACCTAGGCTTTGGGGTAGGACAGACATGGGTCCAAAAACTGACTTGACCACTTGCCAATTGTATTACTTTAAGTTGCCTTACATAACTCTTTTGGATTTCATTTTATTCTTCTATGAAATGAAAATAATAATAACAATGCCTACTTCACAGTAATGTAAAAACTCAATAAAATTGTGGGTATCTGGGATTAGCATGATACATAGTCACAGTCAAAGCACTTTGAGATCAAGTAATGAAGAATAGTCCTGAAGGGGCTCCATAGAGAAAGCTCTTGAGGGAAATGTCCATGTCAAATGTCCGGACGTGACAAAAGTGAAGCCGTGGAAAAGCGAAGCTCTAAGTATGAAACCGTTGATCCAGCATCGCTCCTAAACTTGGGAAAAGCTGGCATGTGGGGCGGGCTCTGGGGAAATGCGCAGCCTCTGTATCTGAGAAGTGCCGAGGTGGCACTCAAGATCGCTGTCCGTCAAATGAAAGGAAAAGGGTTTGATCTCCCTGGGACAGAATGAGGATGGTTTTCTTAACTGTGAAGTTAAAAAAAAATAAATATAGAAAAAGGGAACAGAAAAGATCTACGGTTACAAATCTCCTACGGATTTTTTGGAATCCTAAGAGAGCAAAAAGTAGCAATTTCCCTTCCCAGCTCAGCAGAAGTGACTCACCGGACTGTCCTTTATAGGTCAGAACCCCCAGTTTCTCTTAAAGAGACTTTGGACTTCACAGGCCGTGGTCACCCTGTCCTGCCCAACATCCCTCCCCGCTGCTCAGTTCCCATCTTGCCCGCCTCCAACACCTGCAAGCCCTACTCAACCCAAAGGGTTTCCCTAATATTCAAATGCCAGCAAAGTCACAAAGCTCTTCAAATATGTCCCCTTAACTTATGACTTGGAAATGTGAGTGGGAATGGAAAACCCAGGACAGAGCCAGAAGGAGCACCATCCAGGGACATTTTAGAGCTGACACAGTCCATCTGCTTGGCATTTCACTGTGGTCCTCTATTTCCACATTCCAATATCTTATTTTTTCTTTTGGTATCAAAACTTTCATTCTTTTCCACTCCATTTTTCTAAGTAGCCTTGCACAAATAAGCACCTTTCCCAAAACTAATGCATTCCCATCATTGAGTTTCCCACATTTATCTCAGTATGCAGACCTCAAAGCAAGTCCAATGAAATGCTCAGTAAACTGACCTTGCCCTACCATGACGTGGGCAGAAAGACTGGACTGGGAGGAATTATGTCCCATCCCAGATTATTATCCCTGATCATTCAATTCCTTCCTATGAATCTTCTCCCTCAATAGCATGGAATGGGGGCGGAGGGAATACAAGTCACAAATTAACAGGAAAAGGTTAAGGGCTGTTCCAACTTCCCACACCATAGCCAGTGATGATTCACTGACGACATTCTGTTCCCTCCTGGAAACAACTGAAACCAAGAATGCAAAAGGGAAGAAATGCTGACAGGACCCATGAAGCCCACTGCAACTTGGTAAGCACCAAGCCAGCCAGCATGTCTGACGGAAAAGGAGAGCACATGCGACCAGAGTTGGCACTGAGCACAGCCAAGCCACAGTGCTGCTAGTGACAGTCACTGCTCCGGAGAAATGCTCCAGACGCAGCTGCAGAGGCAGCAGCGGCTCGTCCAGGGAATGTAGGTCACGGCTGAGGGGGGAGGCTGGACCGCTTTCAGGGGATTGCTGTATACTTGCTGCACGCCCTAAACCAAGACCGCAACCAGAGAACAGAGACTCCAGGAACTATGGGCACGCTCTTGAAGAGATGGGGTTCAAAGGCTATGAAGATTTTAGACACAATCCTTGGAGATTTTTGTAAGTTAATGAGTACTTAATATGTATCTTTTTCATGTAGGATAACAGTTCTGTAACACTGGTTATTTTCACATTTTAGAAGAAATTGGAATCAAGAGACCCCCACACTACTTCTCAGAGCAACAGATTTTCCCTCCAGGGAGCAAGTGCGCAGGAAATAAATAACCCACCAGTAATTACGGGCATGCTAGACACTGAGAACTAGTCGCCCACCAAGGCGCCAGCGGGAAGACCCTCTCCCTGCGGCAAACCTGCACTGCTCACCCGCAGCTCTCTCATCCTTGCCGCACCATCTCCGCCTTCTCTGGGCCCCGTTCCCTGTGTCCTTCTCTTGCGCCCTCCACTCATCAGTGTCCTTCTGGCTTCATTCGCCCCTGGCCAGCCTGGAATCCACAGAAATCACTTACACAGGATTCTTCAGAACCTTAGAATTGCTTACTCCCAAGCTATCCCTGTGGCTGGACTGCCAATCATCAGATCGGAGACACCTTTACCTTTTCTCCACCCTATTCTTTAGTTGTTAAGCAATGTTGGACAAATAATCAAAGCATTCCAAAGGTCCCTTTTCTCTAAACCTGGCTGGGTCCTCACTCCTTATTGACAATCCTTTTTGTTAAGCTTTCCTGTTGTCATATCCCACTTCTAATAGTGTTATTCTCCTCAGACACATGCCTGTGTGCCCATCAATAGACAATTTGACAAAGAAGACAACTGGATATGTGGTACATATATACAGTGGATTATTAGTCATAAAAAAGAGTGAAATTGTATGTTTATAACAACATGGATGAACTCAGATATGCTAAGTTATACAAGTCAGGCAGAGAAAGAAAATATCCAATGATTAGAACAAAATAAATGAACAAAAAAAAACAGAAACAGACTCACAGATACAGAGAATAAACTGAGGGTTGCCAGATGGGAGGGGGGTGGGGACTGGGTGAAAAGGTGAAGGGATTGAGAAGTACACATTGGTAGTTACAGAATAGTCACAGGAATATAAAGTAGTACAGCATAGGGAATACAGTCAATAATATTGTAATAACTATGTATGGTGACAGGTGGGTACTAAATTTATCAGGGGATCACTTCATAAATTATATAAATATTTAACCACTATGCCATACACTGGAAACTAATATAAAATAATATTGAACATCAATTGTAAAACCAAAAAAATGGGGAAAAAATTGGAAGTCCCCACATTGTTCAGGAAACATTTATTTTAAACTTAGTCAAATATTGATGGCAAAAATTTAAAGATTACCAATGATGGGAATAAAAAATATAACTTCTAAGCTAGACAAAGAGAAGAAAAATATAAGAAAAAATGTAAAGAACAAAAAGAATAGCAAAGAGAAAAGAGGATGACAAAAAAACTCAGAAAATTAGATGGAAGAAGTAAGTCCAAACATATCAATAATAAATATAAAAAACATTAAAACCTCTGGTCATAATATAGTCTCAGACTGGAACTTTTAAAATTCTAACTGTATGATATTTATAATGTATGGATAACAAAAGATATACCAGGCAAACAGTAACTACAAGAAAGCTAGGAGAGCCTTATTAATATCAGACAAAATAGAATTTAAGGCAAATAGAACTATTCATATTAAACATACTGAATGAAAATGGAATTTTTTTCCAGAAAGATAGAATGAGCCTGATTCTGTTATGCTGAACAGTATGGTTTCAAGTATATGAAGCAAAAAACTACAAAATTATAAGCAAAAAAGGACAAATCATAGATGGAGATTTCAGTATGCCTTCTCAAAAAGTGATAATCACCTACACCAAAAATTGGCAAGACATGGAAGATGCAAATAATTATAATCATCAACATTGAACTGAAAATATATAGAGAATTCTGAATCCTCAAAATGCAGAAAATGTAATTTGAAACAGTAGAATAATTACATATAAGAAGAAAACATATTCCCAAATAATATGTGAGTTAACAAAAAGACACGTGATGGAAATCAGTAGTGCAACATGTCACAACTCAAGGATGTGGTAAAAGTGGGATTGAAAGGAAAAATTATAGCCTTGAATGTATATCAATATATACTAAATATAAAATGAGCTACGCACTCAATTCAAGAAGTTAGAAAAAGGAAAGATAAAACTCAAAGGAAGTAGATGGATGCATATAAAAAGATAAGAGGAAAAAACAATAGAAAGGAATAATAAAACCAAGTTTTTCCTAAAACAGCAAATACAACAGGTGATTTTGTGGTAAGACTAATCAAGAAAAAGAAACGGCACAAATTAAGCAATGATAGGAGTAGAAAAGGTTAAATAGAGGCTGAAGAAATGACTTAAGTGAATGCTATAAATCCCAATTTTGAACACTAAATTTATAATTTTTAGACAAATTTGTCAATATTGATTCAAAAAGGAATAAAAATTTGAATATATCTATAATTCTTTAAATAGCAAAACAAAGTATCCATATAAATTCCCAGGGCCAATGACTTATTTATTGATGAGTATTACCAAAGCTTCAGTGACCATAAATTCCTAATCTTATACAAGCTATATTGAGTATATAAAACAAAAGAGAAATTTCCCAATCTCCCTTAGGTGTAATTGTAACATTGACACCAAAACTGCAGGAGGAGAAATAACAAGAACGGCAGCTGACATACACTGAATGTTCACAAAGCACTAAGGACGACTCGAAGAGCCTTACTAGGATTACTTAATTTAATATCTCAAAAATAATAATGCTAAATTATGTGGTAGTGTTGTTAATTCCATTTGGATATGAGGTAGCGTAGAGAGTAATGTGCCCAAATTAGGAGCCAGGAAGTGATAGAATAAGTACTCAGACCTAGAACAGTTTTATTTCAGAGCTGGTGATCTGAATCATTGTGCTATATATTCCCTCCCGTTTCTGCATCTGTGATCACATATGCAAACATTAAAGAATGACACCAAACAAACAGATGCAAAAAATACATATTTTTAAAAGCATCTAATAAAATATGAAACCCACCCATGATTTTAAGAATAAGAAAAACTTAGAAAACTAGGAACAGAATGGGAACTTCCTTAGTTTGATAACAAGTATCTATTAAAAGCATATGTATTACAGTGAAGTTTTTATTTCTCATTAAGTTCAGGAAAACAAACATTCTCCTCTTACTGTTTCTATTCAACATTGTACTGGAGATCATATTATGGAAAATAAATCAATAAAAAAATTAAGTGTATAAAGATTGGAAAGAAAAAACAAACTCCTGATTTTCAGATATTATTATATACAAAGAAAATCCAAGTAAATGTACAATATCCAAACTGAAAAAAGATAAAAGGTCAATATAAAAAATTTGTTGATCACTTATCCCATAGACAAGAGCATCAAAAATATATTCATTCAATAAAAATCTGCTATGGACCATACACTGAATTATGCATTGGAATAATATATACAATACTTTCATGCAGGAAATTATTAAATGTTCCTGAAAGATATGAAAGAAGACCAAATAAATGGACAGATATATCATGTGATATATAGGATACCAATATCCTATAAAGAATAACTCCCCAAATTAACCTATAAATGTGGTAAAAGTGCAATTAAAACCCCAAATAATTTTTAAAATATTTTATTTATTTATTTTTAGAGAAGGAAGGAGGGAGAAAGAGAGGGAAACATCAATGGGTGACTGACTCTCGTGCGGCCCCTACTGGGAACCTGGCCCACAACCCAGGCATGAGCCCTTACTGGGAATCCAGTCAGCAATCCTTTGGTTTGCAGGTTGGCACTCAATCCACTGAGCCACACCAGCCAGGGCAAAACCCCAAATAATTTTTATTGGAACATGATAATATGATTCTAATAACTTAATATTAAAAAGCAAAGGAACAAAATATCTTTAAAATTTTTAAAGAATAACAAGGTGTAGGTATTTCTCCTGTATCAAAATTTATTATAAAGTTATAGTAATTAAGAGAGTAAGTCCTTAGCACTAAGGTTTACCTTGAGGTGGGGTTGGGGTGACTCACTTGGGCCACAGTTTATAGGCCCTGCATGGTCTAATGGTGCTGATAACATGTGCTTTCAGCTTGGTTTTGCCAAATCATAAAATCAAATTCTCTGCTCCTATATAAAATAGAAAGCACATTCAGTTTTGTGTCTGGACAATGTAAATAGCTTCTTGGCAATAGTCTATAAAACTAAATATCAAATGAGAGCCTTTCAAAACCCCACACAGAAAAGGCAGCCTTATCAGGAAACAATGGAAATTGAGATTTGCCCTGGCTGTGCAGGGACAGACACTTGAGAAAGGAAGGCCAATCTTGGTGACCTTGAATGGCCTTCGTTAGCAGGAGACTGTATGCTTCAGAAAACCAGGATGAGCCATTTGCTGCAAAACAATTCAGGGCTACAGGGCCATAGTATTAACTGAACTCCTTGGAAGGCAGAATCAGTCTTTTCATTTTTACCACCCCACCCTCTTCTCCCCAAATATTTGGAAGTGATCCCATTGACATGATCCTTGCCCTGGGGCTGAGAAAGAATAGTCAGCAAGCCAGATTAAGGCAAGAGCTCAGTTTATTTCCAGCATGAATATTAAATGGGATTTATAACAGATGGAGTACTTGTTAATTATTTCTATTAGTAGACCAATTCATAAGAGCAAAGAAAAGGCCATCCCCAAATACATGGGATGTCTTTAGTCCTTTCTCTTGGAGAGGGCCAATTCTCAGTGCTCTGTTTTCCTCTCTCTATTGCTCTCTCTCTCTCTCTCTCTCTCTCTCTCTCACACACACACACACACACACACACACCACACTCTACACTCTTCATCCAAGGAAACCAAACTGCTCTCAGCTGAAAACCCACAGTTCCACTGATTCCAGCAGGAATTGTAGGCATGGCACTGGGAGCCGGAATGTGACCCATACTCTATTAAGCAGTCCTACAACATAGGAATGGAATTTGAAGTTAACAGAAAGAGTCCTGTGCTCCAGCCATCTGCTCAGTGACTCCGGCTTCTTCACGTGACAAGAACAGCCAGGGCTTTCACAGGACTAGCTGTTTGTACACAAGGCCCCCACTTCAAGCCCTGACCTCCATCTTTTTGTGCTGCCACATAAAAATCCTTGGTCAGTAGCCTCTCTGCCCCATGTCTTTACTAAATGACATGGTCCTCTTATTAAGCTTTTGAGGTCAGAGAACCCCAACAGTGTCCCCTAATACACCTGGAAAAGGCAGTTCAGTGTGTGAACACAAATCAGCCCTACTACAGAGTTTGGGACCAAACAAGATAGAGAGCTAACCCTGCTTTCTGCTTAACAGTCCTCACTTCAGAAATATGAAGGCTAATACAGGTAATGTAAGAGCTAGGGAAAGCAAGAATAAGGGGAAAGAATAAAAGCAATCCACCAAGGCTGTAATGACACAAGCTCCCCCTATGCTGACTTGAGCTGCTTCTCTCCTGAACAAAGCTAATAACCACTCCAGCAAGTCCAACATACCAGCTTTGGTTTACTGACTGAGCAATACTAGCATCTGATGGATTATTCATCTCTGTATTCATCCATTCAAAATTTTACTGAGTGCTATAAACCAGCTACTGTGCTAGACCCCGAATAAATCAGTAGGGAAAAGAAACAGATAGTTGCAATGCAGTGTGATTGGTGGCTAAACCGGATCTATGTCTGTGGTGCTGGGGTAGAGTACAGGGAAAACTGTCCAGGAAAGTGGCCTTGAAGCTGGGTCTTCAAAGACAAGTGTGCAGGCTATGTTGCTGATGCCTCCCCAATATAACAAAAACACTCCAATAAATGTGAGCCCTCAGTCTGTTTTTGAAGCATTTCATTTCACCGAAGTGAAACAATGATTCCACTAAAAGGTACTCCATTTCTCTGAAACCAATAAACTGCCCTGAATGCTTTGATTACTGAAAGTATTTTAATCACAAAAGTAATACATATTTTCCATATGTACTTCAGAAATACAGAGAAGGATTTAAGGGGGAAAATTAGCAGGAACCTAGGTATTAGAGGAAACACTGTCATTATTCTGGCATTTTGTTTTATTTTCTACAAATAGACTTTTGTTCTGGTTTTCTATCGGTAGATAAACTCATAAGAGCAAAGGAAGGGCCATTCCCAAACACATGGGATGTAAAATATGCGATCCCAGCTGTACAAAACTGGGATCACTTATCATACCCATAATTTTATAACTTTTCTTTTACTTAACACTCTATTCTAAGCAACTGCCACATCTTTAAATACTCTGAAAACAGTACCCTCAATGGCTGAAAAATATTCCATTTTTTGGATGGGCAACAACTGTTTCAACTATTTCTCTACTTGGGGAAATATATGCTGCATTCTTCTTTTGCTCTCCATGCTTCAATGGACAAGCGTCTATTTGTGCAGCTATGATTATTTCCTTATAATAAATTTCTGAAAGTATGATAACTGGGATAAGTTTCTCAAAGTATGATAACTGGGATACAGGTCATGCATATTTTTAGGATTCTTGCTACATACTGCTGAATTTCTCTCCAGAAATACAAACATAGGACCTACTATTCAGTGGGTACTTAATAAACATGTATTAATCAGTGGAATCAATAAATAAATGATTTTTTAAGATTCTCCTCTACTTCCTCTGAAGGTGCACTAGTCTACTTGGCTGCCATGACAAAGTGCCACAGAGCCGATGGCTTAAACAGCAGAAAGTTATGTGCTCACAGTTCTAGGGCTTCAGCATACAAATTTTGAAGGGACATAAACATTCAGTACAAAACAAAGGGAATCCTTCAGAGATTAATATTGAGATAGGTTCAAGTTCACATTTTTCTAAAATGGAATATTTAAAAGAGGCATCTTGCTGGATGATATAATATAGAGAAAATCACGAACAGGACATAGTCCTGGCCATCAAATAGACACATTTTTGTGGAGCAAGAGAGAAAATTATTACAAATCAGTGCAACAGAATTCTGACACAAATATATACTGGCACATATTTGAGTGGAGTGAGGCAACACAAAGGAAGGGCTCTTCATCTGGGAACAATTAGGAAATGTTTCTTTTAAAAAGTGAAACTTAAGCCGAGGTTTGAAAAACAAGCAGAACTAGTCAGGCATGCAGAAGGTTGTACCAGGCAGAGGGAACAGCTTATGCCAAGGCATGAAGTGCTAGAAAACATGGCTCCAGACACACGAAGGGATGAGACTGGAGAAGGGGCTGGAGGAAGGGCCCCAGTGTCCAACAGTGCCTGAACTCTGTGCCTCGACAAAGACCAAATGAGCTGACCTGCTTTGAGCCGGTATCACATGCTAAAAAGTTTGAACTTTATCTCAAGGGCCATACAGAGCAGTAAATTTTAAACAAAGAAATGATTAATGATTTATAAATGCACCTCTGATAACAAAGTGGAAGAGGAAGATTGGAGACAAAAAAACAGTTTAGAGGAGGACAGAAAACCTGAATAGAAACTTCTCCAAAGAGGACATAAAGATGGCCAATAGACATGTGAAAAGAGGCTCAGTGTCATTAACCATCAGAGAAAAGTGAATTAAAACCATGAGATATCACTCACACCTGTCAGAATGGCTACCAAATAAATGCACAAAAGACAAGGGCTGATGAGGATGTGGGAAAAAAGGAACCTTGTGCACTGTTGGTGGGAATGCAGATTGGTGCAGCCACTGTGGAAAACAGTATGGAGGGCACTCAAAAAATTAAAAATGAAACCACTTTATGACCCAGCAATTCCACTTCCGGGGATTTATCCAAAGAAACCCCAAACAGTAATTCAAAAGAACATAAGCACTCCTACGTTCATTGCAGTATTATTTACAGTAGCCGAGACATGGAAGCAGCCCGAGTGCCCATCGATAGACTAGTGGATAAAACAGCTGTGGTACATATACAATGAAATATTACTTGGCCATAAAAAATGAATGAAATCTTACAGTTTGGGAGACAGCATAGATGGACCTAAAGGATATTATGCTCAGTGAAATAAGTCAGTCAGAGAAAGACAAATACCATGATTTTGCTTACATATGGAATCTAAAGACCAAAATAAATAAACAAACAAAATTGAAACAGACTCATACATATAGAGAGCAGACTGGTGGTTGCCAGAGGGAAGGGGGTTAGGGGACAGGGTAAAAGAGGTGAAGAGATTAAGAAATACAAATTGGTAGTTACAAAATAGCCACAGGGATGTAAAGGACAGCATAGGAAATAGAGTCAGTAATATTGCAGTAACTATGTATGGGGTCGGGTGAGTACTGGAAATACTGGGGGGAACACTTTGTAAAGATATGATTGTCTAACTACTATGATGTACTCCTGAAACCAATAAAAATAATATTGAAAGTTTTTTTAAAAGTTTAGAGATTCTGCTAATAATTCAGATGAAAAATAATGAGATCTTGAATAAAGTAGGTATGTATTATCAAACAGCCAATTTGGTTAAGGAAAATTTCTACAGTGAAGCTATAAACTGTATATAGTTGAGACACTTAACTGACAAAATAGGTATCTAAGGTGACTATGTGTCCTGGTTTGTCTAGGACAGTCCTCGGTTTCGTTGGTTGTCCTGGCACAATTATTAATAGCATCCCTTTTGTTTTCAAGAGTATCCCAGATTGATGCATTATAAGGCAGTCTATAGTTACTCCCTTCTTCTAGCTCTCTGATTTCTAGTCTCAAGACCCTACTTGACACACCAGTTCTTGGTGGATTCCAACCCCCTTTTTATTCTCCAGATGAGTTTACCATCTTGTTACCTTCTAAGCCATACTTATGGTCACCAAAGAAGAAAGCTGCCTTTTCTCTCTGGACCCCAGGATCAGCCTTTTTATAAGATACAGTTATCTGAACCCCTCTATTTCTAGCCACAGATATTTTATGGAGGAGACACTTCTGTACAGGTTTGAATGCCAAACCTGTTTCCAAATCAGCTTCTGCTCTAATTCCTCATTTTTCCTTTAGCACTCGTTGAGTGCCCTGGCCTCCAAAACCCCAGCCACTTCACTTGTTACACTGTCCTTCATCCTATCATCTTGAGCCCATGAATCCTCTAAATGAAAATGTTATATTCCTTCCCAACTTTGCCTCATGTTACCTGATCGTGTATTTGGCCAGAGTCTCAAATTCTTATTGCAGACACCTCACCTTCACCACCTTGTCCAGCCTTTACTGGAGAGTGTCACGTGCCCTCTGCTCCTTCATTCAAGGCTAATCAAAATGTAAAGAGAAGTTGTCTATGCAGTAGGACTACAAATGATTTTTCTCTTTTTATTTCTCTACTTTTTTGTATACTTGAAAATTTCTACAATGAGTATTTGACAATGAGAGAAATTTATTTAAAATGAAACAATTCTATCTTCATTCCCTTCATAAATTTGGACCACTCTTAAAAAAAAAAATTGGACCACTCTTTCATCTTCCAAGACCTACTTAAGCTACCTGTCTTACAACCTGTAACTTCCCATTTACAATCAAATTTGGCTAGGATAAAGTGTTAGCCATTGTGCCAAGCTCTCTGATAGAGTTTTCTCATAAAGTGTTTGGAGAAGAGCTAGCAATTTGAACATAAAGGCAAAAGAGCTCTATTTCTGACAATAAATATTTTTGACTCCATGCAAAAGTTTTTTAAAGTTTAAGAGAATAAGTAGAGAAAGGGCAAATATGAAAGGGGTAAGAGTAGGCCACAATGGAATACTAATTGATATGCACAGATCAAAGCATCATCATTACTATGCTCCCAAAGTATCAGTTGTCAGAGATAGCAGAACTCAAAGACCAAATAGGCCGAAGTGAAAGGCCTGAATTAGGAAGGAGCAACAAATACATTAGAAGAAGATACTTAAGCAACATGGCAATCAATCAATAGGACTATTTCAAGAATGTGTATTGAATCATCTTTATGTAAATTGACCACATGTGTAATAATTTAATCTGCTAAAATAAATTTTTAAATGTCTAACAACCCAAACCATGGCTTTTCCATTTATGCTCTGAAGCTATTGCATGAAGAGATGAGGTAGCACAAAGAGGTATATGGGTTATACTCCTGCCTCCCACTCACATCAGTCTTTGCTACTTAGGAGATAAAATGTGTTTGAAAGTCACTGATCTAAATATACGTGTGTGTGTGTGTGTGTGCGCGCGTGCGCGCACCAAGTGGTATGTACAAAATGACCTAAATCTAACCTAAATATACATCACCTTGGCATATTAATCAGCAATATATGCTTTTGTCCCTGTTCACAGGAAACAGAAACATTTCATTGGGAGATTTAAAAAGAAAACCGAAGACAGAACACATTTTTACAACACACTGCCAAAGAAATCATTTTATAAACCCAAAAGTAATTTATCTGAAAAGAAACATGCCCAGGGTTAAAGTTGTAATCCACAGACATACGTAGAGAATTAGCATTAGAATGCTAATTATCAAGATAATGACTTTGCTGTAAGGTTACACAGTGATAATGAAGTCAATATACAATGGCCTCAGTTCACAACACTACCACCCTAGAATACGGTAAAAATACAGCACAGGAGAGCACTTTAGCTTTATGCCAAGTAATCATACTAGCTCATCACCTGCCAATGATCTTGATGAAAACGTTCTCTTCCCAATGCTACATTTCCTCTTTATGTTAAAATACAGACACATACGCACACACACACATTCTCTGGACCAAAGAGACGTGGGTAAGCACACTTCATTGTCTATGTAACACCTCTGCATATAAAGGTAAATGTAAATGAGGTGAGAGGTCTATCTTTATACAGTCTGCAGGAGTTTTTTTCAAAAAGCATCATGATTGTTTTGACTGCCTCAGACATTGGACCTAATATCTCAGTTGAAACTTTAGAGTATAAGAGAAAATACCACCTGCAGTGATTCTGTGAATTCACTGAAAAGGTTAGACAGAGCATGAACTTGGTTAATGGCTTGAGAATTATATAGGGAAGACAGACAAGACTCATACAGGGAAATGGATGTGCTGGTGTTATCTGTTCATTTCAGGCATCTGGCTGATGATGTGAGAAAAAACAGTTTTAAACCAAACAATAACTTGGTGATTGTTTCTCCAAGATAATTAAATTCATAACTGTAAATTATGCATGTAATTATTTTATAAAGCCTCTTAAAAGCAGATGGAGTAAAGGAAAAACAGCTTGGGTGCCCATGGATAATTTCACTTTGTTACCAGCTTGAATAAAACAAGAACCCTTTGATAGATTTATAACGTGACAGTGCAGTTCAGGCATGGGGTGACAGGACAGAAGGAGTGTAGGCCATGTGCAGTCAGAGTCACACTGACAGTGCAGCCTCTAGGAAGACACAGCAGATGTGGAGAGCGGCTGGGCAGGAACGTGGAGATGACTGAGCTCGGTGGTGCCCTGGGTATTTGCGAGAGTGGTTTTCCTGGTGAGCACTATAAATCAAACTTACAACCTTCAGTTTTTCATAATTTCATAAGTTAAAACACTATTCTTTAAGGAATACAGTCACAATAAGTCTGAGGTCACATTATACCCAGTTGAGCAAGATACAGTAGCACGGCATGAGTAGCTGTGGATCGCAGATAGGTGGCCAGAGATGGACCGGCATGGCAGGCCTGTGAAGGAGCTGCTGCAGGAGCCAGCTCCACCGTCCTGCTCTGCAGCTTCTCTCACACCGACTGATACTGCGAGTCACTTTCGCACACCATCCTCACCACTGAGCTTTCAGACCCGACACTCGTCTTTGTCATATTCTTTCTCTTCACAAATTATTTCTCAATCCACTTTCTCAACTTCTCACATTTCCAGTTACCTCTCTTGAGAGTACGTTTCCATTCTACAACCAAGTGTCCTCTTCATCTTAATCATGGGAAATGGGGAGGAGATAGTCACCTTACTTCGATATGAATAATGTGAGAAAAGGATGCAAATCCAGGAAAAAAATGAGTACCAACAGAGAAGTAAGCAGTCACATGAATGGGGGAAAATCACCTTTATCCCATTAGACAACTTCAGATGCAATCCTGGAAAAGGGCAGACACATCCCCATGAGTATTTAAGCCTGGCTAGTATATTGCAAAATAAAATTAAGCTAATTACCATTGATGAATATACATGTGACTTACCTTTAGTGAATGCTTTCCTGAAGTTGCACCATGGATTTCCAATATTTACCATTAGGCTGATTAATGAAAAGTTCAGAGAGATTCTGGATCAAAAATGTCAAGTCCACTGAATATATTCATAGTCCTGACTTTCTTTACAAATCAATGTCAAAGGCTGCACAAGGTAAACCAGAATCTGTGCTCAGTTTGGTATTCCAGAAGGCTATTTGGGAAAACTTAACAGATTGGTGAGACTATAAAGGGGTTGCAGATTCTAGGAACAAATTCATCTCCATAAAGCCTTTGGGGGATGCATTACTGTGCTTCTACATTGCATTGCTTATATTATGTTCTTGACTAGAGTTTCAGAAGCTAGTCAGAGTAGACAGTGATATAACCAGGAGGCTAATCTCAGAGAGTTGTATATGCCTCTCCCGCATGGACAACAACGAAAAAAGTAGAATGTGCAAGACAGTACCCTCCATTATGGGCTTTATTTATCATGAATGACAAGATTTCTCCCTAGTCTTGTAGTAAGTCTATCACCTGCTGTGAACAGTGAACAGCACAGATGTAAGAAGAGAGAATGATTTCTGTTTGAGCGACCAAGAGTCAGGTACATAGCCAAGAAAAAATCCCAGGAGGCATAATGCCAAACCAAAGTAGGAGGAAGCATGTGGTAGTGAAGTAGCACATCACTTGGTGTGGATTTGAATGAGCAGCTGGTCTCCCACAATTCTCCTCTCAGTCAGAACTTTTTAAATTCCCACTTCCCTGAAGCCACATCAAGAGTCTTCCCATGATTCTCTCAGTGGATTTCTATTCTTGGGATTGGGTGCAAAGTCAGAAACTTGAAGGAACTCCTCTTCTCCATAAATCATTAACTAGACAAAAAATAGAGCCTACTCACCTGCTATTCTTCTCTTCTCAAAGGGCTCTATTTACAAGTCTTTATCAAGTGAGTTACAAGGGAAAAGGCTTAGGAAAGTTAGCTGACTTCAGTAACTCTCTCTTACGATTTCATTGAAGTTAAACAATTAGAATGGGCAGGTAACACACCATCAGGAAGAATGCCAGAGGAAAACTACAACCCTCTTTGTAGAGGTCTTAGTCCTAATATACAAACACTGAACCCCAAAGAATAAACAAACCTGCAAGACTGCAGTCTGATTTAATAAATTTATTTCAGAAGTGATTAAAAGAAAAGAATAGCCCTGGCCGGGTGACTCAGTTGATTGGACCACTGTCCCATGCACCAAAAGGTTGTGGGATTGATTCCCAGTCAGGGCACAAAAGATGTGGATTCAATCCCTGGTTGGGGTGCATATAGGAGGCAACCAATTGATACGTCTCTCTCACATCAATGTTTCTCTCTCTCTCAATCTCTCTCTCTCTCTCTCTCTCTCTCTCTCTCTCTCTCTCATCAATCCCAGGGTAAGGATTAAAGAAAAAATAAAAGGACAAAGTAGTTTGTACCTGGATGTGTTGAAAATAAACGGCTCTTTCACTGTGCACAATCCAAGTAAAATTTCATTGTGATGAAACTGTTTGACTTCCTGCACTGCTCTTCACCTCTTCGATGCATTATCTAGAATAACAGCAATTCAAACAATCAAGAAATTATCCATTGTGATTTCTTAAGAAAGATGCAGCTCTTTGTTTCTAAAAATGCTCATTTATGTAATGAATGGCTTTGGACTTGCAGGTAAATGTTCACCTGATTATGTGATACAATTGTAAAGCATGAATTTAAAAGGAATGATGAAATCTTAAACACAAATGTGGAACAATTGCTCAAATAGCATGCAAAAGTCCTTCAAGATTAAATGAATCATGGATTAGAAAAATACTGTATGAGAATCACTACTTTGTTCCTGGGAAAAGCAACACATGTATCTTAGAAATCACAAATCTCTAAATTGGAAGAGACCTTACATTACATTAAGGGCAATTTTCCTTAGGAGGAGGAACACTTCATTGAGGTTTGCCTGGGATTTTTCTGATTTTAGCACTGAAAGTCCCCAGTTTTAGAAAACTCCTCAGTCTTGGACAAAGTGGGGTAGCTGGTTACTCTACTTTTTGGATTCATAAAGCCGCTTGATCACATGACCTACAAGAGACTAAACTTCTACAGGGTTTTATTCCTGATCACTAGTCAAAATTAGTGTCCCTAAAACCTATCTTTTTTCTGTCTTCTATAGCAAAATAAAGTTAATTCCCTCTTCTACCTGGTAGCTCTCTGATTATTTGAAGGCTGCCCCTCCCCATCCCATACTTTCCAATCCAGTCTCTCTCCTTCATCTGCTCCTCGCTTGCATAGTCCTGATCCACTGGTAACCCTATCACTCTCCTCTGGACAAGCTCATCTGTCAACCTCCCTTAAATGGTAACATCCCAAACTGAGCTCAAGCTTCCACACACTGCCTGAGCCTGGGCATCATGCTTGCATGGGGACAAGCTTGACATTCCATTAGCTCATTTGGCCACCATGTACCACTGCTGAATAACAATACAATTTATGTCAAAAGAAAGTCCCAAAGATTTTTCACACATGTTGTCCTGTAGTTGCACAATTGGGCTTTAGAACCAAACATCACACATGGATCCCTTAGAATGATCCCATTATTCCAGCCTAAAATTTCAGCTTTGGATCTAATTCATCACCCAAATCATTCACTCCCTTCTCAGGTTCATGTAGTCCACAAATGTTTTCTGTGCATCAACATCTGCAATCATTCACATGACTGGCAGAAATGTTTTAGATCAGGACGTAAGACCAGATCATTAGTTAGTACACAGCAACTTGCTGCATAAACACAGGTATTAACAGGGGTCCTTTATTGTGAAATATTCTCTAGAGTTTTCCTTATTTCCAGATTTTAGAAAAGAAGTTGAAACCAGGAGAATGCAAATACACCATTACCAATACATACTTCCTTCATCTTCAACCAGCAACTGCCTTCTCCTTTACCGTTAGTTCACACATATTCCTTCAGGTGTTTCCAAACTTCCATCAAGCAAGGATAATAAAATTTCCACCATAAGCCTTGAACTAAGCAGGGCTCTGCAGGCACCAAATATATCATTAATACAGTTCATCCCATGTCCCTGGCTCTCCTCTTTCCAGGTAGTTGAAACAAGAGGGTTTCACTTGCCCACTCCTTTTGAAGTCAGGAATGGCCATGTGACCTGCTTTAGCAATGACATGTATATGGAGTGATACACATTACATCCTGGCACAAGCTGTAAAAGCAAGCTATACGGTTGCTGTGTATCCTTCCTACTGTCGTTTTCATCAGTGAAGAGGGTGTCAGGTGAAGCCTTTCATTAGCTGGGTTCCTGAGAGAACACATGATCTGAATCCCCCTGCCCGTCCACATTAGACATGCAGGTAGAATAGAAAACAAAGCCCCTGGGATTTTGGACATTTTGTTACTGCTATTTGACTTAGCCTGCCCTGACTACTACACTGACAATGTGGAAGTAGAAAGAAACCAACTACTATTTACGAGAAGCTTATAGTATAGTTGAGGAGATAAGCCACATCCACAAAAATAAAAGTAGGGATTAAAAATTAACATATGGTAAAAAGCTAAACTGGAAAGTGGGCATAATTAGCAAATAAGATACAGTACTAAAGGTGAGTCACTAATACAATGCATTAAGAGAAAATCAAAGCCCTGGCCAGTGTGGCTCAGTTGGTTGGAACATCATCCCCTAAACCAAAGAGTCACGTTTTCAATTCCTGGTCAAGGCACATGCCTAGGTTGAGGGTTCAGTCCCAGGTAGGGGAGGCTATGAGAGGCAACTGATCGATGTCTCTCTGTTTTATCGATGTTTCTCTCTTTCTCTCTCTCCTCCCCGCCTTCCTCTCTCTCTAAAAGCAATGGAAAAAACTTCCTTGGGTGAGGATAAGAAAAAAATAATTAGAAAAGGGACGCTCAATATGAGCTTATAATTCTCAGAAAACATTTAATTTCCATGAAACAGAAGAAAACATAATTATACAATTTATTGAAAAGTATTATAGGAAATGGTTCTACAAATATGTTGACCTTTCTCTTTTAAAACTGCAGTAAAAGTGCAAGCTTAAGTTATGAGGCCATTTTAAGTCATTTGATTTTAACCTTTTCAATAATTAGCACTAATAAGGCATTTAGTTTTTTTAATGGATGTATTATATGTCTCTCTCCTCCATAATAAATAGACAGATTTAGCACTTTATTAAAGACAGAAGGGCCATCCTTTACAGGAATTTTATATGAACCTTGGCAGTTTTGGTAATGCAGATAAAATGGAGTTGATCTTAGCACCTACTTAAAATATGATGTATTTTATTTCATAGAAAGGTCCATTATTATGAGTATAAAGGTAAATACTGGCCTTAATATTGTGAGATGTCGGCTATTTATTAATAAAAGGAATAGTTGAGGGTCTGTTTTCAGGAAACCTGCAGTCTGGAAGGGAAACAGGCAGACAGTGGGCTGGACGGGGAGGACTTTCTAAGTAAAAAAAAAAACAAAACAAAACACTATGTGTTCTCTACCCTGAAGCGGGAAAGAGCTTTGAGTGTTGGAGGAAATCAAAGCTACCATGTGTCAACCAAACATGGTAAATGAAAAGGAAAGTAGGTTCAGATGAGGTCAGAGTTTGGTAATGGGCAGACCACATGGACCGTGTGGGCCCTGTTAGGGATTTTTTATTTTCATTTTGTCCTAAATGTCCTCAGAGTTTTGAAAAGGGGATGCAACATAATTTCCATTTTAACAAAGTTATTATGGATATTGTGTGAAGAATCATTGATGGGATTAGAGTAGAGATGGGAATTAAGAGAGACTGTTGCAATAGCCCAGGGAACAGTGACAGGGACTAGGCTGGTACCAGAGGTAATGGCATGAAACAAATAGATTAAAAATATACTTGGAAGTAAATGTTTCAGGAACAGACGACAGGCTAAACGTGAGGGGTGACGGATGCGTCGGGGCAAACTCCCAGGTTCTGGCAGTGGGGGTACAAGGGGGGGCCAGATCGAGAAAGCAGAGCAGGAGCTCCCTGTCCACACGCTCAAGGGAGGCTGTAGAGTGGCAACCGGAGACGCTGGTCGAAAGCTCAGCAGAACAGAGCTGGAGAGAGACTGAAGTGTGTCCTCAGCACTGGCATTAAGCCGTGGGGCAGATGCAGGGCTCTGATGGCTCCGGTCTCACACAACGGAGGGTAAGTGTGGGTTACAGGACAAGGATGGGAATGTGAGTTTGAGAAATGGGAGCGAGATAACAAGAATTCTTGGCAGCCAAGAGGAAGCTTAGTCAGAAGTCTAATAATTTAAGAAAATAGTTAATTTTTGACATCCCTTGATCCAAGCCCAGGCCTCTGGGAGACTACGGAAAAGTTTATACCTGTTCCTGACATGCCCCCAAATCACTGCTCCACAAAGTGGCATCTCTCCCCTGTGCCTGTCCCCACCTCACGAGTTAGCTTCATTTCAATTCTAATCTTCATCTGTGACTCAGTGACTATTTTTCAAAAAAGAATGTCATTTTTATCACTTCACTACTCTTTACTATCCAAGCAATCTTGAGTAGAGGAATGCTTTCCAAACACCAAGCTATGACAAAGTACTCACTAATCCATGGCAAAATGAGAAAATTGCAACCATGGAAGATAGATACATGGAGATGTGGCCAACTGTCATCTCCTGGGAAGGATGCCCCTCTATCCTGAAATAATGTCAGCTGTGCCCTTTTAGTATCAAATTGTCCCTCCTAGTATGAAATTATGGCGATAGGAGTTATTTTTAATTTTACTTGGCAAAGTGAAAAATCAAGAACAACAAAGCATCGCTGAGAAGCCACGAGCCAGCAATCAGCTAGACGCGTTCTCCAGCCCAAGAACCGCCTCCCAGACACGGCCCCAAAGCGCCTGGGGCTCGCACTCGGGCCACCTCGGCAGACTGCTAAATGCCATCTGCACGTGGAGCTGCTGTCAGACCGTCGAAACCGCAAATGTTAAGGTGCACTTTACAGGCGAAACAGAGTCATTGTGCAAAGGCAAAAACACTCCCGGACTCAAAGAGCTGTGGACAGGGCCCTGCGTAGCGGGTTTCTCTCTCACACCCCTCACCACCCTGGGCTCTTGACTCGATCAGATCAACTGCAAAAAGACTGTGCGGGCACTTGGAAATATTTGAATGTGGTCGGGGTATGACTTGCTATTAAGGAATGATTGTTAACTTTGTTAGATGTATTGATGAAAATATTTTACATTTTAGAAATGCATACTGAAGTATTTGAGGTGAAATGTATGGCATTTGAGGTTGCTTTAAAATGTTTTAGCAAAAATAAAATAGATACACCAAATGTGGCAAGCTGTTGCATCATTAAATTTAGATCATAATGAAGGTACATTCATTAGTCTCTTTACTTTTATGTTTGTTTAACATAAATGTTTTCATGGTAAGAAGTTTTAAAGAAGGGAGGGAGGGAGAGAAGGAAGGAGAGGGGAGAAAAGCTACTCTCCAACGCCCTCATCATCATTCCATAATGACGAAGTGAAAGGCAGTGCTAAATTAATCGAACAAGAAGGCCCACACAACGAGGTGGCTCTAATGCACTGGCAGCCTGCTAAGCAACCCAAAATCTAAAGCTGTAGATGCCTAAACGTTGCAAACGAAACCTAAGGACAACCGACCCCGAGCAGCCGACCAGGCCGTGCGCTGCAGCCGACCAGGACTTCACTCTCCGCGCTGCTGCCGTGTCGCTGCCGGTCTCTCCGGAGCTCCGTCCGCAGAGCGCTTCTGCCCAGTCCAGACTGGCTCTGCCCGACTGGGATCGCTTTCGCGCAAATAGACTCTTAAGAATGCTAATATGCCTCAATTCACCTTGTAACAAAGGGAAGGCGGATTAGGAAAAAGGGGAATTCCGCTCATACTAGCGAACACCACCAGTGGGTTAGCGTCTGTGACTCACGCCCCCACGTGCGTTCACGGCGCCTGCCAGGAGGCTTCATTCGCACCGATTCCCGGAGGAGGACAACCAGACTCCGGTCGAATCTGCAGTTCCACGGGGAAACAGACAGAAAACAACCAAGCACCTGGAACTACCATGGCCACTAAAGAACTCTCCGAGCGGGTTAAAACCAAAACCAATGATGCCATTACTTAATGGACTGCCTCCCGATCCCCAGCGCGGCAGGCCTCGGGGCTCGGCCGGGGCTGGAGTGTGCCCTTCTCCAGGCTCTTCCCAGCAGCCGCACACGCGACAGCAGCCCCAGGCGCCCCTGCCCAGGCCTGACGCCGGAGTCAGGCAGGCCGGAAGGCCAAATCCTCACGCGCGTCTCACGCACGTCTCACGCACACACTATTGATCCCAAAAGGAATACACGTGCTTGCAACTCCTACTGGACTTATGCCTACTTTACTACTTCAGTGCGAGGAAGAACTGGCTCCTTTCTGCCCAGCAACAGCTCAGCCAATGGGAGGCTGCCGCAACTCAGCCAATGAAAAGTCACTACTCTTGGAACATTCCTTTCCCTCCAATGGATGCTTAGTTTACATGAGCCCCTCCCAAGTCCCTGAAAGAGCTTCTTCCTCGTTTCTCTGGACTTCTAGGTGTTTGTTGTTGGGCCATGCGTCCAAATTGCCATTGTTTGTCTTTCCAAATAAACCGATTTTGCTGGAGAAATATCTGACCGTCTACTTGTCAAAGGTCAACAGGCGTATGAGAAGGAAAACCAGAACTTCCGTTAGTACACCCAGAAAAAAAGTGATGGAAACCACGGAGCAGCCTGAAAGACCCTGACACTGACCCGCCGAGATGCTACACCGAGGGCGCGGCGGAGAGCCCGCCAGATTCCTCTGCTCTTCCCGACACACCTGTGCTGCACGTGCAGGCTTTCCTCTCGTAAACTCCCCTTTCTCCAGGTTCCATCCCGACTCCAGAGACGTCTGGGCATCCGTTCCTCAGCACAGCATGGTTACTGGGAGGGCAAGCCCAGGGCCGGACCACGGTCAGATCCTGGCAACTCAGTTGCTGGGTGACGTGGGACTAGTTCTTAACCGCTCCGTGCCTCAGTTTCCAACTTCTCTCTAAAAATGAGGAAGAGCCCAGGAAAGTTGATGATGAAATGAGTTAGTTCAAGCACTTGGAACATACTGATAAATAGCACTAAATAACGTTTGCATTATTGCAATAACCCGCCCTTAGGTGGTATCATCTCAGGCAGCTTACTTTAATATGGATCCCCAAATGCAAGTAGACGCCCAGGGCTCCTCAATCCTTGTCTCTGCATAGTACTTTCTCAAATCCTCTCTCACCGTCATCTCCGCACATTCTCCCCGTGTGTCACAACCCAGCTGAAGCCCTAACCTGTCCCCGAGGTCTGACTGTGGCAGGCTCCCAAAACTCCTGCTAACTTCTGCAGTGTTTACACTACCTGAGGATTTTCAGAAACTGAGTCAGTGAGTCACATCTCATCAGGAAACGGGCAGCACCTCAAAAATGCAACCAAAGGGACTGTTTATGGAGGCTGGGCAGGATTAAGGCAAACACAAAGAGACCCTGGGGTATCCAGGGACCAGCAATGGGGCAAAGCGTTATCCCCAAGGCCCGAGGGGACAAGGGGACGAAGCCCTTACTGGGAACCAGTGAAAGGCATAGAAGAGGCCAACCAAGCTGTGGCCTTCATGTCTAGAAACAGCTGCTGCCAAGCCATGGGGAAAGTGGTTGAATAAATATCCCAGCCTCGGTCTCTTCCATATGCCAGGGTCTTACAGGTGATTCCCATTGGCCAGACCCACCCTGAGGCCAGAGCCCAGGCAGAGGTCGGTCTTCCGGGGGGCTACAGAGAAGGGTGGGGATAGACCTGGAGGAGCACATGGAGGCCAACGAGCAGGTGTGCACCAAGCTAATTACCAGTCAAGTGGACACTGTCTGGTGCTAGTCCTTCCCGTGTCTCACGTGTGGGCCCCTGCAGAAGTCAGTGTGGTGAAATGAGAACGCAGGGACCTTGAGATCAGAGACCTGGGTTGGAATCCGAACTCTGTCTACCAGCTTTATGACCTTAAAAAACTAATTTAACCTCCCTAAGTCTCCGAGTCTCAGATTCCTCAGATTCCCCATGTGTGATAAGACAGTCATCACACCGGCCTCACAGTGTTGATGTGAGAATTAAATTAGAAAAATTCTTTCCTCTGACTCATTTTCTTTCTAACTACTTATATATCCTTAAGACAGAGGCTCTAGTTCTTATACTTCTTTTATATGTAGAAGTGCTGAAAAATCAGTAGCAAGGTGAACAATTGATGGAAGTCTCTGTGAATTCAAAGTCATTCAAGGAAACTTAGAAAACTGCAAGATCTTTGCCTTAAGCTGGCTTGTCTGCTGAGAAAAGCAGAAAGATGTCTAGAGACTCGCACACATGTAGACTCTTGCACATCAAAGTGTGATCCAGCAGCATCACCACCACCTGGGAGCCTGTCAGAAACGCAGACTCAGGCTACACACACCCCACCCCCACCATCCCAGTAATCTTAATTTTAACAAGATCTCCAGGTGATTTGTATGCATATTAAAGTTTGAGAATCCTTGCTTTTGAACTAAAAGGAACCCCAGGGAGCATCAGGGGTATCAAACTCATTTTCAACTCATTTTCACCGGGGGCCACATTAGCCCCGTGGTTGCCTTCAAAGGGCCAAATGTAATTTTAGGACTGTATAAATGTAACTACTCCTTAACTAGGGGCAAGGAGCTCAGTGCTGCTGCCGGGTAGAAACAAGGTGTGGGGCTGGATTCAGCCTGCGGACCTTGTGTTTGCCACCTGTGATCCAGATTCTGGTTAAACCAGCTCACTCCGTGGCTGAGGAAACATGTCCAAAACGACATAAATTGCCCAAGTGTTACAAAAAAACCCTGTCCCTGGGGGTCTTGTTACTATATAGCTCTTTATGCCTACCACTGATTAAGAACTGTGGCTCTCAAAGCCAGAGTTTGGTAAAAAGGAAAGGAACTACTTATTCATAAGTTATACAGGTTCAGAATGGCAGAATGTCACCATTAAATCCCAAAGTCCCTTTAAAATGCCCACAAACACACACACACAGTCCTGCCTCCCCTTGCCAAACCAGATCAGTCAGGGGTAACGTATCTCAGGAAAAGAGCATAAGAGCCCATAGCTCGGCTAAGCTCCCATTCTTAATTCAAAACCTCAAAACCACATCCTCATGGTAGGCCAGAGAATCATTCTGCATCCTTTCACACCTTATGGCCGAGAGAGAGATCCATATGGCTCCTACATCCTGCTTTCTTGCTTTCTAAGCCATGTGGTCAAGAGAGCCCCCTCTCTGCTCCCAAACCGCATGGTAAAGAGCCCCCACAAGGCTTCTGCACCTGGGTTTAAATCCTGGCGCAGATCTCCCTCTGTAACACCATTTCCGACTCATCCCAAGCTGGGTTACACCTGCCAGTAGTCTGGTTTCTCCTGCCTTTCTCAGCTGCCATTGTTAGTCCGGGCAAGCATGGCCCTGTGACACAGAAGGCACCTCCAAGGTGCTCTCACAGGCGCAGGAAGCCCTCCCCCACCACCCCCAGCTACATCGGATCTCAGGTCAGAGTCATGTCCATCTCCCTGGCTCCGAGTGCGGGCACAGCTTTTCAACATTATGAAAGCACTGGCCAAGTTCTTCAGCTGTGCAAAGATGCTCTCAATGGCCCTGCTCCACTTCTCTCATCCCCCAGGTGACAGCTACGGGGGTTTTCTCCATTTGGGGGGACCTTCAACCCAGCACCCCATTACACAAGGACCCCAGGGTGTCCTTTTCACTTTACAAGGTGAAACAATTAAATATGTTCTGTCTCCCTTGAAGTGATGAGTAGCTACATGACAGTTCTGACCAGTGGTATCTGCTGGGTGGATTTCTAGGGAGTGTAAGCCAGACATGGTTGTATCATCCTTCCCTGTTTATCCTTCCTGAGAGGCTATGGAGGCTGGAAGGGCATCTGGTGACAATAAAGCCACAAGCATGAGGATAAAAGGGTCACATGTGGAGGGCTGTGAAAAGGAAAGACACAGGGAATCTGGTCCCAGAAGACATCATTCAGCTGGTGGTTAAATCAAGCCAGTAACTTCCTAATTTGAGCCTTCTTATTATGTAAAAATTCAATCAATCAGTTTGTGTGAGATGCCACTTGTTGAGTTTTCTGCTACTTTCAGTCAAATCCACCCTGTGCCATGTCAAACAGCTAACAAGTGGGTAAGCCCACATTAGGACTCAGGGCCCCTGACCCCCAGTCCAGAGTTTTGTCCTATGCCTGCTTCATTCACTGAGTCAGAGAAGTTTCCTTCCTGACTACATTTTAGTAAACACATGTGGAATCAAGAAGTGCTAAAGTGTGATGCACCTGTGCATGGGAGGGAAGGTGTTATATAAACTCTTATAAAGCTGACAATAAGATCTTCAGGGCAGATGATCAGGTTCAATCCAGAAACTCTGCTTGTGTGTGTTTACATGACTTTTTAAAAAGGGGAGACAGTAAAGAGAGGAGAGAGTGAAGAGCTGACAGATCTCCATTTCAATTAAGGATCCCCGCCAACCATTGGTCACCACGTGGTATTCGATATGCAAAACTTAAATAAATACGAGATACAACTCCTGTTCAGTGATGCCACCACCAAATGTCATGTTGATTCATCAGTGTCTACAGATTCCATTAATATGGATTTACTGAGTTTTAAAGATGCATGTTTGTCTAACTACAGGTTGCTATTCCCAAACTTTTTTAAAAATCAACAAAATAAATGAGCTATAGTATATTAAGTTTGGGATATCAGAAGAGTAAATGAAAGTAATGGCAAAATCAGAAAGAAAAAAAAACTTCCAGAAGCTAGACAGCCCATTGGAGGAAACGCCACCTGTGGCTGAGCCCAGAGACAACTCAGGAGGGGCGTGGCCACCATCACAGCTGGGGTCGGTGGAACAGGACAGACTGGCCTCCTTCCACTGCACAGAAAGGCTCTTGGAGCTAAGAAAGGTCCCACCTGGGCTCCTGCCAAACCAATCTATCATTTTCAAGTGAATAAAATGACTTATCAGACACTGAGCACTCATAATCATTTTGGTTTTTTAAAGCTACTTTTTACAAAGCCACTTTTCATCCCTCTCAGGTTGGCTCTGTCCCCCATCTTACAGATGAAAGATCAGGAAACTGACTCACATCGCATGATGACAAGTAGAAAGAAAAAACTCCATAAACCCCTGTGAGATGTTACCCTGCTTCTCTCTGACCTCATTGTGACACTCTGCCTCGTATTTCCTCAGCCCAGGCAGGGTGGCTGGGCCCCAACACACCACTCATTCCATGTACTTTCTTAACTCTTATTTCTGGTCTCAGGTTAAAGGTTACCTGTTGAAGAAATCCTTCCCTCCCGGCCTACCCCAGACTAAGTGTCCTTTCTGTGAGCTCCCACAATGTGGTATACTTAACACTTGCAACTATCATTAACTAATCAATTGATTGATTAAGTAAATTAGATAATGATTTGTTTACTCTCTGGTGTTGGCGCCAAGGAGCGGCTTGGTGCTTTGCTGGGGGAGGGAATGTCTTTGGCCACTTGATAATCTCCATTAGGCTTTCCTCACCATCTACTCCAAATAAACAGATAATAAGAGAGGAGAGGAGTCATTTTGTAATGTAAAGTCACCTTCAAGATAAATCTCTATGCCACTCCCTTTCTCCCTTAACCAGACTGAAGTCCCTCTCCCTTCCCATGTAGAAAGTTTAGAACCATTTTTTAATGCCTTTCACTCTGCTAGAGTAAGAGCATCAGGAAGTCAAGGGACTATATCTTGTTCACCCTTGAATCCCAGCACCTAACACAGTACTTGCTGTGTTAGTATTAAGTAAGTACTTATTTAGCATATGGTAGCAATCTAATATTTGAGAGAATGAGTGGATAAATGAATGAGTGAATGGCTTAGTACTCCCAGATCGGTCCTCTTCCAGTATACCACCCTTCCTCCTCCCACATTGAAGAAGGCTACAGAAACTACCACTTTAGGCATTCTCTTCTTCAGATCTTCAGTGCACAGCCTTGGTGGATCAGGGGCTTGGAAAAGCGCAGCCCCTGTCGGCCAATTCTTGCTTATAGGTTTGGCCGAGATCTTCCATCCCACTCTCAGTGGCCGTTCAGGGGAAGGAGGCCCGCGGCTGGGGAGAGAGCTGAGACGCTGGAGGTGGCAGGGCTGAGCAGGAGCTTCCCCGCTGCCGATACAGAGGAAGCCGTGGCACCAGGACCCACTCCCCTGGGCCCTGGCATTACATCTGTGAGGAAGCAGAGACCAGCTCAGGGCTACCATCTGAAGCCATTCTCTGAAGACAAGAAGGAAAGCCCCCAGACCTGACAGAATTAACTCACGAAGGACAGAAGGTTGAAGGGCACGGATGTCCTCTTTATCCAAACTCTAAGCATCTGGAAGAAAAAAACTCTTGATGACCCTTTCCTCAAAATCACTTGGAGATACTGATTTTAAAGAAACAAGAAAAAACAAAAACAAAAAACCCCACAGGATCCATCCTATACCCACTAAATCAGAATCTCTGGGGCTGATGCAAGAAATATGTGGGGGGGGGGGTTGTTTTAAATTTTATTTTAATCATTGTTCAAGTACAGTTTTCTCCCCTTTACTCCCAATCCAGCCAATCCAGCCCACCCACCCCTCCCTCCCAACTTCCCTCCCATTACCACCCTCCCCCTACTTTTGTCCATGTGTCTTTTAACTTTGTTCCTGTAAACCCTTCCCCTCTCTTCTCTCTCCTCTGGTCACTGTCAGCCTGTCCTCTAATGCAGTGTCTTTGACTGTATTTTGCTTGTTTCTTTGTTCTGTTGTTTAGGTCCCTGTTAAAGGTGAGATCATATGGTATTTGTCTTTCACTGCCTGGCTTATTTCGCTTAGCATAATGCTTTCCAGTTGCATCCATGATGTTGCAAAGGGTAGGAGCTCCATCTTTCTTTCTGCTGCATAGAATTCCATTGTGTAAATGTACCACAGTTTTTTGATCCATTCATTTACTGCTGGGCATCTAGGTTGCTTCCAGCACTCAGCTATTGTAAACTGTGCTGCTATGAACATTGGGGTGCAAAGGTTCTTTTGGATTGGTGTTTTAGGATTCTTAGGATATAGTCCCAGCAGTGGAATTGCTGGGAAATATGTGTTTTGAAGAAGCTCTTGAACACAATCTGATGTTCACTAAAAGTCTGAGGCATTCTTAACTCAAGGCCCCTCTTAACCTAGGACTTTCAGAAGCTGAGCATCAATTTAAGCCAGGCCAAGCCCAGGAAGAGAGAAACTTCATGGAACTCAATGAGTGTCCATCCAAGCTAGCCTTTTTACATTTTCAAATTAGAGAATAAAAGTCACCACCAGTGGCTAGTGGCCTGGATCACAGTCCCTTCAGCCCTCCCCCAACTTTGTCCTTATCACAGTCAGGGTATCTCTGGCCTGCTGGAGTGAGAAGAAAACTAAAGGATTAGGACCTGGTTTTTGTCATTTAAACACACAGTTCAAAGTGTCAGATTAAACCTGGAAGGCACAGGAATGCAGTGGTTTGTCTTTGTTTATTTTGAGGAAGACCAGGGACATTTTGGCACCCAGATCCCTAAAGCAAGACAGAATCACCAAGCCCATTTCCCAGGTGTCTTTTCTCCTAAGTCACCTTCCAGGTTGTTGTAGGGCCCTAGCAAAGCTTCCTGCTACAGCAAAACACCTGCCAAGAGTGCCCATTGCCTGGAGGGGCCCAGGCCAGGTCACCGCTCATCCCCAGTGTGACCAGTAGTTTGTGGACCCTTCTGTTCTTTAAAAATGGACACTTTGAGAAATAGGTGACAACCCGAATCCCTCCCCCCGACACCGCCAAAAATCACACAGACTCCTTGGAGCCCGTAAATGGACCTCTGCCCATGAGCCTGGATTAAAAATGATCATAAACATGCTGGAGAATTAAGAACATGAAATGTCTAGAAATTTTTATTCATATGTAAAGAAACTCAAAGTAGGGATGGGCTGGAATGCATAAAGAAACCAATTGTATGTATCCTTTTCATTCAGGTTCTGTTTGTTAATAGAAATTTGCAGAAATATATATATATGCAATGTTTACTTTTCTGGTATTTTTATTAAGCTGAAGTAATTTTGTTATTTTAGGTACATTAATAATTGATCACATGGAATTTTACCTGCTCATAAAATAATCATGCTTGGTAAATTTTAAGGTCTAATCTTTAAGACAATTAAATATTTACTAGTGAAATTTACTTTAAAACATTTTATATTTGTTGTGGGGTATGAAACTGCTAGGCTTTTTCAAGAATTTAGGTTTAATTCTTGCTATTTTATAAGAAGCACCCCAAAACTGTAAACATTTTCTTTAAATAAAAAACTTCTTTTATTTTAGTCCTCTGTCCATCTCAAGTTCATATGTCTAAGAGGACAGGTTCTTCCCCTTGCATATTTCAGACCTGTTATATCCCTGCTCATTACAGTCCTTTGGGCAAATAGCATCCACAGACAGGATGCACCTACTGCCACGGTGCCTGGTCAACTATCTGCCAACTCTGAGTGTAAGCCCACCTTCAAAGGAGGTGTTGGGTCTGTCGTTCCTGTAAAGTGGTAGTGGCTCTCTGAACGTCGTATGTCCACATTTGTACCATTTCCCACTGATTCTAAGACACTCATTTCGGATGTACCACTAAGAAGGAAAGAATGCTATCCATTAAACCACGACACAGTGCCTTAACCCTAACCCTCCACAGTCACTCAATCCTCTTATTGCTTTGGAATTCTTTCATTCATCCAATATAGGATGGTGGGTTCCTGTGTCACTTGACTGGGCTTGTGATAGCAACCCTACAGTGGAACTCAGTAAGTTTCTTCTACTTCAAGGACAGCTCTCTTCCTCTCTTAGCTTCCAGAAAGCTCTCAATTGCTGCTTTGCAAAAATAAAGCAATTGTGCTCATTCCTCCAACCCTGCGTATCTGCTTCACACAGTATCAGACTGAAGTCCCACTTCTCTGTTTCTGTGCCTTTGGGCACATATTATAATTTTTCAATCAATGCCAAATCATAGTATAATCTTTTTGATGACCTTTTAAATGGCAATTAAGCTCAGTATCTACAGTAAGAACAATGTACTTAACTCAGTTGAGCTGATGACAATATGTGCAGCTGTGACTGAGTTTTGGCAATATTAATAACTGAATCTCTACTGAGCCTCGCTGACACAACCAACTGATCCGCAGAGATGTTGGAGGGTGAAAAACGTGCATTCTAGAATCAGTGAAGTATGGTTTTCACTCCCTACTCCTGTACCCCCATCTTAGTCTCCAGCAGATAAGTAGCCTTAACTAAAATGAAAAGGAAAATAATTCTAAGAGGAAAATGGTAAAGAAAAATTAATAATCTTTTCACTTCCCATAATATTCTGACTCATTTCCATTGCCCAGTCTTAAAGAGAGGCACTTGAAGCTATCTTTCTTCCCTGCTCACCTACACTATGTCATGTTACTTTACTATGATCTTAATGACAATACCTCACTACATCTATTTTCCTCCACCAATATAACCTGGAGGTGAAGCCAAGTGACCAACTCCTATTTCATCTATCAGTGCTAGTACCATGACTTCAAGTTTATGATAAAATTCCTTCTTCTCCTTTTTTCACAATTCCCCATTATAACTTCATTGAGTAGTAGAGACAGGAAGAGACCAGAATTATCAGATTATAAAAGTGGGGTGAAAAAGTATGAAGTGTTGATGAGGAAACCAATACTAGCACTCAGCTTCCCAAACTAGTATTTATCTTCTCTGATGCCAAGGCCTCCATGAGAAGAGACACCCATAAAAAGAAGAAACTGTTACTGAGATCCTAAACAGGGACTTCCATCACAAGCCCATCTTCATGATGGAAAGGATTTATTGTGGATTCCTAGAACTTGAAGTCTGCTTACATATATTCAATTTAATAAGTGCTCATTAAAAGACTGCACGAATCCCACAGGGCAGGGCAGGATGCTATTGGAGATTCAAGATCAAAGTCATGGTCCAGCTCTCCAGTGACTCATAATCTAGAGCTGTTCTCAATTTTAGGATGGGGACAAGGCAACACTAACCCTTTTGCAAATCAGACAATATTTCCAGACCCCAGAGAATTGTTCCAGATTCCCTTGCACACACACAATTTTGCAAATAATTTTGTGAGATTTACAGACCTCCTAAATACTGGAGAAATAGCTCATGTGAGTGTCCCATAACATCCAACCACAAAATTCACATAAATAAGCTTTTTCTCATGGCTACTCCTACCCAAGTGCAAAGAGGCCAAGCCAGTCAGTTTCAGAAGGAAGCAATATCCTGCCTTAATCTTCTCCCTCAGTTCTGAGGCATTCTTTCCTGGCAGGGGTTGACCGTATTCTCCAGAATGCACAGCCAGGGAAGTCAAGGCCCCCCTCACTGGACTTTCCCACAATACATCCTGCCCCTTTACAGCCCCTAAGCAAGGCCCCTTAGAGCCTCATTTGACCTCTCAGAAAGGGGTCTCCTCGTAAAGAGGTCGGGGACCCCACCCTGCCAGGGATATAACTGCAAAGAGCTTCTGGCATTTGTGAGCTGTTTGGTGGTTAGGGACTTTCCAGTCTTTAACTATTCTGCAAGAGCAACCAGATTTTTCATTTTAAGTGAGGATGTCCAAGTGTCACTGAACCACGAGGGACTGACATCTGGGGTAGGAGCCTCATCTTGCCCAGAGCCAGAGTCTCAGTATCACTTCAGGACACAGACAATCTGGCTTCTTCCCCAGATTCTCTTGTGCATATGATTATGAGACTTTTATCCGGTTCCCCACACCCTGCCTTAGGGAAGGAGACCCAGTTCCCATCTTGGTTTGGCTTTCTGACTCTCAGGCCCAGAGCCACAGGGTCTGTCCAAACTCTGAAGTCACGGTCACTTTCTTGTGTTTGTCATTCCTTTTCTCTGGATGTTAGTGCCCCCAGGGACACTGCAGGGGAGGCTCAGATGTGGCCTCATCTGGAATACTACTACTGATAATAACAATAGTAATAATATACAGTTCTTTTGATTTAAAAGGAACTTTCTCCTTTGTTACTTTCACAATTGTTATCCCTGACCCCAAGGTAGTATATCGGTTGGGAACACAGCAGAAATCAGGAGGCACACATCAAGGAGTTTAATTAACAATTATTTAAAGAGGGCAGGATTTACAGATAATCTAATCAGGAAAAGAGAAACTATGCTAATTATTTTCATAAAAAGGTATGGATCAAAAGAACTGGAGATCTTCACAGGAGGTATCTGCAGTAGTCAAATTCATGAGGACGGAAAGTGGAATGGAGGTTGCCAGGAGCTGGGAGAAGTGGGGAAAGATCTTAAGGGGTACAGAGTTTCAGTTTTGCAAGGTGAAAAGGTTCTGAAGACCTGTTTCACAACAATGTAAATACACTTAACACTACTGACCTGTGCCCTTAAAAATGGTTAAGACGGTAAAAATAAAACGAAATAATGGAGGATAGGGTTGGGGTTGGAGATCTGAACATGTGAAAGGGCTCACTGAGGTAACAGAAACATAACTGTAAAAAGTAGGCGGGACTCCTTGGGTCGCTGAACCAAGGAAAGAGCTTCGGGTTGTTATAACCCAGAAGCTCAGGGGCGCTGCCTGGTGGACCCCAGTTCCCCCTGCTGCTGCTGCTGCTGCTGCACAGGGATGGGCTGTTGTGAGGGGACTGGAACAGGAAGCGCAAGCAAAGGGAGGACCAGGTTCCTCTGCCTCCTCCAGGCTTTCAGACTCCCCATAGCACCCCATGTTGGCAGAACTAACAGGGAGCTGCCGACAAAGAGGGGTGCAATTTGCAAAGTTCCAGTCCAGCACCGAAAAGTTAGGAGCTGAGTGATATTAGCCCAAAAGGTGTGGGCAAGGACAAGGGAATGGCAAAACAACCAGCATCCAGGACCAGATGAAGCGGTTATCTCCCCGAAGCCTAAGGACAAGAGAAAGGAATGATGTTACAGGGACCTTGTCAGGGTCCAGGATGTGGAGGAGGGGAGGTCAGCAGGAGCCGTGGACACCAATCTAAAGCAGGACCAAGAAAGGAGGTAACAGGCAGGGGAGTAGGGATAACCCCCTGACCTCCCTCTCCTCTTACCTGCTAATCTCCTAAAATTGCTGCAGTGGGGCCAAACCAAACTGGAAGCCAGAGAGGTCAATGTTTAACATTCATTTAATAAAAATGGAACCTACTATGTGAGGTCCATCTGGAATAAGTCCAGCCATTGTTAATATAACAAGAATGGTTGGTGCAACATCGATGTAACCTGGCAGCCAAGAAGAATGGACTGGAATGCACATGCATGAACAATGACCACTTCACTACACTAGTCAGTGGGGATGGCAGACACCATTGAGTGAGCATGTGTACTGTGTGGCTGCAGCACTCAAAGTGACTGAGTGAGTAAAGCAATGAATCTGCACCAGATTTTGCATTAAGCTTGAACATTCCACCGCAGACACCATTTGGATGATTCGGAGGCTGCAGCTGTGGGTGACTGGTGATTGGCAGCTTCATCATGACAACATGCTCATTCATGCACCACGTCTCATGCAGTTTTTTTGCAAAACATCAAATCACCCAGGTGACTCAGCCCTGCTACAGCCCAGATTTGGCGCCCTGTGACTTCTGGCTTTTCCAAAAACTAAAATCACATCTGAGAGGGAAGGGATTTCAGACCCTCAGTGAGATTCAGGAAAATATGAGGGAGCAGCTGATGGCGATTAGAACCGTGTGAGGTCCCGAGGTGTCTATTCTGAAGGCGACTGAGGCACCATTGTCCTGTGTACAACGTTTTTTGTATCTTGTATCTTCTTCCATAACTGTGTCTCTTTTTCACAGTACAAGGCTGGCAACTTCCTGGACAGACCTCATACATATTTACTGACACCTTTATTTATCACCGAAGGACAACAGTAACAACAAACAGAAACCCCGCTAAGTGAATACAGACAAGTCACTCTTTCTAATATGCTTACCAATAACTTTGTGGGAGGAAAATGTGCTTTTATTTTAAGCATGACACTGGCCCAATGAACACATCAGTTTGGTTCACAGATGCCTTCTACTTTATAAGCAATAAACAGGAAAGACCTGAGCTGAAGAGGGCTTCTGAAGACAAGGCTAACCCAGTAACGCTAAACTCATCGATGAGGTTTCCTTTCATGGAACTAGGTGTAGACATACCTGAGATATTGAGGGTGCAGTTCCTCACCATTGTAAAGAAAGTCGGCCCTGGCTGGCGTAGCTCAGTGGATTGAGCGCGGGCTGCGAACCAGGCCATGTCTCCCAGCAACCGCACATTGATGTTTCTCTCTCTCTCCCCCCTTCCCTTCCCTCTCTAAAAATAAATAAATAAAATCTTAAAAAAAAAAAGAAAGTCATGCCCTGGCTGGTGTGGCTCAGTTCATTGGAGTGTCACCCCATAACCCAAAAGGTTGCAAGTTCAATTCCCAGTCAGGGCACATACCTGGATTGCAGGTTCAATCCCTGGTCAGGGCATGTACAAGAGGCAACTAACTGGTCTATGTTTGTCTTTCTCTCTCCCTGCCTCCCTTCCTCTCCCTCTCTGAAAAGCAATTAAAGAAAAGTCCTCTGGTGAGAATGAAAAAACAGAAAGTCATAACCTTTTAGCTGGTAGAAGGTCTTGCTTTCAGTTTGTAAAAAATACAACACCTGCAAAGTAAAGTGAAGAGCAGTAAAATGAGGTGTACTTGTCTAAAAGTACTGAAAGGAACAAGAGGAAACAAACAAACAAACAAAGGAAAACCACTACAGGATGCTGATAGGTGTCTCATTTTAAAATAAAAAGAGTTTGATGCAATGGACTATTGAGTTACATAATAAGGGAGAAGAGTAGTCTCTAGGCCAGTGCAGTCAAATAAGTTTACTCTCCGTTCCAAATTTCAGTTTCTTACTTATAAACTAAAAATAGTACTAGCCTTCAAATCCAGGTTTTCAAGATCCCAATTCCTACTGACAAATTATTCCAAAGACATGGAGGAAACATTTAGCTCATTGGCCTTGTGCTAATGGTTCAGGAAACTTGCAACATAATGACTCCCTGAATTTATGAGACGAAGCAGACCCCATTCTCTTAACACCAGTCTGGTGGCTGTCACGTTGGCTGTCCCAGAAGCGTCTGTGGAACTTTACAGATTCCTACTCAACTCTTGGAATGACTCAGTGGGCCTGGGATGCAGCCCAGAGAGCTATGTATGTCCCACGGTTGGCAGAAACTATCAGTATTGAGAACTACTCTGCTAGGCACTCACCTTGGTACTTTTATGCAGCCTAAGCATTCCAATATAGTCCTTAGGGTACACTTCCTGGCATGAAAAAAGTTTTGTGACACTCATTTAGCACCATCCCCAAATCCACGGCCTCAAGATTCTGAAGAAACATAAAGCAGCTTCCATACCCAACTGAGACTGGACACTTCTCAACTAAGTAAGGGAGACAGAGGTTAGATGATAGGGACACCCTCCCGTCCTTCCGTTAAAAGGGCTTAATCTGAAATCCAATTATTTTGTATCTTTTTGCTACTTCCTAAGTATTGGTGGTTGAGTTACTTAGCAAATAGTAGTTAAGAAGCACTATTGGTGCCTTATGCAATAAAAGTACAAGGAAATGAGACAACTATTTGATATATTGTGATACTTCCACATACACCCCACCTTGAAATCCAGGCTTCTCAGGAGCAAGAAAAGTCAGCTCTTCATTCATTTCTTTAAAAAAATATTTTTGGCTGCCTACTATGTACAAGCTCAGTTCTAAGTGCTGGGGACACAGTGGAGAATGAAACAGACCAGCTTCATCCATCCTTGGCTTACAGTCAATTAGAAGAAACAAGTATGAAACAATAAAACAAAAGACAGTGCCAGTTATGATCACCATAATGCAATAAATTAAAAATGTGTCATGATAAAGACTAAAGGGCAGGAGGCAGGATGCAGGGGTGAGCAGAGATGGTGGATAGTCAGGGAAGGCCCCCCCGAGGGGGTGATGTCTGACCTAAGAACCAAGCAGAGGAAGAGACCGGCATGCAGAGAACCCACAGGAGGGCCCAGAAGGAAGTATGAGGTCTGGTGGGAAGCAGAGGCACCCAAGAGGGGCTCTGAAAAAAAAAAGTGCAGTTTAATGAAACTAGCAAGAGAGATTGCAATAACCCTGGGCTTCCAAAGGGGAGAGGAGCCAGGAACACTCCTGGCCTGCAGGGCAAGGGGAAGGATTACCAATAGATAAGGAGGGTCCTATTGAAGCTATGGCCCTTGGTAAAGGGATACAGCCAACCCCTGGTGACCTAGCCAGGAAGAAGCAAGGGGAATAAATACCCTGAATAAATATCTTTTCTATTCCTCGCTCTGAGCCCCTGCTTGTGTTCCCCACTGGCCAATTCCAACAGGAAGACAGAAGGTGAGAGCATGTGTGCATTGAGGCAATACATACAGTCAGCCTACTGGGGCACAGAACAAGGTGAGAAAAGGTGAAAGTTGGGTCTGGAAGGGCAAATGGAAAGTATCAGCATAAACAGTTGGAACAAAAGCTTGAGATGGAAAAGAGCATAGCTCAGAGGGCCATTGCATTAGAGCTTAGTGACAAGATGTAGAATGAAGTCAGAGAGGAAGACAGGCCCAGATCATGCGAGACCTTGAATGTCATGGTGACATGCTGGTACTTTATTCTGTGCCCAATGGGAAGACTTTGGAAGGTCTGGATAGGAGATATGACAGATTCTGACACTTTTGAGGCCTGGTCTGCCCGCTGTGAGGGGTAGGCACTGCAGGAACACCAATGGTAGAGGCAGGAAGCAACAAGAGCAACAGGGTTGCAACTAACTCACCGCAGAACTCAAACGTGCAGGGAAATAGACTTCCACTTGGTCTGCAGCTCCTACCCACTACAGGGGAGCAAGAGGAGCAGGGGGATCACCTTTGGACCCATGCAATCATTTAAATAACTCTTTTAGATAAACTCCAGCATCTTTGATTAGATGTGTTTGTTCTTTAGATTTTGGCACCACCCTTGCTCTTGCCATCCGTGCCAGTGCACAATGGTGTATGGGGGACAGAAGCAGGGGGAGTCCACGAAAGCACACAGGCCCCTCTGGTCCCTTTGGCCCCCTGGCAATGTCCCTCGTCCCTTATGTTATTCGGGGCTGTAGCGGAGGCTGCAGCTGGTGTATGTGTTGGTCTGTACCAAGCAAGCTCTCTGCTTTGTCGGACCCCAGTGATTCCCTGCCTGACTAGTGTCACCTCAGCTCTCACTGGCCTCAGCTCACTGGCATCTCAACAGGGCAATGCTGGCCATGCTGGCTCTCAATTCTGAGTTCACACCTGGGAGAACAAAGGAAAGCTTGGGGATACAAATTACACACTTACTCTCCCCAACCACATCTCCAAATTTGTTTTTATGTGGTCACCCTCCAGGCTGGGCAACAAGGCTCCTTACAGAGCCAACAGGTGATGCTCCCCAGTGTCCTATCCCAGACTGGAAGCCCTCTATCCTCTGTATTCCTCCGGGCATTTAATAGCCTCCGGGCATTTAATAGACTCACTTTCTTTCTTTCTTTCTTTCTTTCTTTCTTTCTTTCTTTCTTTCTCTCTCTCTCTCTCCTGCAGGCCCAGGGGAGGATCAGTATCCCTAAATGACCATCTTCCTTCTCTGTGTCCCTTCTGTATTCCCCCTCCAAAGTCTATTTGGGCAGAAACACAGGCTTTATTACCAGGGCCCCCTCTTCTGAACTCCAGTGTTATCACTAAGCATTAGTGATAAACAGCGTAAGCATTTAGTATGTTACGGGAGAAATTTATAATCTAGTATTACATTCCTGATCCTTGCTATGTAAATGGAAACTAAAAACATTTATAAAACCCTTTCTTTCCCTACAAAGACTAGCTTTCAAGCCTATCTTTCTGTAGAACCCTATTTCTGAATGTCAAAAGCCAAATTTTAATTCTTTCTTTCATTTTGCACTCTTATATCCCTTCTCTGAGCAGGTATATTCAGGGAAAAAAGAAGAACACATTAAATTTTTCCAAACCATTGCCATCATTACACCTGTTAGAAAGCTGACTTACTGGTCTGAGTGAAAGATAAATTTAGTTTGTTATCTGGTGGAGCTGGAATAAAGAGCAGGAGAGAGAAAAGCATGCAGGTGAAGGAAAACTCTGGAAGTAGAACAAATACAATTAGTTAATGGATTAGATGGTAGGGGGTGAAGAAAACAGGGAACCAAGAATGACTTCTAAGTGAGTAATAGACAGATGGTGGTTCTTTTTCCTGGAATAAGGAATACTAGGGAAGAAACAGGTTTAGGGTGGGAAAATCAAGGATTCTGTTTTCCATCTAAGAAATGTGAAATTCCAATTAGACAACCATGTGATAATGTCACATAGGCCACTAAGAAGGGAAGTCAGAGATGATGATAAAAACTGGGGAGTCGGCAGCATACAGATGGTGCCTAAAGCCCAACACACCTTATGAAGAAAGGTGGGGTCCATGCATGGACTGGACCAGGGCTGGCAGCTTCTGTAGGTCAACCCAAGCCAGGGCAAAGAGGAAAACTCCCAACCCAGTCCAAACATACCTGAAGGCAAGCTCTCAGATTCAGCGTGACGTTTAAGTTCCAGACTCAAGTACTATAAACCCATTTGATTTTAGCAATAACTACAGAAGAGAAAGAATATGGATATGCTGGAACTGGTACATGATTTCTGTACAGGATTTTATCCCAGAGAAAGTAACAAATACTTATTTGAGACCCGTTACCATGGAGACAACTCCCAGTGCAAACATAAGACCAACACAAAACAAAGCACGCCCTAATAACTTTGACTTTTCTGTCAACAAAGAATCTTGTGATGGACCAGCTTTTCAGAAGTCACCTGGGGTGGGCTAACTACTCAAAAGGACCTATGGTTTTGTTTCTGGCCGTACACTCTAACATTTTTGTTGTTTGTGGAGTGGGGGAGGAGGGGGAGGGGGGAATGAAAGAATACATACACCCCTCTAACTTAGAGGAGGCAGAGTGCAATAATGGGGGTAAAAGGACTAATACTATTTCTGAAGAAATAGCCCCACCTGCTGAACAAATTTCCATCTGGCTTCCTTTAGAATCACTTCTGAAACTATAAGGTACTTCATCATAAGGGAACTGAATGAAAGGCTGACAACTAGAAGACAAGTAAGTTTAATAAGGGTTTAGGGAAACCTATGCAAATATCCCAAAAAGGAACCATGAAAATAGGAAATGATAAAAAGGACATGATTCTTCAAAATCCACATGTTCATGCAGGTAGTATGCAAGAAAAAGAAGAGGGGAGAAGTGGAGGGTTCTTTTTCAGGAATTATTACTTCTCAACTACAACCCTCTTGCTCCCTCTGGAGGTCAAGGGCAAAATAACATATCTAAAAAAAAAAAAGGCTTCATTTTTCACTGCCCCTTTCTTCTTTAAAATATGTTGGTATTAAAATAAAAGAAAAATACAGGCAAGAACATACAATTCCTCTGGCTTTCTGACACTTTCCACATACTCTGAAATTTGAACCCCAAGAATTTGAGGTGCTTTGTAAGCAAAGCCAGACCCACAATGGGCCTTATAAGATGAGAAAAAGGTACATTACATCAGCCTTCATTAATCTGTTTTTCCATACAAATCATTGTTTATTTGAAAACAGAAGGATTCTTTAGGATGGTGTTCCTCTTCAACTCAATCTAAAGTCATTCTAGAAGGACACTGCGTGGACTTTATCTTAGATTTTCAATTTTACCAAGGATATCATTGTTGCCAGGAAACTGTACTCTAGATGTAAGCGCACACAAAAGTTAAATTACCTCATAGTTCTAATGACTCGACTCCAGCAGCAATCACAGAATTACAATTTGTCTGCCTACACCCAGTAGCCACATTAAGGAAGTAAGTCAAGGAGCCAAAGACAATGAACCTCAGTGAAGCCCAGGCTCCTGAGACTATTCTTCAAGGTTTCAATATCATGTGTCCAAAGTAACACTGAGACGCATTTTAGAATTTCAGCTTAACGATTTTACAATACAACACATACTGATAACACCCGGACAGAATGAGCAATGTCTCATAGCTATGGGCTCAATTTGGGTCCATAGCTTTGGGTTTTATAAATATATAGCCAGAAGGTAAATTTCTCTAACTTTCAAGATTATTGGTACAATAATTAACTGTTCTTTCAGAAGAACAAACACCAATCTGGGACATTATTTGTGGCCACAGGCAATGGCTAGATAGCATAAGACAAACCACATCATGACAAAGTACAAAAAGAGCAATAATGAATATTTAAAGGTGATTCCAGGCAATTTAGTATATGATAGAAGTGGCATCTCAAATCACTGGGATAAAAATGGACTTTTTAATCAAATGCCAAGACAACTGGATAGCCAACTAGAAGAAAACATAAATTCACATCTGTATTTCATGCCATCCAAAAGAATAAATTCTAAATGTATCAGTTTCTTAAGTTCAGAAAATAAAAACAATACAAAAACTAGAAAAAATAAAGTAAATTCCTCTTCAATCCCAGTGTACATACAAAAACAGAAAATAGAGGGGCAATAAAAAATAGACTGGTAATCTGACCACATAAAAATACATGTAATACATTATAAAACAAAACAAAAAAAAGCACCATAAAGAAAGGCCAAAGACTACCGACAAGCTGAGATAAAATATCTGCAACAGACATGTCCCTAATATGAAATGTAAAGTGTGCTTAAAAATCAAGGGCAAAAGGACCAAAACCCAGGAGAAAAACAGAAAAAAGATAGGAAGAGACAATTCAGCCCCAAAATATAGAATGGCTCTTAAATATATGAAAAAATAAGTTATAGTGAAAGAAATGTCAATTAAAACAACACAGAGATATCATTTCTTATCTATCAGATTGGCAAAAAAATAGAAAATATAACACATTCTGTCCACAAGGCTGTAATAAGATACTCTTGTACACTGCCTGCGGTAATGAAGACCAGTACGCTTCTAGAAGAAATTTGACAATATTTAACAAAAACTACAGATGCCTTTCACTTTTGCCCCAGTAATCCATCCCACTTTTACAAATCTATTCTAAAGATAAATCTCCAACAATACAAAATGAATATGCACAAGATTATTCACTGCAGCACTGTTTGTAATTGCAAAATATTAGAAGCAACTTAGCTGCTCAATGCCATCTATAGGAGAGAGGTTGGGTAAACTATGATATACCCACACAATGGATACTTCTAAAAATGAAGATCTCTGTGAATTTATATAGAGTAATTTCTGGGACATATTAAATTTAAAAAGCAAAATACAAAAGACTATTTATAGTATTCTCTCTTTCATGTATAACAGAAGGGGATATGTACATGTACACATATACATAGATTTGTACAAAAGAAATGTCAAAAGGATAAACCATAAATGAATGAGGCTGATTGCCTACAGAGTAGGAAGAGGGCAGAAAAACATGGAGAAAGAGAAACAGGGTAGTAATGGGAGTGGACAATCGAACGCAACCTGGATTAGATCCAGGACCAGAAAACGAATTTTTTCAAACACTAGTGGGAAAATTGTTGAAATTTAAATAAGATGCATAGATTAGTTAATAGCACAGTGCCAGTGTCAATTTTCTTATTGTTCTGCTGAGTAAGTGTAAACGTGAGAGAAAGCTGGGTAAGGAGTGTATGGGTACTCTCTGTATTATTTTTGTAAGTCTTTTCTGTAAGTCTACACTTACTTCAAAGTAAAAATATTTTTAAAACATTTTTAAAGTGCTTCTGTGAAGTGAAAACATGCCCATGGGGCACAGTTCTCAGGGGTAGTATATCTATAACACTTTATTTTTTAATTACTAGATTGAAGCTCTGTAGATACTAGTGTCTAAATTCTGTAGAAGAATTTGGACTCCAGAAAAAAAAATCAGCAGAACAATATTGCTTTTAAAATATCATAAAATAAAATGCAGCCTATTTGTCTGTTTAGTAGAGTTGGGGAAATAAAAATAATGTGTTATCGTGCTGCTTCTATTTTCAGAGATATAACCATAATTTTCAAGTCAGTAAGTAGTCACTAGATGCATACTATGGCTCTCAATTGAGCTGGATCCTATTATATTCACAAAACTTTGCTGGACACTTATTATGCATCACTATAAATCCTCTTGGTCTCATCTCTTGGAGTTAATGCTTGCATGGCCGGCCTTAACCAAAAGGAGGCAGAAACCAATGGATAAACGCTCCCTCCTGTTCCCTAGGCAAATAGTTCTGAAACACATTTAAAATACTCCACCAAAACTGAGCACTTCACCCACAGGGATGAACAACTCAATAACATATCATTGTATTTGTTTTGCCTCCCTCCTGGTTCAGTTCCCTGGTCCCTCATTCTTGCTCCATGGGGCCACTTCCTAACAATTTGCTCACCAGTCTTTGGCCTGGGCTCTCCTTTGACTGGGGGAGGAGGGAGCAGGGCCGGGCGGGGTAAGCGGGTAGAGATGGTGGAGACCCAAGTTAAGAAAAAAACACAGCCCTGCCCTTAAGTAGAAGTTGCAGACACAACTATGAGACAGATCAGTGGGGTATCACTAAGTACATCTAGGAATATTACCACTGATTGCAGACCCCACATATGACTAGCAAGACACACGACCAATGTTGCACGAAGCTGATGGGATACATCCCGTCTTATCATCAAGTTGAGCTAGCTGCCTGTCCTCAAAATGCTCCTAAAATGTGTGCAGCCTAAAACCCAACAGTTTGATCTGCTGAAAGAGAAAATTTACTCACGAACTAGCTGGAGCATACAACCAAAGTAACTGTTAGGGTTGTATTCATTTTCTGTTGGGAGGAGCCACCTCGCTCCCTCTGGTCCTATTTCCTTGTAATGAAATCGGGTGATTTTCTGGGCAACTGGACTCAATCATTTTATTAGGTGACTTTTTAGATGGCAAACAATACAAAGAGAGATAGCTAATAACCTAGGGTCCTCTTGCATATCATATCTAGAAAAAAAGACTCCTATCTCCACCAAAAGTAATATTTTGCACCTTTTGTGGGAGCTACATTTGGTACCTGAACTTTCAGATACAGAGCTTGGAAAGAACTAGGGAACAGGTGGTACATATTTGGAAACTGTCTACTTCCAATTTTATAGTTAAATACAATATTTTTTTCACTTTAAATCTGCCTGATTAATGGTCTTGACACTTAAATTTCATCATCTAAAGTGAGACGATTCTTTACAAGCGGCCCCAAATCATAAAAAACTACTCGACAACCTCACGGAGGTATCTTGATCCAGAACAGATGACTGACTGGCTACTCATTACTGAATTTGTAACACACAACTGGATTTAGAACGCTATTGGATCTGTAACACAAAGTCTGTTGGCTACCCCTGCAAACTGGACAAACTAGTTGCCCTGACAGATAACTGCTGTCAAGTAGTCTGACATCATCCAGGGTCCACTTTGACCCATCAATTTCTCTTAGAAAAAGAAATGAAGTGACTCACTGAAAGGAGAAAAATTGAGCCTTGATTTGAGAACTGAAAGCCTAAATACTCGAAAAGAATTCTGGATTGCTTTCTTTTCTCCTCTGGACGCTTTACTTCGCCTTATAACCGGCCTAGAAGTAGGGAGACAGGAGAGAAGCATGAGAGCTAGAAAAAGCCACGGCTACAGAGGATCTAACCTGGTGGCAGGGTGAGAAGCTACACTAACCTCCTCCCGGGACCAATCTGGAAATCCAACTACACTGTGGAGAAATCATCCAGGACAAACAACTGAACAGCAGCGAGGAGAAGTTGTCTAACCACAGACAGACAGAAGGGGCAGCTTCACCACGTGACTGGCAGGGAGTGTGGTGGAGATGCCAGAGGGCTGGCTAGGCTCCCGTGGGCAGCAGCTCAAGTGCCGGACGGATATTTAAGCAGCTGATTGGATCCAGAATTCACCAATATGCTCCCTAGAGCAAGGGACAAAAAGGAAAGAATAAACAAATGGGACTTCATCAAAATAAAAAGCTTACGCACAGCTAAAGAAAATAGCAAAATGAAAAGGGAATCAACCGTATGGGAAGATACGTTTGCAAATGATACCTCGGACAAGGGTTTGACCTCCAAAATATATAAAGAACTCACATGACCCCACTCTAGGAAGACAAACAATCCAATTAAAAATGGGCAAAGGACCTGAACAGGCACTTCTCCAAGGAGGACATATTGAGGGTCCAGAGACATATGAAAAGATGCTCAACATCACTAGCCATCAGAGAGACGCAAATTAAAACCACAGTGAGATACCACTTCACACCAGTCAGAATGGCCATCATAGACAAATCAACAAACAGGTGCTGGTGAGGTTGTGCAGAAAGGGGACCCAGCACATTGTCGGTGGTAACGCAGACTGGTGCGGCTGCTGTGGAGACAGTATGGGATTTACTCAAAAACTAAAGATGGAACTGCATTTTGACCTGGCAATTCCACTGCTGGGATTATACCCTAAGAATCCCGAAACGCCAATTCAAAAGAACCTATGTTCATAGCAGCATTACTTACAATAGCCAAGTGCTGGAAACAGCCAAAGTGCTCATTAGTAAATGAGTGAATCAAAAAAAATGGTACATTTACACAATGGAATACTATGCAGCAGAAAGAAAGGAACTCCTACCCTTTGAGACAGCATGGATGGAAATAGAGAGTATTACGTTAAGTGAAATAAGCTAGGCAGTGAAAGACAAATACCACATGATCTCACCCGTAAGTGTAACCTAATCAACAAAACAAGCAAGCGAAACAGAACCAGAGACATGGAAATAACTGACAATGACCAGAGATGTGGGTGAGAGGAGTAATGGGGGAAAGAATGGGAAGGGTCAAGGAACATGTATAAAGGACACATGAACTACGATGGTGGGGGGAGGATTGAAATGGGGGAGGTGGGAGGTAGGGAAAGGGAAAAATGGGGACAATTGTAATTGAACAACAAAAAGCCACAGCTATAGAATTCCTCTGAGAGATTCAGGAAATTGAACTGAGTAAGAGCCCATTAGATATAATACTGCTGTCTTGAGAGGGAGCACGTACCATTTTAGAGGGAAAATGGGGTTTGTAACCCTACAGACCTCTCTAGCACAAAGAAATCACAAAATTAAGTAATTTGACTAATAAGCCTGTATCTGGTACTGCAAACTCATCATATTGGAAATCAAATCTGTTCTTTTGGCTTAATTTGCACACTCTTGGCTCATGGCTTATTGGAACTCTAAAAACTAATTACAAACCTTCTCCTAGTTATTTGTCTGTCCCAGTGGCTCAGAGGGGTGACCACATGTTTTTAATGCTGCTACTCAACTCTTGTTCCATTGCATGACTAAATGACCAAACGAAAAGAAATGAAAAACTTAGTGACACTCATGGATGTTTAACAATCATCTGGGAAAACTTACAGATGTGATGCCCCAAATGGTAGTGAAGATAGGCAGTAAAGATGGTGAAGTCACATCCTGTTGTGAATTTTTCAGCTCAGGCCAAATAGCAACAAAGGAGTGATACTGACAACTGAAACTCTTCACATCCACAGCTTACTGTACACATTAACAATTTTATTATTCCCTGTTTTCATTCACCTGGTATTAAAATTCCTAGAAACTTGCCCAGGAAGCTAAAGTGGCAAATAACTTCATTGTTCATTTTAGGAACTTCTTCGTTTTACTGAATATTGAACTACTTAACTTACCCTCATTTCCCAAATACAAAAATCCATGTCCAGAAATGTGGCAGTCACGTTCCTAGTCACGGGTCCCTTGACCACTGCCCAGAAGTCTCCCACAACACAGTGCTTTGTCTCAAATTAACAGAGGTTCAGGCCTCAAGAAGTTAACAATCAGATTTTAGGACAAAATATAAATGCAACAATTATCCCATTAAAGGTAAAGAACCTCAGAAATCACTTTAGTCATAAATAGAGGCCTAGAGATGTATAGTGAATTACTCAGTGTCACTCAGTTAACTGGTATAGTTAAGTGCAAAGAAATATTACAAGACACAATGTGATTTAATGGCCAGAAAATGACAAAAACCCACACTATATGAAAAGAAAAAAAATTATGTGGGCCAGAAAGGACTTACAGGACTTGAGCTAACTTTTGAACCAACAAATGGACTGTGAGGCAAGTTCATGGGAACAACTGATTTCTTAAAGTAGTTTCAGGAATATCCAGTGGGTTGTAAGACGAGACATAGTTAGGAGCATTTAAAATTTCCAGTCAAGTATTTATTTGATTCTGTGGGAGCAGAGATATCCAAAGTTTAGAGAAAGTTTCAGAGGAATGCCCAGGTAGCAATATGTTGAATCTTTCCAAATACATAAGTTGATATATTTCAATCAACTAGTAACCCTGTTTCTATGACAAGCCTTACCATACACTAAAGCTAGGGAAGTTTTTAAAAAATTCTGTAGTTATTCTTCAAAGTGAAGTATATTTTCACTGAATTTAAAATGACTCTCTTAATTATATTTAGATTTAAAACAAGTTTCACATAAATCAAACCTTTCTTTGGTCAACTGACTTCTTTTATTTTCATTTTTTATGTTTTCATTTTCAGGATACAACCAGAATGAGTTGATACCCCAATAAAAACAGGTTTAAAAGTATTGTCACACACAACCAAAGGGGTAAAAAGGAGGGACACTGATATCACAGCCAAAATACTGATATTATCACCATTTATAAGAGTGAAACAGACATCTAAATCTCCAAGTAGAATATTCAATTTAAGATTCATTTTTAGAATCACACAATTACTCCGTAGGGCCACTTGTTTAAACTCCTTCCCGAATCAATGATCTTATTAATACGAGATTCACATAAGAATTAATCTTTGTCAATCACACCTCAGTAAAGCTGGAAAAAAATTAAATAATTTGAAAGAATTCTACCTTAAACTATGGATCAGAATGTTAAAAAATGTTAATTTTATCGTAAGATAACTAAGCCCAGAACTACGCCTTCTATGCATTGGGCTGAAAAACGAGATAAATGACTTGAGAGAAAAATGTTTTCAAAAGAAAGACTTATTGGAATAATAACCTTGATTGTTTATTCAGTACCCCAAATCACAAGACTTCAAATACTGAATTCTGATATTTCTGAATGCTGACTTCTGATTATTCTGAATAGAATATTGTTACAATAGTCCAATGAGTAAAATTTTACGTATTAAAATTCACACTTAAATTTAACATATAGACTGCTAAATCTTCAGTACTCCTACTGAAAAAAAAATCTCAAGATTTGAAATCTAAACTGGATTCACATTGTACCTATTTCTGTCATAACTCTCTGAGCCTGTTCACCTGAAAGATGTGTGGTACTTAACCTATTGTAGATTGTAGTTGGGACTAAATGAATCATTACAGTAACTTAGAATAACTCCAATAGGTAATCAATGAGTGGTAGCTATTATTGCAGACACAGGAGTCGTCATTAAAACTTCTGTCATTCTTTCTAAGTATTTAGGCAGTATGTGGTAGAACACTGCATTTCCCACTGAAGGGACCAGGTTTTAAACGCTTCCCTGGGGGAGCTGCATGGTGACTGGGTGACGGGGGAGAGCAGTGCAGCGGCAGAGCTCTCCAGAATGCTGCTGCGTCTCACTCTTTCCCAAGCGATCTGTAGTTAAGATGCCATGTTGAGCCCCCATAAACCAATAATGGAAAAAGGGGTCCCTTAAAGGTAAAATTATCCCATATCATTCTGAGCTTTTGATGTGCCAGAAAACTGCTTATTCAGATGTCTACTGTGATAGTCCTAAAGAACTGAAAGATGTTTTCTGAAATATCAAGTCTCTACCTGTTCTGCCTATTTCTAATTTGCTGTGTATATATATATTTTCTAATTACTTAAAAACTTGAAATTTATAATTTATGTATACTAGGAACTAGAAAATAGAATGCTTAATTAAATATTTCCTCTATGAGTACAGTGATTTCTGAGGTTCTGAGAACTGTTTTCCTCTACCATTTGCTCAAGTAACAGAAAAAGATGTGTATGATTACACATTATCAAGTACATAGTGACCCAACTATTCATTTGAACATTGTTAAATACAAATTAAGCATTTCTAAATATGCAACTAGAAATCATACATCTTCAGCTTTAGTGAAGGCTTAGAAAAGTTTATTTTGTGCTTACAATATTTTTCTAAAGCATCACAAAATTACTGTACATCCAAACTCTTCAGTGGTAGAATACTTAATATTCTAAAGGAGAAGCCTTTAAAGAAAACTGTTGTGTACTATGAAACTGTAAGTCTAATGAACTAACAAAGCAGAATCTACATGAGAGAGGACATTACAGAAATCATCTATTACATAATAGGCAGGTGATCATTCTGAATAATTACGGTTTTCACCTTTCTGTAGCCAATACAGTTCTCTATTGCTACCCCACACTGATCCCACTTTTGCTGTAAGGAGATAACTCTTTAAGGAGTAAAAATATGTTAAATGTCCCATCCCACTGATTCCCACCCGTGAAATACCACATAGTAGAAAGTGCAGAATACGAAGTTTGTCTTCTTAAAGACATGAAAATATTATGATTTTAAAACATCAAGCGTACACTGACTTTGTAAGATCAAGAACTTTCTGTATGAGGATGAATGTACATTGGAAACTAACACTGCGAAAGATCCTTTTTCCTGAGTAAAATGCTAACTTTATTTTATATCAGATTAAGCTTCCATCAATTTTTAAAACATAAGATGCAGAGGCTTTTCCACATCAAATAAAAGTCTGGAATGTTTACCTTCACATCAAAAATACAAAAAAAGTCCAAGTTCAATAATAATTTAAAATCTGAAATAAGTGGCCAAACTTTAAATCAGTAGACAGCTCTTCAATTTTGAGGATGCCTCAGTAAACTTCAGTCTGCAACAACAAAATAAAGTACTGCAACAACAAAATAAAATACTATTTATTAAAATATGAAAAATATTTCCAGGATATTCTCCAATTTGGAAAATGAAAAATGTAACCCATGGTATAAAAGGTATGCTGAACAGAGAAACAAAAAATGTAACTGAACTTTATAGGAATAAAGGCAACACCATGGACATACAAATACTTCCTAAATCAGAAGCATATCCTGTATTATCATGTGTAAAAAAAACTATAATTAAAATAAGGTTAGTTTTTATTAGTTGCATTATTTAAAACTGAGGAAATTTTAGACTATTTTCTCTAAAAGGACCACAAAATTGTCACTGTAATAGTATTTCTTGAGACAACGGGCAAAGTTCCCATTTATGGGAAATATGTTTATTTGTTTTTTCACACAGTGAAACAAGAAAATTTTATTAAATGAGAAATCTTTTTCTCCAATCTCCTTAGATACCTCAATAATGCAATATTTGGGAAATGTAATTTTTCAACCTCAAAAATTTTATTATGAAAAAAGGTCATTATTAAACAAACACACAAATCTTATTGCTTGGCACAGATTCTTCAAAAATTTAAAGAACTGTTTAAACCAACACACTGCAGTTATATCCTATTTCAAACTTTTCACACAGTGCTCTTTTTTCTTTTCTAAAGGCAGATCTTTCAATCTAATGACAAAATAGATGGAATCCTGCAAGGAACAAGTCACAGTTCACTTCAAACCAAAAGAAATGATTAATCTTCTGTTTCTGTCCAAATTATATTAAGATATTTGTAAAAACTAACTAAGATTTATCTGTGGCCCGCGAAGGACCCACAGAACGCTGTCGGACGGCGTTCTGTGGGAAGTCTTTGCTCGTCCCTTCCTTGTGTTCAGTGTCCTCTTCTGAAACGTCCTCTTCGTCAGCCTCGTGTTCCTCCTCCACTTTGTTCAAAGGCTGAGAAGGTTCTGGTAATAATTTTTCTTAAAGATAAAGACCACAAGATGTTTTTTGTTGATGTAATTAGATCTGCATTAGTATAAAGTCAAGATATAATTTCTTATGCCCATAAACTGCTTTGGCATTTATTTATCAATCCAAAAGGAAAAAGTTGTCTTCAAGAATAAGAGACAACATAAAAATAAAAGTTGGTTTACAAGATCCATTTTACTTTCCAAATTCATTGTAATTACCTATTTATGAATTGAAATTAACAAATCAGAATCAATGCTGTGAAAATGGATGTTGCTATCACTTTTATGCTAAGGACTGAAGAGAGACAAAAATGGAGCAAATAAAGGCCAGGAGAACTTGAGCAGTTCAGAAACATAACACCCTAATATGTGAGCCCCAGGATCCAATCAACTCTACCCTCAGATTTCCTTGCTACATAAATCAGTAAATTCCTATTCTGCTTAAAGTAGACTGAGATGATTCTTTCCCCAAGCAACTCAAAATCTAAGCCAAACACACATACTAGAAAACAATTCAAATCATTAAGCCTATTGTTAAAAAGGGGCAATATTACAAACTATGGATCACTATCAGTTGTGTCACAGATTACTTAAGAGACACATTTGTTTGGCTAAGGTTTTGAAGTGAAATAAAATATGCATTTACCAACTTTTAAACTGTCTGTTAAGTAATCTGTGCTCACATTTTTCTTCCTATAGGGCAAAGGCCCTTGGTGGATAAAATGTTTCCCTCCCCAATACATGTCCTTTTTATAGCATTAATGCAATTACCTACAAAATGAAAAGAAAACCTATCAGTTATTCAATGAACAAAGTAAACCATAAATGCAATCTCCACTGACTTCATTTAAGGAGTTTTGACCTCAATAAATCCTAAGTCATGAAATGTAGCATACGGAAAGGCCAGACCAAGAGTCTGATTTAGGTTTTACCCTAAACTCTGTCATTTCTGTGTGACCCTGGAAAATAGTTCGTCTCTCTGGGCCTTAGTTTACTCAACCACAAAATAGGAAGAATGTTGCTTTTATGCAGTCCACTTTAGAGGGTTGCTGAAAAGCAAATGGGATGATGAAAAGTGAGAGTTCTTTACAAACGGCAAACAGGAGGGCTTCCATAACAATAATTTTCAAGACTGAAAATAAATGATTGCTAGGTTATTATATCAAGACAGACAGTAGTAAATACTTCTAATTATGTAAACTCATAGCACACTGTCAATCCTAAATCAACTATAGGAACTGCTTTTCCCAATTTCCTACCAGAAAAACTTAAGATGTGGCCAACTAAAAAGAAAAATCTTCCAACACCCTATAGCAATGTATGACTTCCAAAGTAGAATATATTTAACTTTTTTGCACTCAAGTATGTTCAAATGGATCTATGAATATCATGAAATTTTCAAATAAATTGGTATCGATGTTATTAAATATCTGCAAATTATAAGCAATATTAAAATTCTCCACATTTTAAAGGAAAATAAATGTGTTCCAAAATCCATGGAGCTATTATTCTTACATGAAATATATACTCCCCTCCTCCTTCCGATATAAGCCACCCTCCATATTTAGAAACCTAAGCTGGAAAGGAGGGATTAAGAAGTACAAATTTCCAGTTATAAAAAACAGTCAAGGGAATATAAAGTACAGCATAGGGAATAGTCAATAATATCGTAACAACTATGTATGGTGTCAGATGGGTACTAGACTTATTGGAGTGATCACTTTGTAAGGCAGGAGTTTTCAACTGGTGTATGTTGAAATTTTAAAAACACGCAGTACCTGACTCTTCAGGGGCACTGACCTCTTTTCCCTTAGAGTGTCAAATTAAAAAAATGACAACAGCCAATACAAAATGAGCCATCCAGTGTAAATGATTCAAAATTATACCTATTTTTATTTTCAGATAAGCAAAAAATCTATTTTTTGGTGTGCCACAGAATTTTAGTAATTAGTTTGTGTGTCATGAAAAAAAAAGTTGAAAACTGCTGTTGTAAGGTATATTAATGTCTAACCACTAAGCTGTACACCTGAAACTAAAACACGTCAACTGTAATCAAAAAATCAATTTAAAAAATGAATAAATAAGTAATAATAGAACCTAAAATAAAATCAAAATATACGTACTGGAAGGGTATGGCTGTGGCCGGCGCCTTTTGGAAGGACAGAGACAGTCTGCCACAAATATCATACACTGCAAAGATAAACATAAGAAAGCCAATGTATAATATATTATAAAGCTAGGGCAACTATATAAAATTACCAAGTTTTAAGACATTTTTCTTCCTAGTACTCTGAAAATATAGTACTTACGAGTCCTAGTAACAGTCCTGAAAGCAGAGTTGCTAGAGCAAAAACTGTGTATGATCCCCACACTGGTAATCCAAGGTCCTCGATAAAATAGTTATGGCAAGTCTGAAATCGAAAGAAAAAAAATAACCTAAAAACCTGGTCATTTGAAAAAAGTAATACTGTCAAAAATGTTTACAATAGAAATAAAATTTTAGTCCGTACCCTGATCCACATAGATAGCTGAAAGAGAGCTGACATACTACTCATCCTAAAATGAAAGAGAGATGATTAAAAACCTGAGTAGGATATACAGCTTTGAAATAGAATATATGTGTGTATAGCTATAGCTTCTATTTTTCACTCTATAATCTCAGCAGGCCAGATTTTACTGATGATGTTAAGCAAGATTAGTCACACAGCACTAATTTCAAGACTTTAATAATGAGACTTGTTAATGGAAATTAAGTTTCTGAGTTGTCCCCATTGTGTGATGTCCTCATACATAACACATAGTAATATTTTTCCTTTTCCCCTACAGCTTTAACATTGACCTTTCACCTTTCATCTGATGATTTCTCCAATGTACTCTGCATAAAAGGTTACAAGCACTATGGAACCAGTTAAAGTCAGGCATACTGTAAAGCAAATGGGCACAGAATCCCTTCACAAGCAGAGCCGTAAGGAAGAACTAGGTGTACGTATTGGGCAGATCCCCCCCACCTTAGAATTACCCCCCTTTCATACTAAAATTAAACTTAAAATAGCTTCAGTTTGATATAGTTTAATGATATATAAACTAATTACATAGGAAACAAATGCTAAGTCATCACATATAAGTAAAAATGATTATTTTCACATAATTAAATCCAAGCAGTTTAGATGGATAAAGGGCATGTTCCAAATATAAGACAGGCTTGTTTGTTCCCAAAAGTATTGCCACCAACATATAAACCAATTCACATGCAAGCCGAAGTTCCTATATGTGGGACGGCCTAATCCAACTGCCCATCACTAGAGGAGTGAATCTGCTGAGCTGACACGTGGAGTGCCCCTTATTCAGTTCACCAATAAAAAAGGTGCAGCCTGCTGCCCTGAGGACTCAGCAGAGACTTAGAAGCAAACTCCTTCTTCTACCAAAAGACTAAGAAGATTCACCTATGAGATTTCAAAAAAAAAACAAAAATCAGTTACATTTTCAGTCCAACAGAGAAAGGTACTTTAATCATGTTGCTTTTGTTTAAAATGCAAAATGGGAAGAGGAACACAGAATTGAAACAGAAAGCCTCCCTACACTCTGAACTAATCAGACTCCATCACAAACACTTGATGCCTCAATTACGCTGACATGGCGGTACAGTGGAGAAATTTTGACAGAAAAGGACGTATCAATTCAGATTTTCACAGGAGAGGTGTAAGGGAAGGTGGAAAAGATAAATTCTATTTCAAAATAATGCTTAGAGCCAATAGTCTCCCTACTCCCAGAATCCAGAGCATTTTATCTCCTTCACCACTAGTGTCCCAAATGTCCAATAGTCCAACGGCAAGTGTGGTGAGGAGACAGGAATAGATACTTTAGCCACACCAGGAAAAGTCCATGGTGACCTTAGCAAAACTCAATACTCTTGAAAGTCTCTTGAATGACCCATGAGGTACTGTACCCCAACAGCTAGCAGGAAATAGGCATGCTATCCCAAGCCTTACTGTTCATAGCAAGCTGTTGCCCTCTAGTTATATGTAAAGCTCAGTGGTTAGTCATGCCATCAGGGATATTAGGGTCTTTGTTCATCCCATCTATTCAAACAAAAAGTTATCAGACTGGTAGAATAATTCAATTACATTAAATAAAGAACTAAATCTGCCCTGGCTGGCGTAGCTCAGTGGATTGAGCGCGGGCTGCGAACCAGGCATCGCAGGTTCGATTCCCAGTCAGGGCACATGCCTAGGTTGCAGGCCATGTCCCCTAGCAACCACACATTGATGTTTCTCTCTCTCTCCCTTCCCTCTCTAAAAATAAATAAATAAAATCTTTAAAAAAAAAAAAAAAAGAACTAAATCTGAAGGTAGCACAAGGAGATACATGTTTGAGGCTTCTCATTCAAATATTAAGCTCAAATGACAGCTTTCCCATTTCTTTACACTCAGGAGCACCATTTGGCCTCTGACGGTACAAATGGCCGTATCCTCAGAGCTAACACATTCCTGAAAAGGATTTCAAGGTAATGCTATAAAATGTCTCCTAGCTTAGTAAGAATCAAAGTATTTGTTTAACCTAGAAGAGTCAAATGAAAAATAATCACATAATAAATCTGAATATACTTTAAGAGCCCAAGAATGCTTTGTTTACACAAAACATAATTACCTGTTCCAATTAAAATGGAAATAAGAAAAAAACTCTCATACTTACAGAATAGAACCTGGACCAAACCATGATGAAACAGGTTCAATACTCTTCCACTCTTTGTCACTTACAAAGTTTATGAAGTCCTTCTTAGTCCTTGGGCCCTGATAGCGCCTAAATTCACCATCTTTACAGCTAAAAAGATAAGAATAAGCAATATCCAGCACCAAATAAATAAACTTTGTATTTGTTTTGCTATTTCTTTAATCTCACTTTATGATTAATCCTAATATTCAAAATCATTAGCAACTCACAAGTAGCAAATTACATTAATTATCAATTCATGACATCTCAGTCCCAAATTTAATCAATGAGGTTATATTTTTACACAGTCATAAGCCTAAGACTGTCATTGTTACTCTTCCAAATAATAAAACAAGGAAACAAAGTAAGTCATTATATGTCAATTATATCTCAATAAAACAGGGGTATGGGGGGACAGACGGACAGACAAAAAGGAGGTAAATCTCAGAAAATAACTTTTAAGCCTTATGTGTAATACACATATTACATGAAGAGTTGTTAAAAGTGTCTGATAGTTATTGTCAGTTATTATTAATTGTAAGTTAAAACATTTAAGGCAATTATCTGGTATTTTCAGTCATAATCACCTCATCTCAGCCATCATGCCTTAAATCACTGGAGGCATCAGGTAAAGTGTTTCCCTTTGTCCCATTTCAGTAATTCTACTTTACAGTCTGCTGTGCGTTCTTCCTGACATCCACCTTGTCCTTCCCATTCCCAGTGTATGGAGTTCTGCTGTGGGGGGGGTAACTGCTCTCCCTGCTCCCACATCTTCACCATTCCCAAACTACCTTAAATAATACTGCAATCTAACCCTACTTAATTAATACTTCTATTTTTATCAGTTAAATGTAACAACTTTCAATAGTTCCCTACTACCTACTATAGGGTTAAAGGATCCTTTCCAGAGCCAAAGACCACAAGAAAGCCAAAAAACAAAGATTTGTGGGGGAATAAAGTGGCATTTGAGCTGTTTTTGAAGGACAGGCAGGATTTCAAAAGTCAGAAGTTAGGAGAATGGGCATAATAAACAACATGATTAAAAGAAAATGGGCAGGAAATTCCAGGTAAGTTCAGGGGGTGCTGAGAAGTAAAAAGGAAAGGGGAGTCGGATTACAGCCACTTAAGAAGGACTGTAAGGGACACTGTAGAGAAAAGTACTGATTGCAAAGGAAGAGAAGCACTTATGGAGACAGAGAATAGAATTTAAATAGATACAAAGGGAGCATGAGAAAATAAGAAAGGTATAGGGAAATATTTACACATGAAAAATAAAAAAGGAAAGCAAAATACAGACACATAAAAAACTGCCAACTTGTTGTTTGCACAACTTTTAATGAGGAAAGCTCAATGAATACCTCCTGGCATTCAACCCACCAGCCAGATGGGCATTAAGGTAAAGGGCAGTTACAGATTTGAGATTTCCTATCTCTACTCGGAAGATAAAGTCAAATTAAAAGACCTGATATTGAAGACTATACAGTCTTGTTCATTTTGACTTAACACCCAACCTTTCACCTACCACTGTCCCAAGGTTGAGCTACAGCACTTTCTTAGCTAATTTTTTAACATAACATGTTCCTATTTACGACTATTTATAAGATGCCCTCAGGAGAGAATGCTTACTCTGTACTTTTGAAATCTACCTCCAAGGTTGCGCTGAAACCCCATAATCTCCACAAACCACTCCAGCCGGGTTTTCCCTTACCAATTTTCCTACAGGGCTAACCACAACTCTGGGCTCAAAAACATTTACTATGTTGAAAAGTAGCAAATCATTTCATGTGAACATCACCTTTGAAAACAATTATAAATCTTTGAAATTAGGAGCTATTTCACACATCATTCATCTATGTAAAGGGGCCTAAGACAGCACTAGTAGTTAATAAGCCTTCTAATGCACTTAATGAAATAACACCCTTTACAGATAGTCCAGCACAGAGGCCTCCGTTCTGATGATGCTACGACGCACCCTTCCTCACAACCACCAAACCTCAAACACTTACTGATAGATAGTGGGAAGGGCAGTTATGATGAATCGTCCACTCAGCCCTGCAATGATAAGGATTACAAATAAAGACAAGAAAGAATACAGAGCAGGTTTTATATGGGCCAATCACTTAATACTTAAAAGTTGATTCTAATTTAAATACTAACATGGAAAAAATATTAAATTATACCAAAAATAGTTGAGTTTTTTTTCTTTCTTAAAAGATTTTATTTATTTTTAGAGAGAGGTGAAGGGAGGGAGAAAGAGGAGGAGAGAAACATCAATGTGTGGTTGCCTCTTGGGGGCCTGCAACCCAGGCATGTGCCCTGACTGGGAATCAAACTGGCGATGCTTTGGTTCACAGGCCCACACCCAATCCACTGAGCTACACCAGCCAGGTTAAGAGTTTTGTAACATAAAAAATAAAAAACCTAATTATCTACTTAAAGCAACTTTTAAAAAAAACTACTACACGTAATCTTAATTAAAAAGTTAATTTATATATAAACACTTGATCAATTATACTGTGCCAACAGTTGTCTATATTATAAAGGTCTAAAATCAAATCAAATTGCATTTGACATTCAGAAAACAAAGGCTGAGTTTAAGATGTTGTTAGAAATGGAACACATCATGAATCATAAGCTGGGCAATAATAATAGGAGCTAACATGACTGCAAGTATTCAGTATTAGCTATTATTACCATTTGGAATCGGGCAGAGTCAAGAACCCAGGTACCATATTGTGAGCAAGAACAAGTAAGACAAGACTGGACTAAGAAAGGAGCATGCCTGAGGGCAGGACCTACCACTTGGCCAGAGGGTCAAGTCAGGAGAGCACCTGACCCCACAACCATGCAGGCTTTGTAATTAAAAGCCCACGTCCTCGAATCACAGGTATTAAGTATGGAACCCAATTACAGAGATTCATACTACTTGTCAAGGAATATGACCTTGACTCTGCAAAGAACCTCAATGACATGCTCTTTATCCTGAAGCTTAATATGGATGCAAATAGTGTCTTTGGCCACTCCACCTGAACCACAGTGTTCTAGGACTTCTTACACACTAGTCTGGGGCCTGGGATACAAAGCAAAAAAGATCGAGTCAGTTATGTGGGGAAGAATGAAGGGAGAGTGAGATCTCCAAGATTCCTTAGACCAACACATAAAAGGAATGAGCTGCATACATTCCTTGAGACCAAGGAATCTGCTTTTGGAAGTCACTGAGCACTGAGCTCCCAGCAAGGAGGTGGTGAGTTGCTTAATTAACTGCATACAGTTATGTTTTCAAAACCTAATGAAAAGTAAAGACCATGCAATGTGGAAAACAGGATAAACTCATCAGCCCAGTATGCAAAGAAACAAAGCCATCCACAGTCACAGTACCTGGCTGCTCTGTGACATCTACTTTTGCAACATGAACCTCAAGATCTTCTCCCCATTCAGCAAAACTTTCCCATTCTGGCTGAAGATTCTGACAAGCAGGACACCATGGTGCATAACTGAGAAATATAGTTTAAGAAAAAGTTACACATTCAAATACAACCATCCTGGAATAAAAATTCTAAAATGTGTAATTGTGAAGAACATTTTATACTAAAAACAAGAGGGCAGAGTGGTTAATTTCATGAAAATAAAAAAGTTTTAAATGTGAACCAAACACTCTGGCAATTAAGATCTATGAGTTGATCTTAATCACTAAAAAGTTGATGATGCTAATCACATAAAAGTAATTATGAGAATAAGTTAAGACACAGGGACATTTTCACACATAAAGCAGCTCTTTAAAAAACAAAAATACCTTTGTATTTCTTTATGAAAATGTGGCTACTGGAAAGCTCAAACTACATTTGGAGTTCAGCGGTTTTAATGATTTTACACTGCAGGAGTCACAGATGCAAGACGCCAGTGCGACAAGAATAGGAAGCACCAGGGCTGTGGTGAACAAGGAGAGGTGCGCCACATCTCAGGCAGGAAACTGCTGCTCAGGACGACTGCCACAGGGACTGCTGGCCCAGGGTGGCAAGCTATTCTCAAGTAAAAGAAACCAAAAAATCTGCATTTTTATTTTTTAAAAAATGTTACCTCAAAACATAAGCCATGGACACAAACTCCAGGCAGGCCAAACAAATTCTTTCAGCCGGCCTTGGGTCAGCCTGCTTTCAAGACCTCAGGTTTACAAATCTATGGCCAAGCACATCATAATTTTAGTTACTCCTCAAGTATTCATCAGCATTTCTCAAGGCCCTGATTTTCCCCTCAGGTTTGACTTTGCCACTTTATTGTGCATTATCTTATAATTTGCCTCAGTTTAATGAAACAGAAAGAATAAAGCCCATACCTTTTAAATACAAAAGTGGTTTCTGTACTCCATCATATATAATACTTGACTTGTTTTATTAAAAACAAGACTTCTAAAGTAATAGGCATTGTGGAACAAGACTAGTACCATACATAAAAGCCAAAGTTCCTAATAATAAATAGTATTACGATGAAAATACCTCTGTAATAAAGTTTTTGATGAGGATGAATTTAATGTAGGTAACAGATTTGCAATAACTAGCATTAGGACTAACTAGATCCCTTTACCAAGTTCCTTTTGTTTTTTTAGTGCTTTTTAAAGATTCAGCCTCAAAAATTAGTAAGCTATGGAGGAAAAAGTACTATCATATACTCTAATTTCACAGATGCTCTAATTCAAATCACCTGTACTTAGCTTTTGAGTATTTATATAGTTTGATCAAATTGAGTTTTTAAAAATCTCCTTAATACTTGCCTGTATTTTGCATATAAAGTCACAATCACTGTTGCTTAACACATTATTTATGGAACAGTATTTTATGGGCACAATCTAAAACAAGTTCCTCATGACAATAAAAACTAAATGCTGTCACTTGTTATATTTCATCTCCCCTGCAACTTCCAATGGTGCCTGAAAACGCACTTCACTGAGTCACAGATTATACACACACTGCACACATTTCCCCGTCTTATCCTCCATATAAATGTTCTGTATCTTTTTTGATTTTATCACTCAAGACTTAAGGATTTGGCCTTCTGGGTTTTCCCTTAATGATGTCCACTTTCACCTGCCTCCTAAACTGGCAGCTGGAAAATACAGGAAAACACGGGAACCTTGTTAAGGAAGGGGGGTGTACTAACAGCTATCACTGCATGCCTAACTCTGTTAGGCTTTAGACCAGGGCTGTCAAACTCATTTTCACCCCAGGCCACATCAGCCTCGCAGTTGCCTTCAAAGGGCAGAAATAATTTTAGGACTATATAAATGTAACTACTCCTTAACTGTTAAGGAATTGAAATTACATTCTACCCTTTGAAGGCACCCAGGAGGCTGATGTGGCCCCCGATGAAAATGAGTTTGACACCCCTGCTTTAGAAGCTGGAAAAAAGCAGTATCTGGACAGGTTAATTAAGTCTTTAGGTGTGTTTCTCATCCGTAAAATGTGGGAAATAATACCTCTCTGATAGAATTTTGAGAGTTAAATATAATAATGTATGTAAAGTGCTTAGCAGTATCCAGAACACAGTTAACACGGCGGTGTTTTTTTATACCACCAGTATCAATAACACTGCCCACCACTACCACCAATTTGCAAACTAAAGCAAAGGTAGATTGTTTATTTTCTACCGATGCAGAATGCACCTTATTATAACAGAACCACCGCAGAAACGATTTTCTTCAGTTTACAATGACATTCACACATCTTTTAATGCGGTACCATTCAGACGGCATTAAGAGTCACAACCCAGGACAATCAGTATTTTGCAAAAACACACAAGCAAAGAAAAATGAGAAGTGTAGAATGAGAAAAACAATAAAAGAAAAAACGATACGATAAAGGGAATTAAGATTTTAAAATAACCCAACCTGAATTTGCTTGACATTTAAAATAAAAATATACCTAATCCATAAAATAAAATTTAAAACAAAGAGTCCCAAATTCCAACACTATAAATGCGCTACCTTTTAAGGATAAGACAAAAGAAGAGAGGTTCTGCTCAAATTCCTCTCTTGGAAAATATGGTAAAAATAAATCGAGTCCGTTTGTGAAACATCATTCTAAAAGAAATAACTGTATAGGAACTAGCCACCCCAACCACCCCACCCCCAAAGCCATGAATTAAAGTTGAGAGAACCGGAACGCAATCTCGTAGGCACACTACAGCCTGAAACACGAAACCAGAGTGCACAGTTTGGGAAGAAACTTCATGTTCCGAGGTGAAAACGAGGAGCGGGAGGGACCGAGTGGGCGGCCGGTCCGCAGCGCAGTTTGGAGATCTCGGAGGCAGCGGGGCGCGAGCTCCGCAGTCTGCAGTGGCAGTCCCCAGGAACTTGGGCCGCGGAAGACGGTCAGAAAGAGATGAAGTCTGGCGTCCAGACTCGGACCTAGGACCCCGGCTAGCCCGGCCCACCGAGGGGACCCCGAGACAATCACCCCGCGCTCACAATTCTATCATCCACTCTCCTTCCAGCAACTCTCTCCAGTTCTGGTCCGTGACGACACGCACGTCGCTCCGCCGTCCGTGGGTCCTGGGAGCCCCGCAGAGCAACAGCACCAGCACGGCCACGGAAACTACCAGACTCCCGGGGGTCGCCATGACGGCCGCTCACCCACCCCTCCGCAACCGCGACGGCCCCCACCTCCGAGGACCCGCCCCTCACTTCCGCCCTCCCGGGATGATCTGCTCATGCGCAAGACCGCGTCAGGACACGCGGGTGCCCGCGTGCGCGCGCGCGCGCCTGGAGGACTCTGAATGCGCCTGAAGAGGCTGTGTTCCAGTTGGCGGAGGACGCAGGGAAGAGCAACCATCCCTAGTGCGCATGTCAGAAAAGCCCACCCCAGCACCGGTGTGGGTGCCCCAGTATTATCGGGAAGGAGCGAAGCCAACGGGAGGCGCTGTGTAGAAAGTGGGCGGGGCTTCGGAGAGGACGGGTTTCAGAGTCTGCGCCTGGTTTTGGCGCCAAGTGATTGGCATTTTATACATAACTCTAGCCGGTTGGGAACTTTACCGCGGTTTCCAATTAAATACCCTTCAGAGTTTTCATTTGTTTCCTTTGGAAACTTTTGCAGTAAAGCTAATGAGTTTTTATATGAGTCAGAATGTTGATTTGCCTCTGGAGGATTATAGATTGGAAAGGTGCACAGGGGAACCTCGTGAGTTACCCTTTATATTCTGCGCCTTGTTCTGAACAGTATTTCACAAGAGTGTACACAAACGTAAAAAGCCATCGAGCTGTACATGGTAAGATTTTAGTACACTTTATGCACTTTAGGATGTATGTTATCCCTCAGTTTTCTTAATGCAGCAATACAGAGATGCTAGATCAGAAATCCAGATAGAACAAATGCAAATCAAAACGCTGTGCGCTGCGTTTAGAAAGTATCAGTCGGATGAACATAGTTGGCCTTACACGTTCTCTCACCTAACATTCTCCTAAATTCACTTCACTTGGCGCTTCGGCCCCTCTCCACAGAAAGGCCCGTTCGAGGACATTAGTGATCTGCATGTTAACAAATCCAAGTTTTTCTTCCCGGTATCCATTTTACTTGACCGCCAGCAGCAATTTACAGTCGCCACACCCTCTGTGAAACGCTTTATTGTCTTCCCTCCTGCGGTGCCTCGCTTGTTTTTACTCCTTCTGCACTAGCTGCTCCTTCTGAAACTTCTTGGCTGGTCCTCCTCTACGGGACTTCCAGATATTGGCTTGCTGCAGGATGCAGTACCGGTACCCCTTCTTCTCTTTATAATTAATTACTCACTCCTTCAGGATAACCTCAGTCCTGGTTTAAAAGCCACCGAAATGTCTGTTATTCCAGCCTTCTGGGAATGTTCAACTCTTTATTGGACATCCTTCGGGTATCTAATGGACAGCTCATAGATAGCATGGCCAAAAAAATAATATTCTTGATTCTCCCTCTCGTAGTGATCCATTTCAGTGAAAAGTTCCAAATTCCATTTGGTTGCTCAAGACAAAACTTTACATTTTAGTTATTTGTTGCTCTCTCTCTTCTCTTCCTCCCCGTGTGCTCCATCAGCAAGCCCCATAAATTCTACCTCCAAAACATATCCTGAATCTAACCACTGATTTCCTTGCCCACAGCCAACACCCTAACCCGTGGATCTTTTGTCTCTGCCTGGACTACAGTTATAGATTCCTGACTGATTTCCCCATGTCTTCCGTGTTTCTCTACATAGGATCAAGCCATTTCTCCTTAAAACTCTCCAAGTGCTTCCTGCTGCACTTAAATTAAATCCATACTTCTTAAATGCTACCTATGTTTTCATGTGACAGTTCTATAGTTTTAGTTAAGTTTTTGATCTATTTTGAGTTAATTTTTATATATGGTATGGGATTGGGGCCCCAACTTCAGTCTGTAGCATGTGGATATTCATTCAGCTGCCCCAACACAAATTGTTGCAAAGACTTCTTTCACCATTGCGTGCTCTTGGCACCCTTGTCACAAATCAACTGTTTGTAGATGTATGAGGTTTGTATTTTTCCCCTCTAAATCTTCAGTCCTATTCTATTGATTTAAATGTCCCTTTGATGCCAATACCACACTGTCTGTCTTTATTATTATAGTTTGAAATCCATAAGTGTGAGTCTTCAATTTATGTTCTTTTTCAAGGTTGTTTTAGCTATACTGAGACCCTTGAATTTCCATATAAATTAAAAAATCAGCTTATCAATTTCTATTTTTTTTAAAAAAAAGCAAGCTGGGATTTTACAAGAGTCTGCATTGATTCTGTAGATCAGTTTGAGGAGTATTGCCCCTTTAGTAATATAGAGCCTCCCAGTCTATGAACATGGGGTGTCTTTCCATTTATGTAGGTCTTAAAATTTTCAGCAATGTTTTGTAGTTCTCAGATTATAAGTTTTGCACTTCTTGTCTTTTTACTGTTTTTAGGGGGAAAGGATTCAGTCTTTCATCACTAAGAATGAAGTGAGTGTGGGTTTTTCACAGATGCCCTTTTTAATGAGGAAGTTCCTGTCAATTACCAGCTGGTTATGCATGTTTATCATGAAGGAATGTTGAATTTGTCACATGCATTTTTTTTAGCATTTATTGAGGTGGTCATGTAGTTTCTGTCCTTTATTGATATGGCATATTACATTAATTTATTTTTGTATGATAAACCTCATATTCCTGATATAAATCCCACTTGGTTATGAAAATCCCACTTTTCATATATTGCTAGATCGAGTTTAGTAGCTTATTGAGGATTTTTAACATCAGTATTTATGAGAAATATTGGTCTGTAGTTTTCTTATGATGTCTTTGTCTGATTTTGGTATCATAACAATACTGGCCTCATAGAATGAGTTGGGAAGTGTTCCTTCCATTCTAATTTTTGGAAGTATTTGTGAAGAATTTCTATTACTCCTTCTTTAAATGTTTGGTAGAATTCAGCAATGAAGTCATATGCGTCTGGGCTTTTCTTTGTAGATAGTTTTAAAATTACTAGTCCAATTTCTTGTTATAGATATATTCAGATTTTCTTCCTTTTTTAATCAGGTTTGATGGTTTGTGTCCATTTCATCTAAGTTACCTAATTGTTGGCATACAGTTTTTCATAATGTTTTCTTATAACCCTTTATATATCTGTAGGGTCAATAGCAATGTCCTTTCTTTTATTCCTAATTTTACTAATGTGAGTCTTTCTCCCCCCCGCCACCCTCAGTCAGTTTAGCTAAAGTTTTATCACGTTTGTTTTCTTTTGAAGAAACCAACCATTGGTTTTGTTGGTTTTCTCTATTATTTTTAATTCTCTCTTTTATTATTTTTTCCATCTGCATGTGTTGGTTTTAATTTGCTTCCCACTTCCCCCCAAAGTATTTTAAGGTGGAAGATTAGCTTATTGATTTGACATGTTCCTTCTTTTTTTTTTTTAGTGTAGGCATTGAACCTCTAAGTTTTCTTCTAAAACTGCTTTAGCTACATCCCATAACTTTTGTCATTTTATTTATGTCAAAGTTTTTACTAATTTCCTTTTTCATATCCTCTTTGTCCATTGGTTATTTAGAAATGTGTTGTTCATTTCCCCATATTTGTGAATTTCCCCAAAATCTTTCTGTTATTAATTTCTAATTTCACTATTGTGATCAAAGCACATACTTTCTGTAATTTCAGTTCTCTCCAATTTGTTGAGATTTGTTTTATGACCTACCGTATAGTCTATTCCAGAGACTTTTCCAGCCCTTTAGAAGAATTTGCATTCTTCTGTTGTCAGTCAGATTGCTCTCTAGATATCTGTGTTAGGTCTAGTTGATGTATAGTGTTGTTCAAACATTTTAATTCTTTACTGATCTTCTGTCTAAGTGTTCTACTCATTATTCAAAGTTATATGGAAGTCTCTAACTATTATTGTTGAATTGTATATTTCTCTCTTCAACTCTGACAGTTTGTGTTTTATGTATTTTGAGGCTCTGTTGTATATATCTTTATAGTTGTTAAACATTTCTGGTGTATGGACTCATAAAATTTCCTCTTTATATCTAGTAATATTTTCTTGTTTTATAATCTATTTTGTCTGATATTAGTATAGTCACTTGTTGTGACTTTGTTAAATTAACAACTTGTGTCAGGTGGTAAGCCATAGTTCCACAAAAGACCACAAGAAAAACTGAAATAGAGAAGTTTATTACTCACAAGTCCTGGAGGAAATACACAGCTTATCTTGAGGGTCCACGCAGGGCTATAGGCAAAGAAAGTGGTGTGACCTGCATCAAATGCCTTTCTGAGAGTCGGTGTGTGGTATGCTTTGGGGTGCCCCAGCTAAAGCCAAATTGAGCAACTCAAACCAAAAAGAGCATGGTTTTGGTGAGCTTCACATAGGGTCTTACCTAAAGGGCACACAAAGTGAAGGCCCTAGAAGGAGTCGGGGGTTGGAGTGGCTGTTTATCACAAGGGCCTTGGAGGGAGTCATATCAGTAACTTACATTTACTTGTGACTCTGTGTGCTCTTATCTAGCGCATGTGCTTATGGGAGGGGTCAATGTTAATTCAAGGCCCCTGCAGGTTGCTTGGCCACACAAAATGGATACCAAGGCAACGATATTATGGAGCAGCTTAGCTAAACTCCCCGACAACTCTACTGTCTGTGAGATAATATCCTCAGATGGTCTCATAGCTCTTTAAACCAAGATTAGGAAGATTAATTATTCTACTTTCCCATCTGGATACAGAAAGGCAAAAATAAGGATCATTCTCAATTTGTGAGGTTGGCTTTAAATTTTAACTTTAAAGAAGCTTATTAAATGTTTTATAATGTTCTTGTTCATGCATAAAATGTTTAAATTTAGCTAGAAAAAATTCTAAGTGTTCAAAGACATTCTATCATGTGCAACCCTAAATTAGAATTAACAAAGATTTGGCCCTCTGAAGAGTTAACTAGTTACTGACATAATTAGTTGGCACTCTAAGGGGATTTATAGCTTAACATTAACTTGGTATGTTATTGCAATTGTCCAAAAGACACAAGGAAAGCTAAAGCTATAGCCACTAGGCCTAAATTCTGAAGTCTGGTCGATTTCAGGGGGGTAAAGAGAAGTCTGTTCACGTAGTATTAACATATCTCTGATAAAAGTAGCAACGCTTCCACACAGATGGCCCAAGGCACAGAAGGAATCACAAGTGATGCAGTCAGGACAACCAGAAATGCTTGAACTGGACCGGGACAGAGATGGTTATCTGAGCACACCACATCTGTCACAGTTTCCCTGCCCATGAGATTTGGCAGTTAGTACAGAACAACATTGCATATTAATTTATATTTAATAGTTTATTAATTACAGTAGATTATGTATGAAATTTCATATATGTACACTTATACTTACAGTTATGTATCTTTCTGAAATTCAATAATAATAAAAAGCTCTGGCCAGTGTGGCTCAGTTAGTTGGAGTGAAGTCCCGTAAACCAAAAGGTTGCAGGTTCGATTTCTGGTCAGGGCACATGCCTAGCTTGTTGGTTCGGTTCCTGGTCAGGGTGCATATGAGAGGCAACTGATAGATGTTTCTCTCTCACATTGATGTTTCTCCCCCTCTCTCTCTCCTCCCTTCACCTCTCTAAAATCAATAATCATGTCCTTGGGTGAGGATTTTTTAAAAATGACCACTTAATTGTTGCTATGGACCATTTGGGTCTCCCCAAAGACAGAATGTTGAAGTCCTAACCCCATACAATGACTTTAAGAGGAGGGGCCTTTGGGAGATAATTTGCTTTAGATGAGGTCATGAGGATGGAATCCTGTGATAGAATTAGTGCCCTTACAAGAAAAAGAAGAGACACCAAAACTTGTTTTCTCTGCCAAGCGAGGGTACAGGAAGAGAGCAGCCATCTGCAAACCAGAAAGTTGGCCCTCTTCAAGACCAAACCTGTTAGTGTCATGATCTTAGACTTCCCAGCCACCGGAACTGAGTAATAAGTGTCTGTTACATAAGCCACCAAGTGTATGGTATTTTATTATAGCAGCCTGAGCATATTAGGACAGTAATTTTTTAAAAATTAAAGGCAGCAAGTCAATATGCTTTTGGTTTTTAATATTTCCATTTAACATAATAATTAGACCAAAAAATATAGAGGACATCCAGTTTTACAAAAGCCTAATATATTAGTTACCTATTGCTGCCTAAATGTACATTAATATTTTGTAATTTAAAATAATAAACACAATCTCACCCAGTTTTTATGTATCAGGAATTCAGAAGGAGCTTAATTCTTGGTGGTTCTGGCTCAGGGCCTTTCATGAGGTTGTTGACAAGATGTTGATTGCTGTGCAGTCATCTGAAGGTCTAACTGGTGCTGGAGAGTCTGCTTGCACAGCAGCTGGCAAGTTGATGATGGCTGGTGCACGGCTTTAGCACCTTTCCATGGAGGCCTCTCTGTAGGCCACTTGAGATATTCATGACGGGCTTCCTTCAGAGCAAGCTCTCCAAGAAGGCAAGGCAGGAGCAGTAGAATTTTCTATGACCTCGCCTCAGAAGCCCCTCACCATCAGTTACATCCATGATATCCTGCTGGTCCTAAAGGTCAGACCTATTCATTGTGAGAGGGGACCGCACAAGAGTGTGCTACGCACAGACAAGGACTGCTGGGAGCCATCTGGGAGGCTGACTACCCCATTGAGGAGCTTCATTTTAATGGTCACAATAACTTAGGTCTGGTGGCTGAGAACCTGGTTCCGGGGAGACCAGCATTCCAATTTCAATCACACAGCCTACCGACTCTTTTTAATCTTCCATTTGCTCATTGGTTGTATGGAAGTGATAGATCCATCTCAAAGGTTTGCTGTAAGCATTAAATGAGTGAATACACACAGAATAATCTTTCTGTCTCCCTTCCTCACTCCACCTCATCCATTGGCCTCTTTGTTCCTCAAGCATGCTAAGCTCTCTCCTACCTCAGGACTTTTACACTTGCTATTCATGCTTTCTTTATGTTTTCATGGATTGTTTGCCCACTGTATTCAGGCTTTAGCTAAATGTTATCTCCTGAGAGACCTCTGACCATTCCTTTTATTCCCTTATACTTCTTTATTTTTTATTTATAGCACTTACCACTATGTTGTATGTTATAACAAATATATGTTATACATTTGTTTGCATGTGCCAATTATGGTTCACCTTCATTAGTATGTCTCTTCCATGAGGATATGGAAGAGGAAGAAACTTTCCTCTTTCCTTCTCTGTTCTTTTGCCTGGTATAATCAATACATCAACATGAGACAGATTAACAAGAGAAAATAACCAAATTGATACGTATGTATGTATGGGAACCCCACATACACAAGAGAGACACCAGGGACAGAAAGTTAAAATGAAGTATATATGGCATTCTGACTGAGGATGAGGTAGGTGCTCTGGGGCTTTAAAGAATCATTTCAGGGAAATAAGAAGAGCAGATGTTCAGTAATTAGAAGTTTGCCTTGCTTTATAGATAGGTCATAAGAAGTTATTTCTGGTAATAAATATTATTATGGGCAATGCTCCTAATTTAAATTCTTTAAGGGAGAGGGGAAAGTTTCTCATAAGCCTGCAAAGTCAATCACCTTCAGCTCAAAATAATTCACATGCCATAGTGGCACATTTTGGGGAGGCCTGTTCTGAACCGTAACAAGGACTGTATCTCATTCACCACCTTACCCTTAGTGCTTAGAAGTATGCCTGGCTCATAGTACATGCTCCATAAATATTTGTTTAAAAATTAAACAATGAATGCTTATTCCTCAGCACATCGCTTGACCCATGAGAGTCCAGTAGATCTTAGGTGACCTCAACTTCCTCATCACCACATCCTGTTTATTGTCCCCTGACCACTCTACTATCTCGCATGTGTGTATACGGTACTTTACAGTTTGCAAATTCTTTCATCATATATAGAGTAAATAATAATACTTTAAAAGCAAAGCTGTGATTGTGTAAGTTGAGGTTTCTCTGACAGGTAATGAAACTGGGAAGTGCATAGGGAGGATTTTCCTATAAGTGACTTTTCCCCCCCAATAGCCCTGCCTTAAAATTTGTCTTTTTCCACCAAATAGTCCTCCCTCAGGACAGATGAGTGATACTTTCTGAGGAGAGAGTGTAATGTAAATTAGATGCCTACGATACATGAGGAGGAGAGAGATATAGAATATTAGCACCCATGAATATGTGTGTATGCATGAGTGTGTGAGTTAAGTTAAAAGTTTAATGGACTTTAAGAAGTTTGCATTGTATAGTAAGGGTTGGGTGATTTTCAACTGATCATTTTGTTTTATTCATAAAATAGCTAGCGAAAGAATCCCTTAAAGATAGGTTCTGGGATTGGGTTTGCCCTAAATGAAAATTGCAGCTAGGAATCTGGTATCTACTAGGACAAAGGACAGACTAAGGTGGGCCCCAGCCCTTAAAAAGCATTGAGTTAGCAAGAAACAATTCTGGACAAGTGACATATTCCCGACTGTTTGTATGATTCCACAATCTTAATTATTCTGTTTTTTGAATTTCTGCCATTCTTTTTAAGTCAAAATCATGACTATCTTATTCCCTCAGTATTTAGTATCTATCAGATATATGACTCTAATGCTCAATTTCAAAGAATATACCAATGCAGAATATTTATGACAGTTAACTAATATCAGTGGCCTTGATAAATAATATTTTGCTATAGCTTTTTGAAATTCAGGATTGCTATTATAATTCAATGCAGGATTATTAGAAAGAATATTCTAAATTAATTTCCTATCTCTGTGCTAGCTATGATTATTTCTTTCTTCAGACAAGTTGAATATATTTATTAATACAATCTTTCCATTTTTTTCAGTCTGACTGACAGTTACTAAATAAGCAATCCTCAGGAAAAACCATGTATTATAAACTGGTCATATTGAATTTATTTAAAACTGGACTCTTAAAAGAGTCCTTAGTGGTTGAGTGTGCCCCATATTTCCTAGCCTAAACTCTGAAGCAGAGGATCACATTTTATGACTCCCCAACTTTTGGAGTTCTCCTAGAAGGTTAATCATTTCTTTCACACACTCATTATCCCCTCTGTTTACAACTGTCCCTAGAAAGTCCATGAAGAGCTATTTGCCTATATATTACAGTACCTTTATACAAATTAGGAAAAGCAGATTTTCCTTCTGACAGAAGAAGCCCTACAGAGGACATGACTTGGTAGCGACAGTGGCCAGGCACATGGCTTTTGCCCAAAGAATGCAGGCCGAATTTGAGCCCTACTCAGCACTTGGCTGGAGGCCCCAGAGTGCTGTGGCAGGCAGCAGAAGTCTCTGTTCCTCCTGTGCTGCTCACAGGCTGTCCATAGCTCTACCGCCATTCTGGGAGATGACTACCCTGCTCAGTCCTATTGAGCAGAACAAGTCTTCATTGAGGGGCAGCCTAGCACAGTGGGGACTACTTAGCAATGTAGTACTGAAGAATGAGGATCCTAAAGTCAGATGTCCCAGCCTGGAATCCTGCCTCTACCAATTAATAACCTGAAACTATAGGCAAGTTATGCAAGTTTTCTGTGCCTCAGTCTTGGGTTATTGTGAGACTTACAGGAGTTAATCTATGTAAATGTGTAATATGTACTCAATACACATCATTTATTAATATAGATTAGACCAAAAACCCTAGGAGGGTTGTTCAAATAGAGATTGTTCAAATGAGATTCAGTTTTTTCCAATAGGTAAAGTGGGGGAGGAAAAGTTTCAAGGGTTATTATGGAACCTGAGATAGTATAGAACAAAAAGGAGTCTGACACATAGGAAGTAACCATTCAATAGTAGCTTTTGATCTTTACCAATATTTTCTGCCATCATCATCTAATTTCCATTGTAAAAATCTATGATGGTTCCTAATACCCCACAGGCTGAAGTCCAGATGCATTGCATTTGGAAATTCAGCCTCCTCTGCCTTACTACTCACTCCTTTCACCATGAACCTTACAGCCCAAACACATGGATCTGTGTGCAGCTTCCAGGACCTGCTATTACACATACCTGCCTTTGCATCCAGTGTCCCCTCCATCTAGATGACCCTTCTTGCTTCTTTTGCCCAGTGAATTATCATTCTTATGTAAAACATGTATATTTAGCTTAAAGAATAACAGTAAAATAAACATATTCTTACCCCCCAAGTTAAACAGAACCTGTAAACAGAGCCCCTGAATACTCCACATTTAAAAAAAAAAATCAGTATCTGTGCTCTGTATCTTAAAATCATAGAAGATAAAATCTTTATGCTTATGGATTATCTCTGGCATGGAAAATCAAGAAACTTAATTGTGGCCTGAAAGCCATAAAGATTCCTAGTCACTGCAGACATGCTATTAGCAATTAAAATATTCAAATGCAATTTGACCATCATAATATTATGGTGAAAAAATGTTTCAATATTTTCAATGTAAGCAGTGTTATTCTACTATGTATTGCCTCTTTGGGAAATTTACAGCATGGTTCCTTTGTTTGGAATAATATGGTTATTACTATTGCTAGTATGGGGGGCCATGTCCTTTTATGTTTTTATGACTGGTCATAAGGAGCCACTAGGTGGCAGAGGGTGCTTCCTTTGATTACGATAATAAAACATTTTTTAAAATGTCTGAGTGAAACAGGTTTTGGAGAACATAACAAGCATCACACTGTAGGCTTCACAGGTTAATGTACTGCACTAGTATCCCGTGGCCCTGCAGTTAGCAATGTTGACTTGTGGGCTGCAATGCAGTCACAACCACAACAACAATGATGTCAAAACCACATCTTTTAAACAATGACTGTGTGCCAGACTAAGAGGCATCGCACCTGATGCTGTTTAGTCCTCACAGCAATCAGAGGAGACAAACACTGTTAATCTCCTTTTGCAGAAGAGAAAGGTGAGTTGTGAAGGGGAGAAACAATGCGCATTAGGACTTTGGTAAGTAGTAGAGGCCAGTTGCAAGCCAGGTCTGTCAGATTTCAGAGCCTGAAGGGTTGAGAACTTCACTCTAAAGACTCTCAGAAATAGGAGGATATTTAAATTTTTTGGCAGGATTAACCACGCTGTGACATAATTAGTTTTAGACATATACTGACTTCAGATATTTTCTAATAGTTTAGATGTTGTTTTAATATCTGAGCTTAATCCTTCAAGACTTTATGAAATAAAGAATTTGTCAAGGACTTCACATCATGCAAGCACAACCTTTTATCACTTTTCCCATTTAGTGGCCATTTGAACCCAATTTCTAATAATCATATTTAATACATCCCCTCAAAACCTCCCTTCCATTATGCCTGTATACCAGGGAAAGGAGATTTATTAATGAAAGCCAGTTTTTCCCACAGTGTTTCTTACAGGTCTAACTCTAGCCAAAAGTTTTCAAGTTCTCTGCAAGTGCTGTTGACAAGAACCACATTGTAATTGCCGCAGTGTGTGTGTGTACAAAATACAGTAAAATCCAATGACGGTCATTAAAAAAATTAGTTTTTGAAGCGCAATGTGCTCATCTTCAGAAAACGAAACCATGTTCTAAAGCCTCGAGATGGCCGAAGGCATCCAATATAGCAGAGGCACTTTTTAGTTTCCTAAATAATATTTAATAACTACCTTAAAGATATAATGGGAAAAGTGAGAGACTGTGGAGACAATATTGGTTAATATTAAGCTTTGTGGCAAAATGTGACTTTTATAAATTTGACATGGTGCAGTTTATGCAGAAATTTCATAGGACTGCGTGACTCATAGGAAAGCCCACAGGGCTGGGCCTCCTTCTAACTGGTAAAGTTTTACTTAGTGACTTTATCCTTGTGTTTCCTTTCTGTTTTCCTCTTTGGGAAGAAGTTGGGAGTGTGGAGGTGCTGTCCCATACCGACAGAGAGGTTATTTAAATAAATGAAAGAGTGTTTCCAAAGCTTCAGATTCCTGGATATGAAGGTAGAACTGAGAACAAATGAAAGAAGCTTAAATCTCATACCCTGCTCCTTGTTACATTATCACCTCAAATCATCTAGAGTGAATGGTGATATCTTACACTACATTCATATAATGCTTTACAGTTTAGAAGGTGCTTTCAAAAACATCTGCTTTTTTAATCTTTAGGGCCATTCTTTGAAATAGGGAAGGGAGAAAAATGAACAGGTTAGAATGCCCATTGATAGTTCATTGGAAGTTGGTAGTTTGTGGGCTGTTAAATGTGATACTTATTTATATGACTATTTAAGCTAGATTTTAGTGTTTTTTTAATTTTTTATAATAAAGATCTTCAAATTATAATAGACAAAATGAAACTCAAAACTAATACTTTTTATTTGATGTCCATTGCAAACTTTACATTGGTCAAACAAATGTCTAGTATGACTGTATGCTTTAAATATGCCAATAAAATGTGAGTGTATATAATTAAGAAATTTCCTTCAAGTGAAACAAAAATAAATATATAAAACTTTTAAGAATCCAATATTTTAGGAATTTGGGAGAAAAAGTTGCTACATACTGCTTGTGCGAATTTCACTGACAAGTAACTTTTTAATATTATTTCCTTAAGCTATAGAAATAAGCAGGTGTATGTTAGGGATTAGCAATTTAAGACTATTTGCTGTCACTGTATTGAATCATTGATTTTTCACAAGTGATTTACTGACTATTTTTTTAAAGAAGTTGTATTTATCTACACCAATTTTGAGAGTCTTCTTATGTCAATAGAGATCTCTTCTAATTTTACAACTTAAAAGACTGTACATTTTAGATTGTAATTATCCTGTATAATATTACTTTAGCCAACTTAGTTCCTCTAGCCATTGGATAATATTATTTTCCATTCATTCACTGTTTAGGAAGAGATTATTGCCTACATCTTATGTTTTACATAATTTGTATATACTATGATGTAATAAAATTACTTAAAGTCAGATATTTTATATATTTCTCTGTACTTTTCTCCCCTTCTCTGAACCTCTACAATGCTGTTTCTCTACTAAAAATAGCTATTTTTTAGTTACCTAACAAGCATCAAATGCCATTGTGCCATTGTAAATAGTAGTGTGGTTTTAACAAAAAGGGGCAGCATTGGCAAAAGCATCAAGGGTAATCAATTTCATATTGTATAAAATTGCTTCCCCTTCCCATTGAACTAGAGTAAGTAAGGCTAGCTGCTATGACAATCAAATCTCAACATTGTCAATAGCTTAACACAATCAAAGTTTAGTTTTTGATCTCTTGTAAAAGCCTAAGGAGGACGATGTAGGTTGGAGAAAAGCCTTCAGTGTGGTCCTTCAGGGAACTTGTCTCCACCATCTACTAAGACCTCAGTTCAGACCTGAGTCCTCTGTATCCAGCTGGCAAATAGGAACTAAGGAGATAAGGTAAAGGAAATGGTTTTGCTGAGCATGTTAGCAGTTCTTGCCTAGCCCTTGGTAATAATCCAATGAAAGAAGTTACTTTCAGCAACTCTTTCATGTCTTCCTTATACAGAAACAATTTAAATTTGGGAATGTAGAATCTTTAAGCCTTGCCCCTGCCCTGCTACCACCCCTAATCTTTGAACCCGTACAGCAGCAATTCTCAATTGATGGGCTGCAAGACAAATTTAAAAAGTCAGCGGCACTGACTTCTTTTGCCTTAGATTGTCAAATAATAAAAATGACAACAGTCAACACAGTAATAGCCATCCAGTGCGAATGAATCAAAAGTGTGCCTATTTTTTGTCAGGTCAGCAAAAAATATATTTTTTGGTGTGGATTTTAATAATTCATTTACATGTGCCATGAGGAATAAAAGGTTGCAAATTGCTGCTGTAGAGTAAGTAGACTGTAGTGAATTCTGTTACTGCGAGATCTCAAAGGTCACACAGCTCTGGAAGTCATTAGAGCAGAGAGAAGCTGTGGTCAGGAAAGAGAGAAAGGGACATGCAATGGCTGAAGTAAGGGCTCAGGTTTACCTGACTCGGCTGAGGGCACTGCTCGCATGCCAGAATGACAGCCCCACCACTGTCTGCCAGCTCTCCCCTGAGTCCGTTTTCCATGTCTTTTACCAGGACCTGGTTTCCACCTCTGGCAGCCAGAGAACTCTCGGGAATGCGGCCAATGTTCGTCAGTAGAATAAAAAATGAAAATCTGAACAATAAAGAATACTGATTTTCACTGAGCCTTATTCTTAACTAAAGAATAGTGATTTTCACTATTCATGTATTAATGAATAGTCTAGTGATATATAAAATAGGTGAAAATATTATTTTACCCTCATGCTATAAAGGACACTTGAACCTAGCATAGAATTTGATAACTGGGTTGCTTGGTTCTTGAAAATTACATTCAAGTGTATCGATCATCTTTTTAATCTTTGAGGCCGACTGGAGGTCAATTTGACTTGATAGTTTAAAGTTGAATATGTCATAAAAGGGCCTTAACCCCTTTTACAGAAATTAAGAGAAACCTTTTCTGTTAACTTGTTTTATTGTTGTTGCCATGGAGACCACAGGAGGCACAATCTTCATAAATTTATAAACCAAAAGAATTAGCCTCTAAGCAATGAACATTTTCATACATTTATTCACTTCAAATACTTTTTGAAGTGATTTACATTTTTGTCAAAAATGAATATGGATTTTTTTACTTCAGTCTCATAAATAATGCAGCTCATAGATTATAAATATAGAATAATTTACTAAAATATTCATTTTTATTAGTCTAGAGTTATTAATTAGTTCATCACAAAATGTTATAAAAAGCAATTAATGGTATAAGTTGCTTTTTGCTAGTTACAGATCATTAAAATGTACAGTTACAATGAAAATTTTACATGTATTATCAAGCTTAATGTTAAATTCTATTCTAAATTATTCAAAATTCTATAGGATATATATTATTCTGTTCTAAGTTTTAGAATAACAATTTTTATTTCAAAATATATACATAAAATGAGAATCACTAAAAGTCCTGACAGAAAGTAATTTGCTATTGTGAGTTTTGTGTTAGTAATGGTTATGACTGGCAATATTTATTTAACTTTCATAACAAACTCTTTTCTTGAATGATGACATTTTTTCTCTAAATAGTGTGGTTTTCTCATTTTGAATTATGACCTACTCAGAAAGCTCAGTAAGAATTCTAAAGAAAATATGGATTTAGCCAAACGACTGTTAGAGTTTTTAAAGTCATTCATTTTAGCTAGAAATGGCATTTTATGCTTACTTTCATGTAAGTGGAAAAGTAAGTTCACATTGCTATTCTCCCCAAAGAATATTCAACAAGGTTCGGTACATTAGCCGAGTTTAGATGCAGCCTGTTGCTGGGCTCAGAGGGAAGCCACAGTGGTCCTTCTCCGTGCCTCCCTCTAACCAGCCTCTAACCATCCAGGCTGGGGAACCTCCCACCTCTTCTGAAAGTACCCTCTCCACTGAAGACCTGCAAAATATTTTTGCTGGAATAGTAATCAGAATGTATATGGAGATGAATTTGGGGCCCCTGGGGGGCAGTTTTAAGTCCATACTTCTCTACCAGAGAAGCAAACAAGCTCTGAAGCCTAAGTGTGTTATCCCAGCTCAGCCAGTCACAAATGATACAACCTTGGACAAATTACTACCCTTTTCTCTTCCTCGGTTTCTTCTTACTGTAAAATGAGGATAATAATAGTACTTATTTCATAATAAGTGGTGTGAGGACGTGTATGTGCTTATAAAAGCCAGTTGTTAAATTTTCAGGAAGTTTGCAAGTCCTTAAACACAGCCCCTATTAAAAACATAATTATATAATTTAATAAATGAGTTATATTAAATAAAAGGTAGTAAACAGTCAAAACTCATTACTTCCTAGTTATTTTACTATTATTTGTGGTTTTGAGATCATTTATATCTATCATAACTATACAGTGCAAATAGTATATAATGGTGGGCTACTGTGAATTTCTGCCCAACTCCCAGGTCCAGCAACACTGATAACTTGAAATTGGCCTTGGAGATGGGGAGTATTTATATACTGAAATTGGCAATCACTACAAATCTGGCTTTTTTTCTTTCTTTCTTTTTTTCTTATGAGAACTGGTTTTTAAACATTTATCAGTAGCCAGTAGTACATCACTGTTTATAGTGTTTATAGGATTGGTCATCCTTGAAAAATATGTTAAATATGTTATTAAATATATATACATATTAAATGTAAACATGTTAAACATATGCATGTATATATAACAACAAGGTAGCATGTTGGCACTGTAAGTTCTCAAAATGTGTTAACCATTATTATTTCTGAGTTATGTTTATTTTAACTTTTTACATCTGCATTTTTTCCTCCATTTTTTTCTTCAGTTCTAATTCTTTTCTTATTCCCTATAGGGAGACATGACAAATAACTAGAAATTATTCTCAGTCCTGTTTCTTTCCTCCTAAGCTCTATAAATTTGACTTTAAGGCTCACCCCCAGAAGATTGGAGTCTATGCATATCCAATTTAGCACTGGTTCCCCTGCACCAAGCTATGAACCTGCTTGTGGCAGCCCTAAAATAATTACTGCTCCCTAGGTCCTCTTGAGGACAGGCAGGGAGAGTGTCAAAGAAGCTGTGTAGGACACACACTTAAAGTCTTCCTTCTGCTCACTTGGGCTCTCTTCTCACCCATGTAGTTCCGGAAAGTGCAGTTAGAAACTACTGCCTTTTTAACACTGTTACCCTCCGCAGACCATCACCAAGATTTATTAGAAAGGCTTTAGAAAATGTTCAGTAGAGCATATTTGAGTTAATGACGTCACGCTCTATAAACATCAGTCCACTATTCTGTGAAGGCCTGTGCAAAGATTAGGATCTACTACCATTTCCACATGTCCCCAGTTTGGGAAGCTAAATGTCTTTGTCTTTTTTCCTCTACTGTACTGTGCCTAGTCAAGAGCTTTCCGACGTAGTGACGGCTGTCAACTGGCTCTGGTCTTGAGAATCAGATATTTATCCTGTTTGTCAACATAATGACCTGCTTTGGTTCATTTTACAATTAAAAATACCTCTGCCTCATGGCCTAAATCAGTTTTCATTAATTTGCTGTTTAATGAAGAACTTTGTTTTACCTGCCTTGGCTGCATTCTATTTTAAATTATAGGTTACCATTTTTGCCCTAATTCAAACTAACAGTGACATCTGAATTTTGAGTTGCAATTAAACATATAAAAATACTGATTTGCTGTGGTATAGCTATCTAAAATTACTTTTAGTAAACAAAATCATTTATGGAATCCAAAAATTTAGAACTATCCAAGGGGGTTTTGTGCATAATTTTTGCCACAAACCAGTGATCTTCCCAGTGCTCTTTATGATCAAAATAGTTCAGGATCTGTAACTGTCTTTTCTGAAACTGGGGCTAACTTACTCAAATGTGTAAACATATCTTCAAATAACTATAGACAAAAAGTACAATTCAAAGAAGTTCCTTTGAATGAAAAGTCCCTTAAAAGATTTTTAATCAATTAAGTACTTTATCTCAAGATTTTGCTGCCCAAATCATGTTCTTAAAAATCGTTTGACTTTTAAATTACAGTTGACATACAATATTATATTAGTTTCTGGTGCACAACACAGTGATTAGACATTTATATAACTTCCAAGTAATCACTTAATAAGTCTAGTACCCATCTGACTGCCCAAACCATCTTAAATAGGCCATGGATTGGCATTAATACACCATCTGGGACAATTGGGTTGCTTTATAGGTGGAAGGTGGCCCTCTGCGGGGTAAGTTAGTTATCTAATGTGGCCCCTGGTATTTTCCCAACCGCACAGCAGATGGTGCAGTGAACAGAGGGCAGCTATAGGGGGCCTGCCCTTATGGTTTCATCTGTTCACAGGCCACAGCACACTCTTTCTGCTGAGGGCTAAAGAACATTCCCGTCCATATCTGCCTCCCTAACCCCCAGTGTGAACAGATTTTGTGTAACAAAAGATAATAGAATGACTTCCACAGATAGCTGAAAAAAATTTCTCTGAGTTTAGGGAGAGGCCTAGGTTCCAAGTGCCTTAAGAACAGGTGTTGCAAAGTGCTTGAATGGTGGGCCATCTGCCAGGCTATGGGAACCTGCTGGGGCCAGCTGACTGCCTGACACATAAGGGTGTCACTGATTAACATATCACATGAAATATGTTAATACCATAGTTGTAGAAATCAGTGCCCAGTGTGGTTTTAAGCTAAAGTTCTAAAGATAGGTCTGTAACTTGTTTGTTCTATGTGTGACCTAATATGAGATTTAAAATTTATCATATTTGGGAGTATGAGTAATAAGCTTTCTACTCACTTATTACTAAGTAAAGCTATAAAACCTGTTACTTTTTCTTTTATATCATGAAGATCCGATGACATTAATCTTTAAAAATGTAAAATATTCTCTTCTATAAAATATAAAGATCAAATTATCTCTTTAGTAAAAGATTTTTCCATCCTAACCCAGAATTTTAAATGCTATTACCAGGATTCGATATGATGTTTCATGAACGTCGTATAGATGCCAAGTGCATCACATTGTCTTGACTTCTTTTGACTGACATTTCTGTCTCACAGAAGTTCTTATTCATATTTTCGAGGGGAGTAGGTGTGGAACCATTTGCAGCCATTATATAGCTTTTTAAAGTATGTCATGTGTTAACTGAGTGATCTGTCTACCACTATTACATCTTGCACACAGGCTGGTCAATTACTATTATAGGCACTCTCCATCTTGAAATATAGTTGACAGAAACTGAAGGAAACTTTTTACAACTACTTGGGGAAATATTATAATTGGATTAAAGCTTTCCTGCCCAAAAGGAAAACAGCATTTAAACACAGAAAATAGGCTGGGAAACATAAACCAAGCTTAAGCACAACTGCATCTGTAAGACACTGACAGTTCTCGGCAATCCTCAGCGAAATTAGGAAACCTCTCCTCCAAGAAAGGAGTCATGTGAATACAGAGCACAGTTTTCTGTATTTTTCTTTGCCAGATATCTTCAGTCCTCATAGGAATTATATGGGTGAATTGTAATAATGTACTAATAGTTCTAGAAACCAGAGGCATTATTGGTACTATTGTTGGTTTGTGAACATGTATCTCAAAACTCAGGTCATGTCCTTGGGTCTTCCTTCTCCCTCTAGGAGAGGGCCCAGGAACTGGGATGAGACTCCTGGAATTCTGGCAAGTTGAGAAGGGTATTATGCCATCTATTCAAATGCTTCGTGGGCCCCAATCTGGTCAGTCTGAGCCTCAACACACAATTGTTCTGGCCTTTCAGGGAGCAGCAGCTGGGATGGAGAGAGAAAGGAGGGAGAGGGAAAAGGAGATAGGAAGCTTGGGTTAAGCAGCTACTGTCCGTGGGAAGAGCCCATCCTGATCCTGGATAGGAGGCAAGGGGAGTTCTTGCAGTCAGGCCAGTGGGGAGGTGTTATTGACACAAAGTTTACAGAATGAATGTTGGCACATTAGCAAATCCTTATGTGAATTAAAACCCAAACTCCCAATCTAAAGACCTATTCCTCTTCGTGAACTGCCACAGTCTACCGGCAAATCACTGGGCTTTCTCTTGTAGCATCAGCCTGTGATGGCTATCAATATTCAAGATAATAATCATTCACAAGAAGTAAAATAATATTTTAAAGATTTGTTAACTGTTCCTTTGTTAGGTAATCTGATTCTACAGAAATTCTGGTTCACTCTGATGAAGTTGAAATTATTAAAATGAGATAAAATAAAAATACATCTAAGAATTAAGTTTAAGAGGTTGCATGCATCTTACTAAGGAAAACAAAAATCTGAGCTGTGTACAAAGAAGGCATTTTTTCCAAAAGCAGGGTGAAATATAAAAGCAGAAACTTGAGCAGTGGCTCACAGCCAATTTTATATCATTTGGACTGAGAATGAATTGTGCCTCGACATCTATCGTTAGAAAAGAACGTATCCTGCTCGAGTGGGGGAATGGGGAAAGGTGATTTATGAGGTGCTACTGAAGAAAACGTGCCTTCTGGAAAACAAATGGGAAACAATCAATGAAACAGCTGTAAATGGTGACTATTAAAATTGAGGGGCCAGACAGATATAAATGGAAATGTGAGCATAAGATGAATAGGGGAGGTAACTTAAGGTCGATACTCATCTCAGGCTCTTTGTATTCAAATGGCCATAACTAAATAATTCTCTCCTCTTATTTTGCAATGTATATAAATTGTGGCTGCCAGTAACCTAAATTGGAAGTTATTTTGTCTTTGATGTGCTCAACATATTTTAAAAGCCAATAAAATGGGTCTCTTAGCCACCAGGAACCTTCAAGTTTAGACACACTGAGTCACCTGAATTGATGTTTAAGGACATGGAAATTTTTATTCACCTGGAAGCTGGATTATAAAATCAAGGAAGTACTATCCAGTAGCACTAACTTCTGGAATAACACAAGAGGTGTTTCTGTGATACTGCATCAGGTGTTGAATGCAGGAAATGTCGAGTCCATCCCTGTTTTCCGAGTCAGGACCCAGAGACACATTCCATGGGCAAATTGGACATGTGATCCTTTACTCTTCCTGCATCTTCTCTTGTCACGGCCACCACTAGCCCACGTGGCCACTGGTGCAGCATGTTAGCATGACATTACAAGCAGCAAAGAAGGACCTTGCACCAGCAGGAGAGGAGGAACGAGCTGCTCTTTGCCACAGGTTATCACCTTACCCTTGACTTGCCTTTGGCATCGCTACTTCTGGAGGAGGAAGGCTGGGCCATAGCAGCTGGTGGCTCTGGGCCTTCCAGCTCTCCGCAGTGTTATGTGCTGGATTCTCGGAGGCATTCATGCTACGCAGACATGCATTCCCGCATTGGCTTTAAGAGGTCTCTACTTTCCCACATGCCCACTAACAGGGGACTGCTGAGCTCTGTACTACTGAAACCAGGGAACACACACAGCTATCAACAATGTGCTTGTCATGCCTGAGAGTACAGCATTTTTGGGTTTTAAAAAAAACACTATGCAAAATTGTTTAGCCAAGAAAAATGAGTATTTCTTTCTCATTAATTTTTCTTAAATAATGAAGAAAATGTATACAGAAAATATATACTTATATCATATATAAGTATATATACATATACAGAAAATATAAACTTAGTTTTTCATTAGCACTTCCTTATGTTTGGAATTTTCATAAATGAAATTTGTTTTATATTTATAAATGCATTCTTAATCAATTTTTTATAAATGCATTTTTATTACAGGTTTCAAAAGTTCCTAATACAAATAGTACCATTTGCTATAAATATAATAAGTGCAATAAAAGTAATATGCAATAGTTTATCTCTGTGCTTAAGTACTAGAAAACAACAATAGTGAGACAGTGATTAAATTAATCAAGAGACATATAAGTTCAATAATCATCCTTGGTATAAGGAGAAATGTGGACTTATTTGAAGATTTAATTTTCAAAAACAAAAATAAAGCAAACAAAAAGGGGATAAAACCAAATAGAGATTAAATAGGATTTTGCAGATCAAAATCAGAAATTCCAGAGTCCCTGGTCACAGAAACCAAAAATCAACCTTTCTACTATGCTAATATTTGAACCTATGTATTTTTTCTTTAACTTACATTAGGGGATATCTTGCACAATATTTATTTAGAGAGCCTCCAACGACAATCAATTGATGACAATCGTCAACAGCATTGGAGGAGCTTTGACTTCAATGCCTTTGTGAGGAGAAGGAAAACTGTATCATAGTTTATTCTACCACTTACTGCCAATAAGTTGGGATGCTTCATTAAGCTTATGTATATGAAAGAACTCGAACATAGTTACTGAGAAGAAGGGATCCTGCCTTTTATGTTGAGTAGGTTATGCTTCATACTTTTAAAAACTTTTTCTTAAAATCCCATGTTATCAATGAAAATAATGCCTGCACTGGACATGTGTTGACAGAGTCCATAAAGATCTATCGCCCGTTGGAAGTTTAGTTTTGAAAAGCTTTATTATGCTCACCCACACTTTCCCTCACTGGGGGTGACTGATGTGTAAGCTGGTGAGTTCTACAGTCGCCCAGTTGCCATTTTCACTGGGTCTTTCTTCTGACATAGCATGGTATTTATTGTTAAGAGCAATGTTCCCTCTGGAAATAATACATGAAAAGCAGTCATAAATTATGAGCCACAGGAGAGTATTGAATTACAGATAGGGAACCTTAGTATAAAGCCTTCCATGGGGAATAAAGTCCCAGGAGACACAGCCACCTCTGCCATCTTTATTTCCTTCTGTCTGTTCCTACAGATTCTGCTTTGTTTCTGTCGGAAGAGGTCTGCTTTGCCTCTTCTGGTACATGGTTGGGTAAGGAAAGTCCAGCAAGCTTTGAATTCAATAAGAAAACTATCATATACATAGTTGTGAATATGAGTCCCCTACATTGTCCTACAGCCATATTTTACCAGAGTGACTCCTGAAAGAAGATATATGAAAGAGGGATTCAGTGACTACTGGAAAGATTCAAGCTAGATTACAGAGAATTTCGTGGAGGCAAGATTGATTATAAAAGGGAACTGGATGTTGAACAACGTCATGAGATAGCTGCCTAACTGAAGTCTTTTTTAAAAAATATAATTTTTGTTAAAAATATGAGTCTGTTTTATGTAGCAATTTGACTATAGGCAGAATAATGAGTTATCAGATCAAAAATGTTTTCTACACGGCCTGCCATTATGTAAGAAATATCTTTGATCTCTCTTTTTCAGAAACTCAATAAAACATGCCTGTGTTCATAAGAGACATTCTAAGCATTTAGACACTGATGTACATATATTTTCTAGCCAGTTGACTGCTGGAATGAATGGAAGGAAAAATGGATTTCTCAGACTGTTGTTTTTAAACATAATAGATTCAAAAAGGAAAAAAAAACCTATTTCCCATAAGCAAGAAGATCTTGTATTTCTCAGACTTATATTTATTCTGATCTATTTTCTGTTCATCTAGTTGACTCATCTGTGAAAGGATTATTGATATAGGTATCAAAGGTCTAGTAGGATTATTTCCTACTAATCATAAAGTGTGAAGTGAATGGATAATGAAATGAAGATAACTAATAATCGTACCATGTAATAGCTATAGCAGAAATCATAAAAGTCACAATTTAAAATCCCCTGTGCTAGGCTCACAGCGACCAGAGGGAAGAGGGGAGGGAATTTCAGGGGAAGAGAGGAAGAGTTTGCAGGAACAAGTGTAAAGGACACATGGGCAATAACAAGGGGCAGGGGGTGGAAACAGGAGGGAGGTGGGGAAGACAGGGGTTGGGCTGGGATAGGGGTAAAAGGCAGAAAACTGTACTTGAACAACAACTAAAATAATAATAAATCCCCTGTGACATAAATATTCCTTCCTTCTACTCTGTGTTGTAACCGAAAGTTAACCTTGTGGAACTAAGTTGCTACTTGAATCATGACTGGTGCCATTTTTGAAAAGGAAATGCCAAACTGTTTCAAATGACAGAATAACCAAGGGAGAATCAGAACTAAAATTGAGGTAGAAAGAAATCTCTGTCACTAAGAGATTGACACTTTCATTCATCTCCTAATAATTTCAGTCAGAAATGTTTTCCATTATATACTGCCTTAATCATCTCAGTTATCACTGCTCTGATACTGAACACTGAATTCCTCCTACTGCTTTCTGTACACAGTCAGCCATATAGTATCAATTTTATTTCTGGAGTCCTCCCGATAGTCTGCGCTCTAGAAGAATTCAAGGTGAGCACTGTTCCCAAGGAGTTATCATGTTCTAATCTGTTTCTTTAAAGTGAGTAAATAATTAAACCAACCATTTAATATTCACATTTTTAAAGATTGTATGTATTTATTTTAGAGAGAGGAGAACGGAAAAGAGAGGGAGTGAAACATTAATGTGTGGTTGCCTCTCATGTGGCCCCCACTGGGGACCAGGCCCGCAACCTAGGTATGTGCCCTGACTGGGAATCAAACCAGCAACCCTTTGGTTCCAAGGCCAGTGTTCAATCCACTGAGCTACACCAGTCAGGGCTTAATGTTCACATCTTGATCTTCTCCACACTAAAAACCTTTACACTAGAAGAACCATATTCAGTTTGTTCAAGGACAGGGTCTGATGTTTAAAGTTGTCCTAACATAGCATGCTATGTTCCCGTATAATCAGCTTTGATGATTTCTAGTTCATTCTTTCTCCAAGCCCAGCCATTTGGTATGGTTTTAGATTCATAGATTCATTCACCATCTTGTCTAATCAAGCACTTCAGAGTATATCCTGTAATTTAGCCAGCGACTTATAAACTAATGTTTTTCAAGGATTATCTGTGGTGAAGGGTGAGTTTTAAGAATGTCCTCATTGTCATAGACCAACGGTTTTACAAAATATAATTAAAATTAATTACTAGAAAGCAATACTGGATATCAACAAAGTCATATTGCTATAAAAATGTCTGCTTACTGTCAGTTCTTGTACTTACTGTCGAGCAGGTCATCAAAAGACATAACCGCCATTCTGGCCACGAGCTACACCTGTGCAGTCAGCGGGCCCTTACCTGCTCCTCTGTGCTTCGGAAGCTGCACTTGCTTGCCTTCCCTGCTCCTAAGATGTTCCAAGGATGCAGCTTTGAGATAGCGAGTGGTGTTGAGACTATCTGGAGTAGGCATGTGACTCACCCTGTTAGGGCTTCCTGTATATGGGGCTGACCCCAGTCAGGGCCCCTGTTTAAATGTGTGAGACTTGGCAGGTAGGGGAGGAAATGTATTCATGTGTTAACCTCCCCAGTCGAGCCTCTCAAGTCAGTTCCACACTATGTTCTCTTCAATCAGTTTTGTTTCTATACGCTGCTTGCTCTTGAATTTCTCCACCCACTCTTTCATCAACTAGGATAAACTACTTTATTGAGTCTGGCCAATTCAGAAGATAATGGAGGACTTATTCACGGCTGCTCAGACATTAAGTGTCTACAGTATATCTCTATTTTTAATAATATTTTAAACAATAGCACTGTCATCGAGGGTTAACATTTGTCTTTTGATATCAACCGTTCTCAGTTCTTTTTTCTTCAGTCTTTAGGCTTAACCAAATTTCTGTATCTCAAATTTATATTTAGATACTTTTTTAAAAATTTCCCCTAAATATACTATAGGATTATTTTTCCCTTCTGAAATCCAACCATGGTTGAATTTGTCTTACAGTTGGTCTGAATCAGCTTAAAAATTGTTTCTGCCTCCTCAAGTCAGAAATGGCAAATCTCGGGTTAGGTTCCTAAAAGCAGAGCTTGCAATAGATATTTGGGAGCATGTGTTTTTTGAGGGAGTGCTTTTCAGGAAAAAAGAAAGACAGAAAAGAAACCTGCAAGGATGAGGGAGGCAGGGTTGGGAAGAGCAAAGTGCTGAACAAGGTTGTGGTCTCACGTAGTCAGCCTTGGCCCGATCCATTGGGGTGTGCATGTGTATGTGTTATGTGGGGTAAGGGGGTTCATATGGAGTAAAAATCACAATACAGAGTTACCCTGCCTGTAGCAGGGTATTATTGTCTGTCTCCAGCAGGGGAATGTATGACCTCCCATGTATCCTAGCCGTGGGACTTGAAGAAGGTGGAACATGTGTGCAGAGATCTGGTGTAGGTTATCTGTGTGCAGAACCAGCAGCCTCAACCACAGTCCAACCCACACAGTGCTCAAATTCAATGACTTCTCACATGAAGTTCACTCCATCTAGATGCAATTAGTCCAGGATTCTAGCTGGTCTCAGTTTCTGGGGAAGGTTAGAGGAAGAAACTAGATTTCTTCTATGAAGTTGGTCCCAAGGTTATGTTGGGTGCTCATGAACATTCTCCTTTACCACCTATTCTTGACTTCCTTCACCCCTGACTAGTACTTCTACTAGTCTAAGTGGCTTGTTTGATGGGAGGAGGGGGCTAACTTATACACATACCACCAAAGAGTCTGCACTCCACCTTACCACGCCTTAGCAGTCTGTGGTTGCAGTTACAGTTAATATTGGGTATGGAGAATCACAGGATGCTTCAATATATCTCCTGAGTGCCAAATATGTTCCTCCCCAACCCCCATTTTGAGTCAGGCTTTCCCCTCATAATGATCTATGTCTGGTAGTGTGGGAACTCCTTTGTATACCTGCCAGTCTGGTGGCTCAAGAAGCCTTAAGTAACCAGATGGCAGTCCCTTACCTGAACAAGGAACTTCTAGACCCAAAAGTTGTGAGAACGGAAAGCACCAAGTCCCCAAGTGGGTCATTTGTAATAACGGAGAGCAGTGCTGCTCCTACTTCTATCCCCTGGTTCCCCAGCCCAAGTGACCAACCTGTTTGAGATGCAGTACCATAAAATGGCCTTTGACTTACATCTTGAAACACAGCACTCCTCCTCAAAGGGTGTATACCGCCACTTGGCATGTCAACTATGGCTTCAAATGACCTCAAACTCATATTTCTATCAAGCAGGTAACTTTAGTATGATGAAGTATGTGGTAGGACCATGAATTTCATTTTCATGTATCTTTTATCATACCCTCTTTGCCACAAAGGGTTCACTTAGTCGAGGGTAGTATTTTTCAGGATCCTGTGTCAGGATTTCAGATGATCTGTGAGCCTTTGGATAGTGGTGCTTGCTGAGGCACTATTATAGGAAAGGCAAACCCATACCTGAATTATGTGTTGATCTTGATCAGCATGAATCATTGACATTTGCAGAGTAGAGGACATCTGATGTACTTACCCCACCATCAGGTAGCTGGTGGGTCTCCTAAGGAGTTGGTACATCAAGGGTCTGTTGGATTTCTGCTCCTGGAAGGTGAGACATTCAGCAACAGGAATAAATTGATCTTCTATTGGGCCCAGACATCGTCTCCATTCCTGCCTTTATGTCTACTCTGTTCTTGAGCCCATTGGGTAAGCACTGGGGTGGTCCATGACAGAGGCTCGCTGACATCTACTGGCCAAGTCAGCCTGTCCACTTGGTTTAGCGCATCTTCTACAGTGGGCGCCCTCTGGTGGGCGTTAATGTGCAATACGAAGATCTCACATTTTGTTCCCACTCTAACAAGTCCATTTACACGCCCCTGCCACAGAACGTTTTTATTTCCCATACCCTCTCTGTGGGCTGAACGAAGGTACATAAACACACATATTTTCATACACACTCACACACACACACCCATGAGTTGACACAATATTCCAATTCCAGGCCAACATCCTGGCACTCATTATAGTTCTTTCTATTCCACATTTGTAACCCCCTTCTCCAAACCTGGGTCCCATTATTTTTAAAAAATTCACTTTCCCTATATGTACCTCTCTACCCTTCACGGACACCCTCCTCACCCCATTGGGACTTCAACGTCTGACTGCAGTTCTTCTTTCCAAATGAGTGCCCTCCTCATCCTGCCAGTGCTCCAATACCTCCTGAGAGGCCTGCCCTCCTACACGGGTGTCTATCTTCTTCACCCTATTCAGACTTCATTACCACTCAGAGGGAAGTAGGGGCCACACACAGTCGCTGAGTCTGAACCACATGGTCCAAGTCATCTTTACCTGAGAGCTCAGCATTGGCCCAGATAATGAGATAGTATTACCTTGTCTCTTTCATTTTTATTTATTTCTTTAGTGTATAGCTCTCTCTAGAATCACCCATGAGGGGGAAAGAGCAAGAGAAAAGGATGATTGACAGCAGAATTTGCGAAGTCCAATGCCATCTACTAATATGTTCTAAAGTTAAGCCCAATAAGTGATAGATGTAAAGATACAGAGTGGAAAATTATTGTTGTGTGCCAGTATATAAGGTATATTAAATTCTTTTTTTGTAACAGACACTATACAGAACTCCTCAAATACATATTGAAATATTGAAGTTTACAAGTCACCACAGGTAATCACAAAGGCCTTGTGTAGTGGATGAGAATTGCTTCAGTAATAGCTTTTCAATTTCCATTCTACAACTTAATACCGTAATAATTGTACTCTTCATTTTATTATTTCACATAATCCTGGAAACACTTCAGTTTCAAAGAAAAAAGTAAAAGGGAACTTTCTCAAATGAAGTACTTCTTGCTGTAATAACTACATTTTTACCATAGATGATGAGACGATGCTGATATCGCCATGGATGGAAGAGCTAGAAATGGAAAATGGACTGCAGTTGTTGCTGGTGAGCCAGTCACGTAGTAAAAGCAAGAGCAGAAATTGAACTGGTTTAACACTAGGGCCATCAAATAAAATATAGGTCGTCCAGTTAAATTTAAATTTCAGATAAGCAACAAGTACTTTTAGCACAGGTATATCCTAAACCTTACAATGGACATGCTTATACTAAAAGTTATTTACTGTTTATCTAATATTAAAATTTAACGATGTATTCTGTATTTTTATTTTCTAAATGTGGCAACCCTAGATATGAAGAAAAGCCCAAAAAGTTCTCATTTACTTATTTTTCTAAACTGTTGAGTAATTCCAACCACTTTAACAAATGAAAAGAATGTAATCCAGGTTAAAATAACCGGCACTAAGCTGAGAGTTTTCCCAGATGTTACTAGGACTGCAGTTAGCTGGTAAAAATGGAAGAAACAGACTAGGGGAGCATCCCAACCCTAGGAGAAACGGAGAGATAGAGGGAAAATCAAGAAGTCAGAAAATAGGAGGAAACAAAGGAAGAAAAAAGAGAACAAGAAAGGAAGAGGACAGAGGAGGAGAAAAACAAATCAGAGAGGGAGGTTGGAGCCACACAGCCGAGGACAACAGCCATTTCCACCAGCTCAGCAGAAGCAGAGAAGAGCCCATCAGAATTCCATTCCACATGGTCATTCCATCTCCAGCTGCAAAGGTACCTCCCACCTCAAAAATTCGGGATCAGATGCTTGTCAGATGAAAAACCTAGTAACCTTAATGGCCCAGACTCAAAGAAAAGAGTAACCGGACAAGCATGCACATCCATGCTTCATAGTCAAGCCACAGGCCTAGAGTGATTTCTTCTTATTAAAAAACACTCCTGTTGAATCTCTCCATGTCTACTTTCTTCAAGTAGAAGAAATATTTCCCTAAATATTGACAAACACTTTTTCTTACTCATAGCTTAGGAAAGTTAGGAAAAATGTGCTGGAATAGAGTTGCAATAACTTCCCAAAAGAGCCACCAAGAAATCAGATATTTTGATATCACATACTACAAGGAATATTCTAGAACTTAAGTTTTCCTGCATAGCAGAAGCATTAAACATTCTATTTATGTTGTCATAGTAACCATAAACAAGCATATAACTGGCCGCAAAGTTTAAGCAAATGAGAAAACTGAAGAATATCACAGAAACTTTAGAAATCATCTGACCCACTTATTTCTCCTCACAAATAAAGAGGTTAACTACTAGGTCAGCCACTTATGTAAGTCAAGTTTTAAGAGGCTTGGATCAGTTACAAAATCGTAGCAGCAGACACTCTCGATATCCTGTCCACAGTCCCCACCCTCACCATGGTACTCTATCGTGATTCCCAACCGCCAGCAGCTCCATTTCTTTACCTGAGAATCAGAACTCCTGCTGCCAGAACCAGCAGGATGACAATTTACTATCGTCACTCTGTGATGGTGAGCGGGGTGGGGGCTGTAGGGAATGGACACCCCCTGAGAGCAGCCGCCAGCACTCCCTAACTCCTGAGGGGGATAACTCTAGGTGTGAGTGAGGGTAAACTGGCTCCCCACTGCCTCTGTGGGGTTGAGCCCAGCCTCTCCTGCTCACAGTTGGCTGGCTAGCACACCCTTTGTTGGCCGCCTTCCCTCCTTATCTCGTTTCTTCACTCTCTTACTGGAGCTCTTTGCACCTCCCAAATCAGTCCACTACCTGCCTAAGTCATTATCTGCTACTGAGGCACCCGAACTAAGGCAGTTAGATTTCTAGAAGTTTACTGTATTTCCAAATTTCTGATCAATATAATAAATTATTAGGGTGCATTTTGTTAATAAATCTCATTTTATTATACTTCGATAATGTACTATTGTATATTGTAACAAGAATAATTGCTATTTCTATCATTTAATGTTTTCAAAGAAATATATTGCCCTGGCTGGCGTAGCTCAGTGGATGGAGCGCGGACTGCGAACCAGGCATCGCAGGTTCGATTCCCAGTCAGGGCACATGCCTAGGTTGCAGGCCATGTCCCCCAGCAACCGCACATTGATGTTTCTCTCTCTCTCTCTCCCTCTCCCTTCCCTCTCTAAAAATAAATAAATAAAAATTAAAAAAAAGAAATATATTATGCTAATATAATACTTTTGCTTTCACTTATATTTTTTTAGATGAATTTGTAAATTAGCAAAATATCAACAAGAAAAGTAAAACTTCACTCTCAGTAGATAGTTATCACTAGGCTTTTAGGATAAAACAGTAAGAAGAAAAGCATAATTACTTTTTTTAAAAGTGAGGTGAAACAGACATAGAAAAGACTAAACTTTATTTAAAGACTGTCATCCTTGAAGTTGCTGGTCACTTCTGATAGCAGCTAAATGGGCTAAGTTACCTTCGCCTGTGTCCTACTAAATCAACGCCTAGAATTGGAAAATGATGAGGTCTCTCTGAATGCTAAACTTTCTTCTCAAGTAGACAGAGGAAATATTTCAGGTACTACACTTCTCAGGAAAGAAAAAAATTTAGGAAAGTAAAGAGTGAAAAGACACTTTATTTAAGCCCCCATGAGACACACAGTTAATATATTTTTGGCTGTCCTACTCCTTGGAACGTCCTTCCTGTGCTCAGAAATTCTCCATCTTTTGAGTCCTCTTCTTCCCTGAAAGAAGCCAAAAACTCTATCCCACTGCCCATAACAACTAGGCACCCACACGAAAGAGGCTACCCCATTCAGACACACACAGCACTTCAGTTCGGAAACTGGTGAGTTACCTAAGCCAGCCCTACACAGACTCATCCTGGGGACAGTGACTGCAAAGACATTGGTTCCCAGAGGCAGCAGGGGCCAAAGTTTGACTACAAGTCACAGATTGTTTCGGGGGGCAGCAGGGAGCTCTGGTGTGCCTCCACCTGTTGACTTCACAGGACCATCCTGTGCTAGGATTTGCACAGTACAAGGGGCTGTATAACCTTCAAAACTAATTGGTTCTCCAGAAGAGACTGTGTGCTATGAAAATCATTTTCTACATTTCTTTTCTGCTTAACCTAGCTAGAGCTTACAACTTCGTTCCTTGCAACTAAGAACTAACTGATACACCCTTTATATGTAATGCTACAATGAAGGAAATTTTAAAAACGAAAGGGATCTTGTCCTCAAGGGGCTAATATAGCACGTGAACAGAGAGAAAAAAATGATCGCAATATACAGTAGACTCGAAAAGGGTAGAAGAATGTTGTAGGTATGAGCCACCCAGGAGCCATACTGCCTGGGGTTCAAATCCTAGCCCCACCATTATTAACTTTGCTCCCCTGGACAAGTTACTTAACCCCTGGGTACCTCAGCATTTTTATCTGTAAAGTGGGGATAATAATATGACTCTCCTCTAGGGTTTTATGGTGGAGAGTCCTGATTGTCTCCCCACATCCATTCTTTCCTTTCTGGGTATATGGCTGATCAATTAAAGATTATACTTCCAACCTTCCTTAGCTAACTTGATGCAACTATGTGACTAAGTCTTAACCAATGGAATGAGAGCAGAAGCAATGTGTACAATGCTGTATTCACTTGGCTAGAAGGAAATTTCTTTATCCTGGACCTATACACTCTTTCATCCCTTCCCTCCCAGCTGTTTCAAAATGGTAGGTATGAGTGATGAATAGCGGTGGTGAAGCTTAGTGCTGAGGATGGCAGAGCCATCCTGCTAGCCTGGAGCTGTGGATACCTCTGGGGAGCAGTACAATCCAACTACCATCAATGCATTGCTGTAGGGGAAACCAATGTACTAGTCAAGGCCCAGATTAAGCGACTCACCCATGCACGGCAACACTCAAAGTGTCCAAATTGGGATTTAAACCCAGGTGTGTCTGCCAAGAGTTTCAAAATACAAGTATATGTTTTATTTAAATGAGTTGCACATTTATATAAAAATAATGAGGCCCTGATCAATATTATCATCCCCGAGAATTTACATTTGTTAGATCCCCTGAGGGAGAGGGCCTTTCTCCCCTGGGTGGGGTTGTCTCTAAAGCTGGGCCCCAGCTTAGAGAAGGGTTTAAGCCTCACTGAAGAGACTTCCTATGAGGTCCATTAAGGTAGGAAGACAGTGCAGGCAAAAGGACAAGGGGCTTGGAGCCCAGAGACTGGCTGTCTGTCCCTCCAGGGCCATAAAGAACAGGTGAGGCACAGTGGTAACTGGTAAAGACAGAAGGATAAGAAGTATCAGTCACATCAAGGAATTTTAGACCTAGCACAAGGACTATTTCAACCTTTATCTCAATAGTATGCACATATTTACTTTTCCCTTCCATTCTAATAGTAAATGAGATCTCCATATCACCTCCTCGGGGGAGGTTAATTTTTTAACATTAACAGCTCATGTCATTTCACTATATTCTGCTTGCAAAGGATTTAGTCATTTAATGGTTCATTTGCTCTGACTGACTATTTAATACCTATACAGGTAGCTTGTCTGGGCTTCATTGCATGTGGATCTAAGCTAACTTGATTGGCAGCTCTGCTAGACCACATTAGTAGGGGACCTCTAGGATTTCAAGGGAAGGGCAGGGGAACCAGGGTTTATTGAGCACTCACTATGCATTTGACATTTTAAGCACATATTTTTCTTTCCTTCTACTAACTCATGACATTTTATCATCGCAGTTTTTAGAGATGAGAACCCTGAAGTTTAAAGAGGTTACATAACTTATCCAAGATCACAAATTTAGCAAGTAGAGGAACTGGCGTTCAAGCTTAACTCCCTCTGACGCCAAAGTCTACGCACTTGCCACTGCTCTCTAAGCACACGCCTGTGAGGAAACTGCCATTCAGACTGAACTGAATTTCCTCTGTAACACGGGGATCATAAAGATCCTAACTGTGTGTAACCGGGTGAAATGAAATAAAATGCACACCTAGCATAGCGCCTGGCAACAGCGGATGTTGACTGTGCTGAAACACACACACACATTTTCTGTATGTAACCACGAAATGGACAGTTTTGGTGGCATCTCACTTTGCACTGAAACCAGAGATCTATGAAACGGACTTGTCAGTTTGGTCAGCTTCCCCAGGCTGTGGGTGGGCAATTGGGCTAATTGCTTTGTTTTGGTAGCAAGTGAAGAATTATCATATTAAGCCCTGGCTAGTGTAGCTCAGTGGATTGAGCACAGGCTGCAAACCAAAGGGTCGCTGATTGAATCCCCAGTCAGGACACATGCTAGGGTTGTGAGTCAGGTCCCCAATGGGGGCCACGTGAGAGGCAACCACATACTGATATTTCTCTCCCTCTTTTTCTCCCTCCTTTCTCCTCTCTCTAAAAATAAATAAAAGTCTTTAAAAAGGAATTATCATATTAAGACAAAAAATAATGTGGCAATCAACTTTTCTTGGTTGTTCCAGAAGTTAAAAAAAAAAGCAAGTGGAAGTGACAGAAAGGCAGACTCCAACAATATTTAAAAAGAAAACTCCAGTTGTCAGATGTCCCCTAAAGAAGTAAGGATCACCAAATGTGTCCAGGCTGACTGGGGGACCACCTGACAAGGGTGGCATGTGACATCATCCTGTACTGGGCAAGACACTAAACTATACTGTTTCATCCTCAGTCTCTCAGCCAAGTTTCCCTGGCTTTTTCGCAGGTTGGGAGGAGAATTTGATTTCCTTCCTGGGTAATTTCAGGACATCACAACCTTGAAATGTATATGAATTATGCTTGATTGAAGACCGTTTTTTTTTTCTTTGCAAAAGCCACTTTCCCATTCGTCATTCCCTGCACCTTCTGCGGGAGGAACTGCACTAAGTAAGCATCTGCTCCCAGATCTCTGTCCTGTCCTCCAGCTACGAAGAACACCCCCGTTCCTGCGGGGGCGGGAGGCTTGGCTCTCTTTTTAGAAATTCCCTTCTGTGCTGTGTTAATCACACCCTCCATACATTTTACATCTTATTTTTAGGAGTAAAGTATAAAGAGTCCTAGCACCACCAGCAGTTTCTGTGGCAACCTGCGTCGCCCCCGTGCTTGTCCAGCTGTGCAGAATTAAATTCTGAAAGAGGTCATGTTACATCATGTAAAGAAGATCCTCAGTGAAGGTGCTTTTTAAATGAAGGTTTTCTTCCAAGTTAAGTGGAAACTAGCTGGGAATTAGGTTGAGGGTGGTGATAAAATAAACAGAACCTTAGAACTAGACCTAGTATAAAGTCCCAGGTGTTCACAGTCATGCCCTAATTGCCCTGATTTTTTTTTCCCATAGGGCATGATTTCAGGCACAAAAATAGCATTTAGACCAATGAAAACTAGGTTTGAATATATCAGAGGAGTTTGTTGATGAATTCTTCTTCTGCCTCCTTGCCTCACACGGTCTTCCTGCATAGCCTCCCAAGCTGGACTACATTATAAATGGCCATGCTCTTCATATTCATCTTGACTAGTTCTCTTAAGGCTACTATCCCAGCTCCCAGGAGGCTTCTACCAAATTCTCCCTTCCTGGCTGTCAAAACAGGCAGAGTCTTCTTGGGCCAGGCAGAAGGGTAGGGTTGTAAAAGCAGCAGCTTGCGAGTGTGACTTGGGGGACACAAAAAGGTCACTAACCCAAAATAACCTCCTCCAAGGCCATGCCATGCCCCAGGTTATCATAACCACTGTCTTTTGTTAAGTCATTTGCTTCCACTTACTTCTGGGAATAATGATATTTTATGATCAAATTTATATTTTAAATTCTGCTAACTTCTAGGAAAACATGAGGTGGCCCATAATAAAAAAATACATTTCTCCTAAGACCAATAGTATAAAGGCCACAGAAAAGAATAAATAAATATGCCCCAAACCTAAACTGTGCTTACCTTTAATTGAGCTTCAATTTTCCTGAAACTAATCAAATGAAATTTTTATTATGACCCATTATATGACTATCACCTGTTAAAAGACACCAGTTTTCAGGTGAGTATCACTTTTCTCATACTAAATTCTTAAAAGCAATCCTTGCATATAGGAAACAGAAAAATGAACTTTTTTCAACAATTATTGAAGAAAATATGCAAAATCATTCTCCACATGGCCATTTATTGTATTAACCTTTGATGAAATCGGAGGTTATAGCCTCAAAATAAAACTCACTGAAGTCAACAATGTAATGCTTTAAAACATTTAACAGCCTCTTCTGGTCAAAATGGCAGCACAGGTAAACACAGCTTGTCTCCTCACACAACCATAACTAAGTGTAGAACAACCATCACTCAGAACCGTGAGAAATCAAACTAAGTGGAAGTCTGACAACTACAAAATTAAAGAAACCACATCCAGACTGGTAGGAGGGGCAGAGACATGGAATGGGCTGGTCCCACATCCATGTGTGGTGGATAAAAATTCGAGAGAGATATCTCAGGAGTGAGGAATCCCAGCTTAACAGCAGGCTCCCCAGCCCAGGATTCCAGTGCCAGGAAGATAAACCCCCATCACTTATGGCTGCAAAAACCAGCAGAGATTGAGTTGGTGAAAGAAACTTATAGAGTCCCTAGCAGTTCCTCGTAAAGAACCCATACATGGACTTAATCAGACTCACTCCTTCTGAGCTCTAGTACTGGGGTAGCAGCTTGAAAGGCACCAGTGGCACACAGAGAGAAAGTGAAGTATCTGTCATCAAGGTGAGAGCTGTGGGACAGTCTTTTCCCAGACAGAAAGGCAGGCCATTGTCCCTTTTCCAAACCCACCCTCAACAGAGCCACAGGGCCACAGAGCCAGCAGGCTCCATCAACCTGGCTAACACTGTTTGCCTGTCTTGGATATCCCCAGAGACTCTCTCCTACCCAACTTACAGGCTCACCCAAGCTGCTTTTCCATATGAATGGCTGGTTTGGGCTCATGCTTCACAACTTCCTAAATCCTCTCAAATGAGTAAGCCCTTAGCCCCTGTACCCCTTTCCAGTGGTCCCAGACCTACCACTAGCAGCAGCCAGCCTACATTCAGTTTGGCTTCACCTGGGAATCTCTAAACCCAACACAAGTGGCAACTATCTCAGATTGCTTTATAGCCCAGGCAGGGTGGCCCCAGGCAGAACACAGGTAGGGACTGACCTTGGCCTGCACCACCCAGGAAACCCCAGAGCCTGCACACCCAGTGGACAGCTACGGACCACATGGGAGCACCACCACCCTGCCTCTGCACAGCTGATCATGGATGGTGGAGGTTGGTGGTTCAGTGGTCACAGCCAGTCCTTACTGCTGACTGGCCTAGGTAAACCCCTCCCATCGATCTGCCATAGCAACCAAGGCTCAACTACAAGAGGAGAGTGTACTCAGCCCACATGAAGGGCAATTTGGGTGACAGGCAAGGCTGTGCCACTGGACCCTATAGGATACCTACTATAATAAGCCACACTACCAACACATGGAGTCAAAGCAGCTCTATCTAAGACATAAGTGGCAAACACAAGGCCCACAGGCCAAATCTGGCCCTCCACCTTGTTTTACCCACCCTGGCACCTTGTTTCTACCCAGCAGCAGTTCTGAGCACTCACTTAACTGTTAAGGAGTAAGTTACATTTATACAGTCCTAAAATTACATTTGGCCCTTTGAAGGCAACCTCGAGGCTGGTGTGGCCCCCAGTGAAAATGAGTTTGACACGCCTAATCTAATACATAGAAACAAACGCAGGGAAGCTGCCAAAATGAGGACACAAACAAACATGGCCCCAGTAAAAGAACAGATCAAAACTCCAGGAAAAGAGCTAAATGAAATGGAGATAAGCAATCTATCAGATGCAGAGCTCAGAGCACTGGTTGTGAGGATGCTCAAGGAACTTAATGAGGACCTCGACAGCATAGAAAAGCTCCCGTCAGAAACAAAGGATACACTAATTAAAATAAAGAGAAAATTGCAGGGAAATAACAGTATAATGAAAGAAGCCAAGAATCAAGTCAATGATTTAGAACATAAGGAAGAAAAAAACAACCAATCAGAACAACAAGAAAAACATTTAAAAAATGAGGATAGTATAAGCAACCTCTGGGACAACTTCAAGAGGCCCAACATTCTCATCATAATAATGCCAGAAGGAGAAGAGAAAGAGCAAGGAATTGGAAATCTATCTGGAAAAAAAATGAAAGAAAACTTCCCTGATTTGGTGAAGGAAATGAATATGCAAGTCCAGGAAGCATAGAGTCCCAAACAAGATGGATGCAAAGAGGCCCACTCCAAGAGATATCATAATTAAAATGCCAAAAGTTAAAGATAAAGAGAGAATCTTAAAAGCAGCAAGAGAAAAGAAGTTAGTTCCCATAAGACTGTCAGTTGATTTCTCAAAAGAAACTTTGCAGGCTAGAAGGGACTGGCAAGAAATACTTCAAGTCATGGAGAACAGGGGCCTACAGCCAAGATTGAGATACCCAGCTAAGATATCATTTAGAATCTAAGGGCAGATAAAGAGCTTCCCAGACCCACCCCCCCAAAAAAAAAAAAAACTGAAAGAGTTCATCATTATCAAACCCTTATTACATGAAATGTTAAAAGGATTTATTTAAGTAAAAGAAAAAGATCAAGCTATAAACAATAAGATCGCAACAAATACATATCTATCAACAATTCAATCTAAAAAACAAAGCAAATAAGAAGAACAGAGACTGAATAACGGATACAGAGAGTGTTTTGATGGTTGCCAGATTGGGAGGTGGGTTTGGGGAAATGGGTGAAGAGAACAAGAGATTAAGAAGTACAAATAGGTAGTCACAGAATAGCCATGAGGATGTAAATAACAGTATAGGAAATGGAGTAGCCAAAGAACCTATGCATGACCCATGGACATGAACAAGGGTGCAGGGATTGCCTGAGGGAGTGGGGGTGCTGGTGGAGAGAAGCAAAAGGGGAAGAATTGGGACAACTGTAATAGCATAATCAATAAAATATAATTTAAAAAAATAAAACATTTAACAGGCACAAATGTGTTAACTCAATCTATGCAAGCAGATTAGCTCCAGGAACCTCTGGAGAAGAAGGGGCTCTAAGGGAATATGACATAGAGAGCTAGATTTTGATGGGAACAAGTGGCAATGAAAGCCAACCCAAGGGGTGAGCTGAGATTCAGCAGGGTTGAGGCTGGCAATTGGGCATGGGAAACTGATCGTATTAAAGAAAGGAAAAAGGTAGCTAGAAACAGGGAAGGCGGATGGAAAGAGGAAGCGAGAGGGTTCAAAGAAGTTATACTTGCTTTGTAATTTTACCCAAGGTCATCCTTAGAACATGCATCTCTTTAATGACAAAATTTGACAGTTGCCAGCAGAGGGACAACTGTCCTCATTCAAGGAATTTCCATTTTGGTTCTGTTCTGCATTAAAAAAAATTGTTGTGGGTAAAACAAGCCTCTGAAAGTCGTAAATGAAAACTGTTGTCTCAAAACTGCTGACACGGGAACATTGTGCCACAGCTTCTTGATTAACCCTCCCTTTCATTGGGAGTTTGAAAGTAGAGTTTTGGGTTGTTTGTTTGTTTGTGTGTTTCAGAAGGGAACTTGAACTCAGAAACAAATAACTGAAACTCTCCAAAACATATGAAAAGTGAGTTCAAGTCACTTCCATGCTGCAATGTCATGATTTTTCAAGCAGTATTTGCTGGGGGCCAGAAAATGTTAGAACTAGTTTCAAAAAAATAACGTAAATTAAATACTGACTTCAAGGGACATGGAACTGATTTTTAAAACTCGGACTAAATTTTCCTTCTACCCCTAAATTCTAAAAATGCTAAAATATCAGCAAAACAGATTTAGCTTATAACATGAGACACTTCTTTTCTGTCCCCTTGCCTTCAAAGACAGCAGATTCTAGGAGCAGACAACCTAAGTATCATAACAACTTTAGAAATAATTTTATGACCAACAGTTGGCACATTGTTACACGTATGTGTCTATATTTGCACATTAAGAGAAAAATGGTAGGGTGAGTGGAGGGGGTTTTATTCTTGAATTTTTGTCTATTAGATGTAAATTAATCAACTTTAGGGGAACACATTTGATCCACCTTAGCATTTTCATTACCTACCACAATGCCTTACAGGTGATACTTAGGGCATATTTATTGAATGAACTGATAATAAGACCAGTTGTTCAAAGTATAACCTCTAACACTCAGTAAAATTCACCCTGACACTGGATTTAATGTGTTGCTCTGTCACTAATCTCATGTCAGCATCCTGTTATTTGGCTGTGTAGATAATTAGGGAGTTTGTGTGATCTTTTCTGGTAGAAGTGACTGAGACCGGGAAGACGACATCAAAGCAGGTGCTGGCATGGAAGGAAGTCTAGTCAAGTGCCCCTGAAAAAAGGCATGACCAAGACAAGAGTGAGTGTCAAGAACGCTAGCATGCTCCTTCAAGCAGCACAGAAACAGAGTAACCCCAGTGAAGCTAAAAAAAATGAAGGCTTCCTCACAATTTCTGCCCTTGCGCAATCCCAGAAGATGTTTCTCCAGTGGTAAGAGCTCCATAAGATATTTAAGCATATAATTTTTAATTAAAAAGTAAGGCAATAATAGGGTAGACAGTCTGTACCCATTAATGATTTCCAACCACTTGATTCCACTTAATTGAACTTGGCCTGTGTTTTGGGGAGAATTGACTTTTATAACACTCCCACCTCTCCTAGAGCCACCCTGCTCTGAGAATATTCCACCGAGGGCTCTGCCTTTCTAGCTGGAATGATTATTGGTTCTCTTAGCTTACTAACAACTACTTGGAATTTTGCACACAGAATTTTTTGAAATTAAAGTTCTTCCCCTTTCCTGGAAAATTTTACCCATACTAAATCCCTTCTGCTATTTCTCTCCTGAAATTCTCTTATTCTTTAACTGAATGCCCTGAAGTTCCTAACAATTCCAGGCTTAACTCATCTTACCTGATGAATATTAACATATTTAGTGGAGGACTTTAGCCCACTCACACTTATTTTAACCACCAGTGTATTTAGTCATATTCCTGGCTTGTTCTATTAAATTCTCTCTTTCATGATTTCCTATTTACTGTTGTTCCTCTCTCATTCCTGACTTGCAGTGAAGGACCTGGTTTCTCTCTCTTTCCCTCTCCAGCAAGGGCACTTTTTCTGTTATGGGTCAGGTAATAGTTATTTTGGACCCTGTAGGCCATATGGCTCTGTCAGAGCTCAATTTTCATGCTCTACTGTGGAAGCAGCCAGGGATCATACATAAATCAACGAATATGACCATGTTTCTATAAAACTTTGTTTACAAAACAAGCAGCCAGACAAATTTGGCCCGTGGCCATAATTTACCAATCCTTGTAGAGGATTAGAAATTGTATATTCCTTCTTGTTTACACAAACATTCCTTTCATTAATAGAATATGCATTCAACTTTTTAAAAAAAGATTTCATTTATTTGTTTTTAGAGAGAAGGGAAGGGAAGGAGAAAGAGGGAGAGAAACATACATGTGTGATGAGTTGCCTCGCATAAGCCCCAGCTGCCGGAACGCAGCCATGTGCCCTGCCTGGAATGAAACCAGTGGCCTTTCATTTCACAGGCCAGCGGTCAGTGCACTGCTCCACACCAACCAGGGCCGTGTTCAACTTCTGTGCCTGGTAATCTAAACAAAACAACAATATAATTTAGTTTTCTGATTATATATAAGCAGTTAGCCACTGCTTTTTCACCACCATAGTATCGGGACTCAGGATTCTATCTACTGGCCCTCATTGCTAAGGTGTCACCTGTACCTACCTCTTCATTTACATTTCAGCCCTTAGAGAGTGGGGAGGGGAACCAAAGGCCATGCCACTTCTCTTTAGGGACACTACTTGGAAGATACACATATCACTTTCCCCAGGTCCCTTTTATCAGAAGTTCATCATAGGTTACACCTGGCTTTATAAGGGAGCCTGGAATAGCAGACAAAATTGGGGGGCCATGTACAAATCTTATAGCTTGTAAGAAGATGGGAAGGATAGATATTGGGAAGCATCTGGCAGACTCTGACTACTAAAGCTTTTAATTTTCTGATTTGCTTCAAGAATTAAATAGAATCTATAACCCCACTTCCAATCAAAACAAAACCTTTAACATATTAATTTAGCACATTTAAAATCCAGTTACGTTTTTACTGCTGTTCTCCTTAGATTCATGTTCTTCTAACTGTCATACAAGTTTCTGGTGCTCTGCACCCCTGATTTAATACATGTGACTGCTTTACCAATGGTCATTTTCTAAGACCTGACCTCCAAACTTTCAGGACAATTATTCTACATGTATCTCACCTTTTTTTTTTTTTTTTGAGAAAGAACAAGCAGCATATAAGAAAGGCTCAATATTTTTTTCTTAGAAAGACCTGGGTTTTAATTACTATAATTTACATAGGACTTTTTGCTTAGTGGTAGACAGCGTGATGAAATATGTACCACTGTGACATGGCACTGAGGGAACGGTCCACCACAGACATGTTCGTGAATTAATTCCCTGCTGTTGGAACTGTTCTGGGAACCTCACTCGTCATCCCCCTTTATGACTAATTTTCCTTTCGTACGTATGGGTGTCTGACACAGTGTTTACATTCACATTGGGAAGAAAAGCCAAAATTATTTGGCTTGCGATCAAAAACTACCTCTATTTTTGTTTTGCAGTGCTCTCATTCAATGCATTTGAATAAGTTTTCAACAATGCACGAATCTGAGTCAGAGGAATTGCAGAAAGGCTGGGATGACACACACCTATTACAGGGTCTAAAGGGATGAGATGTCATCTGTTGTTTGCCATGCTAACAATTCTTAAATTAATGCCCTTTCTCCTTTGCAATAGAATTGTTCCAATTATGGCAGCTAGGCACACGCAGCTTGGCATAATTTTGTGTTTTCCTTCAAGAAGTTTTAAATCTGAAGTCATGCTTGAGTTAATCTCCAAGTTCCTTCTCACTCAGATTTTGTCAGCTTTCTTTAGTGTTCTGTCTTCGGAAAGCTTCTCCCCTACATGGCCATTAGATGTTTGTAGTTCATTGAGTAGAGAGATCTTGATGCAAACAGAGGCAAACAAGAAATGCAATACTGTTTTCTTTAAATGCTGATATAATCTTTTTTTGCCTGCTATCCTCCTGCTCTTTGACCTGCAATACTGAACCAACAATGAAACAAACTAAAATTTAAAAGCATTTAAGTATATTAGTTTTTTCATAAGTAAAAAAGTAATCTGAGCTCTCTTATTTAAGTCTTGTTGAGTAGCCCTGTGTCAGAGATAAACCAGTGTATTTAAATTACCTGCAGTGTGTTTTTGTTGCTTGAGGTAGAGTCTGAAGTTAAAGTTGCTGAAACTGAAAGACTGTTACCTGGGAGTCCATAACTAACTTCCATGTGTTAGAATGAAAGCCTAGTTAGGTTTTGCATTGCAGAGAGTTGTAAAGCAAATTACTCCACATTAATTTTGGGAAATCCCTGAACCACTGAAATGACATAAATAGAGATGCCTCAGGCAGAGATGTTTTTATTTACTTTAGAAATGGGAATTGGATACGTCTTTAGCAACACTGTGTCCTTGTAGAAAAATGTCTTTTTTTTTAAATATATGTTTGGACTGTACAGAATGTGTCCTGAAAGTGTAGTTATTAAGGACTGAATATCCTAAACTTTGGTTAATATGTTACCCAGTGATTACTATGATTGCCTTGCAGTAGAAAGGAAGCGGGTATAGACCACGCTAAATTTTCTACCTGTCAGTCAGACTCGAGTGGAAGAAAGAAAAGTGGGCTTTGGACTGAGGGAAGGAGATCTCTCTCTCTCTCTCTGAATGGCTGAGAGAGGTTGGAAACTAGGCTCTTGGGAGAAAGAACATGGGATTTGCTATTTGTGGGCATAAGCAGGTGCCTGCTTATGGTGATAGATCAGGAGAAATGACCTGTATGGGACCTCTGTGAAGGGGTATGGGGGATGGTCTATGGGCTCTACTTAACTTTTTTAGCCAAGAATTTCTTAAACTTATTCAAATAAGGAACCCCTATGTCATATAACACTTTTCAATATGCCATAAAATACTTTTCTAAAGAATATACACTAGAAGAAATGGTGTTAGCCAGACTTCCTCCTAGCATGTATTAGAATCACCCAGATGGCTTGTTGAAACACAAATTGCTGGCCCGATTCCCAAAGTTTCAGCTTCAGCAAGTCTGGGGTGGCCCTGGAAGATTTGCATTTATAACAAGTTCTGGACGGCATGCTGGTGCAGGACCACATTTTTAGAATGAATCACCAACTAAAATAGTCTGTGTTTTTCTTTCTCTTTCTGGAGTAACACAAATCAAATCAAGTAGTCATTGAAATAAAGACCAAATATGAAAAGCCCACAGCTAACATTATACTCGGCGAAAAACTGAAAGCTTTTCCAACTAAGATTAGGAACAAGGCAAGGATGCCCATTCTTGACACTTCTGTTCAACATAGTATTAGAAGTTCTAGCCAGAGCAATTAGGCAAGAAAAAGAAAAGACATCCAAATCAAAAAGGAAGAAATAAAATTGTCCTTGTGTGCAGATGACATGATCTTACATATAGAAAACTCTAAACTGTTATAAACTAATAAACTAATTCAATAAAATTGCAGGATACAAAATCAATATACAAAATATATTTGTGCTTTTATATACTAACAAAAAAAATCTAAAAAGGAAATTAAGGGAAAAAATCTCATTTAAAATGGCATCAGAAAGAATAAACATTTATGAATAAATTTAATCAATGAGGTGAAAGACTTGTATAGTGAAACTACAGAACAACAAAGAAAGAAATGAAGGACACAAATGCCGAGACATCCTGTATTCATGGGTTGGAAGACTTAATATTGTTAAAATGTCCATGCTGTTTAAACCAATCTGCAGATTCATTGCAGTCCCTATAAAAATCCCATTGACATTTTTTACAGAAGAAGAGAAAATAATTCTACCATTCATATGGAACCACCAAAAGCTGTAAGTAGCCAAATTAATCTTCAAAAAGAACAAAATCAGAGCCATCACACTTTCTGATTTCAAAATATAAATTCAAACCTAATAATCAAAACAATATGATACTGGCATAAAAACAGACTTATAGACCAATGAAACATAATAGAGAGTCCAGAAATAAGTATATGCATATATGGTCAACTGAACTTCAACAAGAATGCTAAGAATACTCAGTGAGGAGAAGATAGTCTCTTCAATAAATGGTTTTGGAAAAACCAGATATCCACATTCAAAACAATGAAATTAGACTCTATCTCACACCACACAAAAATCAACTCAAATGGAATCAAGATTTCAGTGTGAGATCTGAAACTGTAACACTTATCGAAGAAAACATGGGGAAAATTCATGACTTTGGTCTTTGCAATCATTTCATGAAAACAAGGATAAGCAAGTGGGACTACATCAAATGGAAAAAGCTCCTGTATAGCAAAGGAAACAAGAACAGAGTGACAGGCAATGTATGGAATGGGAGAAAATATTTACAAACCACATATCTGATAAGGGGCTAATCTCTAAAATATACAAGGAACACAATGGTAAAACAAAACAAAACAAAAACACACATCAAAACATCCCAAATACCCCAATTTTAAAAAATGGGCTAAGGGCTCAAATAGACGTTTCTCCAAAGAAAAACATGTGAATGGCTAGGTATATAAAAAATACTTGATGTAATTTATCATCAGGGAAATACAAACCAAAACCACAGTGAGATATCACCGCATGTCTGTTGGGGCAGTTATTACTGAAACAACAAAGACAAGAAGTGCTGGCAAGGATGTGGAGTTTGAACCCTTGTACACTGTTGATGAGGATACAAAATGATGCAGCCATTATGGAAAACAGTATGGAGACACTCAAAAAGTTAAAAATAAAATTATCATTATAGTCCAGCAATCCTGCTTTTGGGAAGTTACCCAAAAGAATTGAAATCGGGATATTGAAGAGATATTAGCACTTCCACATTCATTGCAGCACTGTTTGCAGAAGTGGAGACGCGGAAACAACCTAACTGTCCATCAGCAGATGAAAGGATAAAAAAATATGTGATATATACATACAATGGAATGTTATGCAACCTTGAAAAAGAAGAAAATTCTGCAATAGGTCACAATATGGAGGAACCAGAGGACATTATGCTAAGTGGCAGAAGCCAGTCACAGACAACAAATACTGCATGCCTCTACGTACATTAAGTATCTAAAACAGTCCACTTCATAGAATCAAAGAGTAGAACGGTGGTGGCCAGTGACTGGGGAGAAGGAGAAATGGGGAAATGTTCATGAACAGCCATAGAGTTTCAGTTAAGCAAGATAAGCTTTAGAGATCTGCTGAACAACATAGCACCTATTGCCAGGAATAATGTGTTGTGCACTTACAATTTTATTAAGAGGGTAGATATTATTTTAATGTTCTCACCACAATAACATAAAACTAAAATAAAATACATAGTCATTGAAGTAATACCATGAGGGTTTGTTCTGCCCTGGAAACCCCAAGGCACCCTGATGAAGAAGACCCCAGAGGCAAAGGTTTAAAATAGCCACCCCTTGGTTACTGCAAGGTAATTTTAAAGTTTAATAAGCACATATGATGTTATCCATGCTTGCTGGCTATTTTTGACCATTTACAATTCAATAGCATTTTTTGTTTCAAGTATAAAACAATTAAAAGGAGTTTTACTCACTAATATTAGCTATAGTAAATTCTCTGCTATCTTGCCACTTTAAGAGCTGTTTGGGCAAGCCAGTTTATGTTATCACAGCAGTTCGACATCTAGTCAATTAAATCTAAAGAAACCCAGTTAGTCATTAGGCAATTTGGAATGTAGAACAAAAAACAACTGGTTTTGTTGATTGCTTTGGCTGAATTGATTAAATGCCTCAGAGAAAGAGAAGAAACACTTCAGTATGACAGCTTTACATTTCTGCTTTCCAGTAATTATAGTCTCTGTTGAGCCAGGAAAAACGGAAAATTCTGAATTGGTGTCTCATTTACAATATATTATTATCTTCACTATATTTGCCTGAAATAGAGAATTAGCAAAAATAAAACCGAAGTGCAGCAGAATAGATGAGCAGCCTGTCCCCACCCAGAGTTCATCCAGAGAAGCTAAATACACACGCAACAACTGTTTCAATATTTGCGGGGCAATTAGAACGTGGTAGGCTCACTTTCTAACTGGGCCTATCAGCCCACGAAATCAGACGTGCTTCACTCCTAGTGCTTTAGGCATTTCTTCTTGGCACATCTGCCTGTTGTGATGAACTTCAGGAAAATGTCAGGGTCACTCATTCTGCGTTTCAAAGACTTAAGTTACCATTCATCTACCCATCTTCTTATAAAGTTCATCTTAGTGACTGTGGCAGCCCTGAACTTGTGCTGCTCAGATATCCACTGTGGCCTGGTAGCTGCCCCTCTGCATGTGCCACCCCATTTACACCGAGGTCACAGTTCCCACAGGTTGCTCACTGTCAATGACTGAGCATGATGCAGTTACAAATGGGATCCTATTCCTGTGCAACATGAGATTCCTTCATTGGGTAACTTGGCTCAAGGACTCCCTGTTGCCTTGGCTAAACCTCCCTTGGAACTGCATTGCAGTCTGAGACTATTACGACCCAGCCTTCCTTCCCTCTCTGCTTCCAAGAGGTCAGATCTTTGTTTCCCTCCAAAGGCTCTTATTGTCTGTTCCTGCCCTCCCCCCCTTTATGCTTTACATCTGTTACTCTCTCTTGCACATCTAACTCCATCTCGACATCTGTTTCTTTGAGGATCCAAACTCATAGGGACCATTATTTTTATACTATGTCACAAAGCAAAATCAAGGCAACCTGTGGTTTATGAATGAATTTTAAATGATGAAAAAATAGTGCTGGACCTAGAGTAAAGAAAAAAACTGAAAGATTTCTTGTCAGGGTCACAAATTAGCTATAAAACCAGTTGATATTTTCTCTTACTTAAATTTATTTTCAATTAAGTTTATTGGGGTGACATTAGCTAACAAGATCATACAGGTTTCAAGTGTAGATTTCTATTATACCAGCTATGTGTATTGCACTGTGTGCCTACTGCCTAAAGTCAAACCATCTTCTGTCACCATATTTTAAACCCCTCTGCACAACCCACCCCTACCCCTGATATTTTCTGATATTACTGCCTTTGTACTTTGAGTGACAGAAATACCCACACCAGCGCACTGCAATGATAAAAAAGTCTAGTTTTTCCTAATATGTACCTCTGTTATTCAAAGACTGATGCAGAGATATTGAAAACTATCTTTTAAGTAAAATTTATAGTTTTTGGTTAACTAATACATTTTAGATCATCTTGTTTCTGCTTAAAAGTTTTTCCTATTGGTAAATCATTATGAAAAGTATAGAATTATTTTTAACAAAATAAAAACCACCACCTAGTTCCAGCGCCCAAAGATACTATGATAACCACAGTTACCATTTTAGTTTGCTTTTGTCTATATTTTTCTTATGTATATACACAGGTGAGATAATAATACATAAATTTAGTATCCTGCTTTTCCCCATGGTATTAATTTTTATAGAGTACTTTTAATGGCTGCACAATATTCCATTGTGCATTATCCTATCATTCCATTATTCTATTATTTACTTAACTATTCACTTATTCTTGGAATTCAGATAATTTCTAATTTTCTGGCTATTAAAAACAGATGGAACTGGAGAGCATTATCCTAAGTGAAATAAGCCACGCAACAAAGGACAAATACCATATGATCTCACCTATGAGTGGAACCTAATCAACAAAACAAACAAGCAAGCAAAATATAACCAGAGACATTGAAATAAAGAACAAACTGACAGTAACCAGAGTGGGGAGAGAGACAATGGGGGAAAATAGAGGAAGGGCTGTCAAGGAACATGTATAAAGGACACATGGACAAAGCCAAACAGGGATATGATTGAGGGTGGGAGGTGGGGTGGATAGGGTGGGGGGAAAAGGTGGTGGGAAAATGGAGACAACTGTACTTGAACAATAATAAAAAATAATAATAAAATAAAATAAAACAGCCTATAATGAATATCCTTGCTCATAAAACTTTAGTCTGCATTTTGGGATTTTTTTCCTTTGACATAGACCCCTAGAAGTCTCTCCTGGCTTCCTGATAAGCCCACAGCTTGAGAAGAATCAACAGGCTTACTCCTCACATGCACACAGCATGTTAGAACGGCACTGACCTAGTCGTCAGAAGACCCACTATCCTACTAACTAACTGGGTGTCCTACACAAGTCTCTTTACCTCAGCATCCATGAGTATAAAATCATGGAGCTGAGTTAGATTATACTTATCATTCCTCTCTTGTTCAATATTCCTTAAACATGTGTTTAGTGAACCTAGCTCCTATCCAGTGACATAATTTTTCTTCTACCTTTAGGGCTGTACAGACACAAAGGAATACCACTGTTAATGGACCCTAGGATATTATTATATTTCTATCTTTATACCACAGAGAACACTCAACATTCTATAGGAATATGGTTGGTCCCGTGACTCTCCTCTTTGTAACTCATATAACTGATTGTTGTCTGTGTGTTCTTAAATTAGTTTTGGCTTCTGAGTGTTAAGAAATATACACTAGTTATGTTAACCTGCTCACTGAGCCCTCTAATATTAACACAAGACAAGATATCATTCACTTGTTAGGTATGAAAATACCACATTAAAATTTTTTATTTGTGTTTCCTGAATTTACATCTGGCTAAATCTTCATATAAAGACTGTTTTATAAGTGTTTCTCTGAGCATGACCTTGTGCTAGGAACTGGATTACAAAGACATTATTTTTGATGTTCAAGAATTTAATCAGCCCTTCTGAATCTCAGTGTCTGCCAGAGGATGAGTGTCTCTCAATGAAGATCAGGGAAGGAGGGCTATGAGGAATTCTGAGTTTGTAGAGGCTGGAATAGGTACAACATTGTGCTCCTCTGAGAGGAGCTATGTGGAGGAAATGGGATTCCAGAAGTTTTTCAGATAAAGTTTCAAGGCTTAGGATCTGCTGGAGAGAGAATATTTCAAGATCTGGATTTAAAGTGAGAAAACAGAACACTAATGTTTTACAGATTAAAAATAAGTCAGATATAGAATAAATAGAAAAGATAATTAATTAGGAAAGGCAAGTCTTAGCAAATGGCAGTGCAACAAGTAATGAAGTTTGTACGGAGACCAGCAGCTCAATCCCAGTTATTCACTTGGTAGAGGTCCGTGATGTGGCAGAAGTGAAATTTGCAGAGAATGGAGCAAATGGCCAGGTATACTGAGGTCGTAGCCTCTGAAAACTCTGTCCACAAACTGTTGAAATTCCTGCCAGGAAAAGTTCTTGAAGAAGAATCAGTGGATATGGGGCCAGCCATCTAGAAGAATCTGTCACAGTTTGAGGCACAGGCTTAGAAACATGAGTATGTTAGAGTGTCAACAAGAGTGGGAGCGGTTCCACAGAACCACACCTGAGGTTCTAATGATTCTGCTTATGGATGAGCCACACCCTCTGAGAACCTGGTACCTAAGTCAGTCATTCTCCCTCAGCCCTTCACCTGATGGGTCTGCCCCCCACCCCAGTTCCATCCCCACCACATCTCTCCACAAGGTATGGAGCCCCTCCTCCTTCTGGCATCCACTACTAGCATCTCGTGACTCTTCCATTACCTCCTCGTGTAGCAGTACCTCCCCCAGACCATTTCACCTGCTTTTCATCTCAGTCCAGCTATCTTTTCCCAAATGCTACAGTGGGGCCCCCACCAGATATTTACATGAAGGCATTTGAACCCTCTAACCACCGTGGCAGCCAAGACTTGGGCACTCCACTCTCTATGAGAGTGAAACTGAATTTGAAGAGATCATGAAGTGAGGCAAAGCAATGCCCAGCGATTCCATTTCCAAAGCAACATCTGGAGCCAGAGCAGCAGATGACAGTGACTCGAGTGAGATGCTGCTGACAGCCATTCCTGTTACCGAACAGTCTCAGGCCGTCAATGATGTGTGTTTCTGTGTCCTCATCTCCCCTTTTAAAAGCTGTCTTCATGGCACTGAAGCCCAGCCTCACAGTGTGGCGACAGCATGAGCTCTTCTAAAAAAAGGCATCCATCCCAGGAGAGGTCACCTAGGTTCTCTAGCCAAGAGAGCAGCAGGACGCGCTGGGGCCCGCTTCACAGCGAAGGCCAACATGACAATGATTTCCAAGAGAGAAACCAAAAGCATGACAGATGCCACAGTAGAAAATGGGACCTGGACTACTGAGAAAGGAGTCTGGTTGGAAGAAAATGTTTTTAATGAACTTGCATTGCCTCACCTTCATCAGGACTAAAGGATGGAGGCTGTTCCTCTCCTTCTCCTTCCTCCAAACCCATGCCCCCCTTTAGACACCCAAGAGATACCTTCTGCCCCACAGGATTGAATATTTCCTGCATCCCTCCCAATCTCACACATCCCATTTGCCAGCGGAAAGAACCTGTCAGATAGAATGTAAGGAAAAGAAAGGGAGGATTATCTTAAAACGTAAAATGCATTTTTTAATAGGCAAGACTAATATATAATGACCAGGAACATTTTATCACAATTGGGTGATAAAGCTGTTTACAAAGCAGCAATTCAGCCCTATGTTGTGGGCCACATGAAATGATAAGGTAAAAAGGATATGTCACCTATGTAATATTCTTCCCAAAAATGTTTACCTTGAACCTAATCATAGAGAAACAGGCAAATCCAGATTGCGGGACAATTCACAACTATCTTAGTCTTTTCAAAAATGCCAATATTATGAAAGACCAAGTTTATTTTTTTTTTACCAAATTTATTTATTTGGATAGTAGTTACTAAGGTATTCACATTTATAAAAATTCACATTGTATGTTTTGTGTAATTTTCTAAATCATTATTGTATATTCCAATAAAAAATGTTTTAAAAGACACCCTGGCTGGTGTGGCTTAGTGGACTAAGAGCCAGTCTGCAAACCAAAGGTTTGCTGGTTCGATTCCCAGTCAGGGCACATGCCTGGGTTGCAAGCCAGATCCCCAGTAGTAGGCACATGAGAGACAACCACACATTGATGTTTCTCTTCCTCTCTTCTTCCTCCCTTCCCTTCTGTCTTAAAATACATAAAATATTTTTAATTAAAAAATTGTTTTAAAAGAATGATAACCTGGGAGACGTAACTAAATACCAAGGTCTGTCCAGGTAAAGTCCAACCACTGTCAATAGAAGGAGAATTGTTTGCATGACATCAGTGTAGCCTGGTAGCCAAGGAAGTGGACAGAGTGTACATGTGTGAACAATGATGACTTCACTGTACTAGTCAGTGGGGGCAGTAGAGGCTGTTGAGTGAGCATGTGTACTGTGTGGCCATCACATTCAAAATGACTGAGTGAGTAGAGCAACAAATCTGCATCAGTAAGTTTAAACATTCCTGCGTGGAAACTATTTGGATGATTCAGAGGGCCACAACTACGGGCAACTGGTGACTGGCATCATGACAATGTGCCTGCTCATGCATCACGTCTCATGCAGAATTCTTTGAAGAAACATCAAATCACCCAGGTGACTCAGTCCCTCTAAACCCAGATTTGGCCCCCTGCAACTTCTGGCAAAACTAAAATTGTATTTGAAAGAGAAGAGATTTCAGTCTGTCCAGGAGATTCAGGAAAATACGACAGGGCAGCTGGTGGCAAATGAAAGAACTGTGTGAGGTCCCAAGGTGCTTACTTTGAAGGGGACTGAGGCATCATTGTCCTATGTACAGTGTTTCTTGTGTCTTGTATCTTCTTTAATAAATGTCTCTATTTTTCATATTACAGGGCTGGATACCTTCTGGACAGACATAATATAATATGTAGGCTTTGAATTCTGATTTGAATAAACCAATTATAAAATATTTGCAAAGTAATCATAAAAATTAGAACATTGACTAGGTCTCTGATGATATTTAGGAATTATTGATTAATTTTAGATGTGATAATGCTACTGTGTGTTTTAGAAAAAGAGTCCTTATTATTTAAAGATACATATCTAAATAATTTTAGATATTGTTTGAGATTAAAACAATCCATGTAGGGTAGAAATGGCAGCTAGGGGTATAAATGAAATAAACTGATAGTGTGTGAGGTTATTGATTATTGATAATTGGTGAGACTGGTTGCAGAGTACATGGCGGTTCATTATACTATTCCCTCTACTTTTGTGCATGTTTGAAGATGTCCATAGTGAAAAATTTCTTATATTAGCATGATTTAGATGAGTAGTCCATACGCAAAAGAAAGAGGGACCCATAAGCTCTGTACGTCTATTGCTCAAGCAGCTTCCTTCATCTTCAGTTCACTCTCGGAAATTCCTGCCTGTGTGGGACAGTTGTTTAAGTAAACCAGAGCTTTAGGGCCAGGTGTCCGGACAAGACGTTCACGAACACCAACTATCCCAAGGCTTCTTCCAGATCAGACTGGGAAAATAAAACGGGCGTTAACTTCTCTCGAGGGCTGGAGACCGTGACGCACTGGCTAACCTGCAGGGAGTGCCGGAGCTGAGCCCAGACTGGCGAACCTTACAGGACAGAGCCTTCCATTCCTGTCTGCAGAGTGTCAGGTCCAGACCAAAACTCTGTCTCTGAAATGCTTCCCACACTTGTTGAACAGCTGCTCGATCTCCAGCTAGCACCCAAGTGAAACATCATAACGTGGGTTGTTTTTAAGGCCTTGCTGCCTCAACTGTGTCATGCTGGCATCAGCACCATGTGCCTAACAGTGTGGCAAATTGAGAAGAAAATGTTTCTGTGACTGTGCTGCTAATTTTAAAAATAACATATCTAATGAGCCAGCTGTGAATAGACAAAAAAGAGATTAATAATCATTTCCGCAGTTTATTTTATCCTGAACATTTCTCTATCTTTTCAGAGCTGTAATACAGATATCATAGAGATGGCCCATTTGACAGGTTCTATCTTAAATAAGCCACCTAGGAGATTACTGTTTTTATCAAAAGGTAGGAAAAATAATTTACTCCAGGTCAAATGGGAAGAACTAAAATAAATTATTATTTTGAAAAAATGACATACATCTGATAAGCCAGTGTTGTCAGTTCATGGAGATACAGTGATTTGTCACCCTGGAACTTGAAAGTAAGGGAAATACATAAGGGAAATAAAGACTGACTTGAGCGTTAAACCACGCAGTGAATACATAGTGACCGGAGCGGGGAAGGTGAATCTGCTTAGAGACCAAGGAGCTATCAGGCCGTAAGACTGCGCTGTGAGAGAGTGAATATACTATGATGCCCAAAAATGTGTTCATGGGAGATGTGTGGGAGGGGGTGATGCTGGCCCATCATAGCGATACAGGGAAACGAGTGTCATTACGGCAAGTGTTGGCTGTGCATGTGTAAATATTATTCAAAGAGCAGGGATCCTTAACCAACAGCTCTGAGTTACTCAAGTCTCAGAGCAAGACCGCCCCTCCTTGGGCCAGATGCATCCTCAGGCTATGGAAACTCACGAAGAGGTGGCAAACGGAGTGTCGAACATCTAACCTGGCTCACAGATTGATATTTCTGGCTCATATTGGTTTTCATTTTAATATTCAAATTAACTGGAAACATTTTCTTAAACATTTTTATGTTAGGTTCTCCATTTATTAATTTTCTTGAAAAAGCCCACATTCTCACATGACAATGATCAGCTGGAACTATAAAGAGCTCCCCAGCTGGCAGCACCCACCTGGCACCTTCACTCAGCTCTCCTACTCGCCTGGTCCCTGGAGGCAACTGCATTGGCCATCCCCAGATTAATACCTTCAGCTGATCAGTTGGTCTCACTTGCTGTGTTCCAAGTCCATGCTCGTACTCTTCTGGTGCCAACTAGACTTGTGTTGTTGGTCTTCCACAGAGAAAAAGTGAGCTGGTCATGCCAATGTGAGGACACCTACCTACGTGACAGTTTTGTGTTTCGTAGTACAAAAAGGAAAGAAACTGGCATTTTGATTTTACACATCAGTCTCCAGGAAGTCATCCCTGGAGAGATGGATCCACCCTTGGAATAACAACAAAACCGAGGGTCTGTCTTCAAGACTGAGTATCAAAACCCCATTGTTACCAAACTCACAGTGGCATGCTCCCTGGTGTGGTGACTTGGGACTGAACTACCCAATGTCACCATATGGAGCCTTTCACAGAACATTTTCCAATTTTTTTATCTTCACCCAAGAGCCCCTTATGCTTATTGACATGTCAAGTGGCATGCTTATTGATTTTTAGAGAAGGGGGAGGAAGGGAGAGCTAGAGGGAGAGAAACATGGATGGGCTGCCATCCCTATGCCCCAAGACAAGGCCTGCGACCTGGGCTTGCGCCCTGTTTCGGAATCAAACCCACCACCTTTTGGTTTACAGAAAGACATGCCAACCAACCGATCCACACCAACCAGGGCTCAAATTTTTATTTTATATTTGGAAAGTACTTCATGTTCTAATTTTATAAATCATACTTTTTACATTATACTTTTGTGTGTGGTTTGGTGTGTGTGTGTGTGTGTGTGTGTGTGTGTGTGTGTGGTGTGTATGTATATAAAAATCCAAAGATAGAGGATTAGGTTAATGATAGAACATGCAAAATAAAAGTTTTGGTTCACGAATGAAAGTTTTGGTTCTAAAACTTTGCCTTTTAAGCACTTCTTCCTGGAGAGTGCTGACTATAAGCTTTTGGTTTCCCTCTTCTTTCCATTAGTATCACATCCCATGGCTCTTCATTAATTGTGAAAGAATTATTGCTTCATCTACTCTGTTAATGTCATTGCCTCCGCAGTCACCCACTAGCCTCCTATATTTTATAATTTAGAAATTGTCCACCTACATATTGCACCTCGATTGTGTCATCTGCCAAAAAGCAAGATGATTGGGAAGGAAAACTTTAAAACCACTTCCCACACTTTCACACATTGCAGAAGCTTCACGTCACAGGCATTTGAGAATCCCTCCATGTCTGGGAGAACTTTAGAGCCATTCATACAGGAAACAACTTGGGAAAAGATGAACTCTCAAAGATTTTCTTTATCATGGATGTTGTAATGCTGACTCACATAGAAACTCTGAAATATTTAAGATCCTCCAATTCTTTCTCCGTTTCAACCATAAACATAGGCATCTCACTCACTCATTCATTCATTCATTCACTCGCTCACTCATTAAAAAGTGGTTTTGCTATGAACAGTAAATGACAACAAACTCACAACTATCAACCACTAAACCTAAAAAACAAAAACAAATTTAGCAAACAACTAGAACAGGAACAGAATCACAGAAATGAAGATCACATGGAGGGCTATCAGCAGGGAGGGGCAGAGAGGAGGATGGGGGAAAGGCACAGGGATTAGGAAGCATAAATGCTAGGTACATAATAGACAGGGGGATTAAGAATAGTATAGGAAATGGAGAAGCCAAGGAACTTATATGTATGACCCATGGATATGAATTAAGGAGGAAGGGATGGTGGTAGAAGGGGGAGTGCAGGGTGGAGGGGAATAAGGGGGAGAAAAAAATGGGACAACTGTAATAGCATAATCAATAAAATATACTTCAAAATGGTTCTGATCAAAGCTACACCTAAAGCCAATAGAAACAAGTTTTTCTAAACTTAGTATTACTGGTCATAATAACAATTGTGAAAGCAATAAAACAGACAAGAAAATTTTTGCCTTTGCAACCACATATCTGATTTCGATTGTTTTGTTTCCTGCACCACAGGATAGAACTGTCATGCAGTTTACAGGAATTTCCGGAAAGTGCCACATAGACCTATATTTATGGTTTCTATGTTTCTCCTGTCAAGAGGAACTCATTAGGGGATATTTCACAATATTGCTTCCAAATAATTTTAAAAACACAGTAGACTATCAGAAACTAATTTTCTGCCTCTGTCCCCACCTATATCATTTCTATATCAGCATCATTTATAGCTGAAACATCTTAAAATGAAAAGTGAATCTGTGGCACATTGACAAATAATAAATAAATAGGTCTCTTAATATGGTGTTTTTGAAACCACACATGCAGCATTTGGTTAACAAACCATGCACACATAAACAGATCTTAACTGAGCACCTTCTCGGAGTTTTCATTTCTACACAATGGAATACTTCAAAGGCTGACGTTTCCATAACTAAAATACATCTTCAATGACAGAAAGAAGTTTTTGGGTCAAATTTAAGTTTATTTTAGATCTTGCTTTCCAAGAGAATGACAGAAGAACAGAAAAGTGACCACATTTGGAAGTACTAAATATTGATGTTTTAACTATAGAATTTGTAGTCCAACTTCAGCAGCTTAGATAAGGCACCTGGCATTGGCCTAGGAATGGGTTCCAGTCCATAAAGATGTTATGTTTCTTGCCTTGAATGAGTATACTTAGAATTCAGATAAAGATAGGAACATTGACATACAATTTTAATGTAAACATTATTGTAAGCAGGATCTTTCCTTTTTCCCTAAAATAGATGTGCTTGACTAAAAACTTGTTATTTCTCCTATAAACTCTGTCAGCAACAAGCCAAGGAATTTAAAACTGACAAATAGTGTTTTGGAAGCTATGTGAGATTATGTGTTGTTAAAACTGTTAACTTTTAAATAACAACTGTACTATTTTATAGTGACAGAATAATGACTCTGTCATTTCCATGTGGGAATGCTGCAGTTTATTTTAAAACTTCCTTAGCAATCTACAGGTAAGCTTAGAGATCTGACAGCCAATGAGGGCATTTGATGGCCTCACTAGGATGGGTTTATGTGGTGTTTTGTAATAGAAGGGGGAAAATATCAAGCTGAATGCCAAGTAGCATGCAATCAACAAGTAACCACAGAACAACCTGCTGGGAAGTAGAATACGTATTTACCTGTGCTACTCAAAGCCACTACCAAGCTGCTCCAAACTTGAAGGACAGAAGGCAGATGAGTCCCCTGCCTGATATTTACTTTACAAAGCAAGGACTGCAGTGAGACTATCCCACTCCAGAACCTCAGACTTCAAAACCAGGCACTTAGAATCTTTGTGACCTTAGCCAGTGTCCATAACCTGACTCTAAATTTTTCCCATAAAATCAATACATTTCATCTATAAAAATAGAACGGAAATACCAATCCACGAGGATATAAAGCTGTGGTAAGAATCCAATGAGATGACACGCTGAGCAGTGTGCCTGGTGGATAGTAAGTGCTCAATAAATGAGAGGGTTTTATGTTACTCTCCCCACATACCGTCTGTGAAGCCAAAACACAGAGCTGCTCCTGCTTTGCCTTGTTTTACTTCACAAATGTGGCCACCACAGCTGAACTACAGGAGCCTTGGGGTTCTTTCAAGAGGAAGAAAGTTGCATGTTACAAATATAATGTGTGTAAGTCCCTCTTATTGAAGTTGGTGAGATGCCAAGAAAGAAAGCTAGTTTTCCTGAGGGTTGACTGAGGGGGAGTATGTGTATCCATGTGTGTGGCACTGTGCACCTGCTGCCCAGTGCAATTTAGAATGCCACTTGTCCATATAGGAAACACAGGTAGAAAGCATTTTTCTCATTATGAATGGGATTGAACTTTTTCCTCTAATGTGCATTTTCCAATTCAAGTCACTGCTTAAATATCTTAAATTATCACCACCTCAATGAGGTGTCCTCTGACCACCGTATTGAAGTTACAACCCACCTTCCTTCATTGATTCTCCTTCCTTAATGATTTTTCTTCCTTTGCTCCCCTAGTCTAATGGAAAATAATGTTTTTGAATGTATTACTTCTATTGCTTATTGTCTGTTTTTTCCAGCTGGAATGTAATCTTTTGGGGGATAGATGTCTTTCTTTTGTGCCAGGAAAACTTGATAACATGTTGAATGAACAAAGAAATAAGTAGATGTATTCATATTTATTTGCAAATGCAGAGAGACTCTGGAGAGCTTCTTGAGAAAATAATAACAGTTGTTACTGGGCCAAGGAAAGTGAGAAAGGTGATCTCTATGAATTAGGGACAGAGGTGAAAGGGAGACTTCAGTTTTTTTAATTTTTGTATAAAAATATGTGAATGATTTTATACACTTCAGACATCATTGCTTCTAAACTAACTTGCCACCTCTGACTTCCTCCTCTTCACTTTCCCTCAAGAGACCTCTCTCCTTTGTCTTTTACCTACACCCCACTAATTTCCCTCTCAAGCCTCAAAACAGCAAATTTTCTTCTTGTTACATGTATGTATGCATCTGTACACATCTCGTTTGTGTAAGTGGATGTTGTAAAAAAATGTTAAACTGAATTTCAATTTCAAAACAGGGATGTTTTACGTGAATGCAGAATGTAAACAAAAGTCTCACTGAAGAGTACAGGCTTACTGAACAAAAGCAGCCACAAAACGTTGACTCCAAAGAGGAAGGCCAGCTGGGGAGAGCGCTGGTGACTTTAGAGGGTTTGATAAACCGATGGTGCATGATGGCGACCGCGCTGCATCAGCCTTCGTTCCAGGTGTCACATGATGGCAGGTCCATCGTGTAGCAGGAGAAGTGGTCCCTGGGCTGGGCACAGGTGCTCTGGGATTCTCCCGGCTGAGCATTTCCCTGAGGCCAGGATATCTGCTTCTGGGCTGTCCCTCCACCATTCTGATCAAAGAACTCACTGGTGTTAAGGTATCTGAGGCGAAGGCCTCAGAGAGACTGAGAGAACACAAGCAGATCTGAGATGTGGTATGAAGAAAACAGAAGGAACCGTGAGTTAGGATGTGTTAAACATTATGAATTCATTTACACAGTCACCAGCAGAAGCAACATGATCGGAAGTCAAGGCGAAGCCAAGAGCCTTGCTTTCCAGTCTCCAGGGTGTTGGAATGTAAGTCAGGTTTAAAAACACAGATACTTTATTCTTCCCTTCCGGCTTCTTTTTCCCCTTCCTCCCACATTTGCCAGCCAGTTTTAGGCAAGTGAATTATTATTCTAGCCGCATTCCCCTAGGAAAGAAAGAATAGATTCAATCTATCTTTATTTCTCTCCTCTTGCAAAGTAGGTAAGACAGTGATAATATCAGTATTAACTCAATGGATTTTGCTCATAAGGATTTAATGAATATTCATTAATACACTCTGATAAGCAGTGTGAAAATATGAAGCACAGCAAAGTGATAAAGGCCATAAATTAAAAATTCCTAAACCCTTCTTATACAGAAAACCAATTTCTTGTTACTCCATTAAGAGCTGACCATCTCTAGACCTGGAGCCTGTATGTGCTCCTATGAAAGGAATTATTTTAAGTGTATGGATTTATTCCTAATTTCCCACAAAATCACTTCTCTTTATGAAAAAAACATCAGGGAACAGTAGTCCAGCAACAAAATTTGTCAGAGTCACATACTATAATAACCTATAAATATCTTACATTAAAATAAAGTCTAAGAAGAATTTTTAAATTGACTTGTTAGATTGTGTGTTGTGTTACATTGGAAATGGAAAGCAACACTTTCTAAATTATTGCTGGGTATTTTTCAGTGTTGGTAGTTGCTTCTATCCAGAAACATAATAATGACACCATCCCTTGAGTGCTTGTCCAAAACAAGACTGTCATACGATACGAGAGCAGCAAGTACTTGCACGTCGTTCAATTCTTTGCTTCTCCCCTGCTTACCCAGCACGGTGACTGTAGTTAATTTTCCTTTGTAAGAATCACACAATTAAAAAGAAGCAAACCCCATTAATGCCTCCAGGTTATATAAGCACCCAACCTGCAGGGAGTGACCCAGATCCTCTGAGCAGCGCCTAGAGGTAGAGGGCTTCAAAGCTCAGATGCAATAGCAACTTTGCTCTGAGAAGCAAAAAAGACACAATTCCACTTACGATAGTCAGAGACTGCCACACAGTCTATGGAACTGTGCTTTCCTAGAGCACCAAACAGAAGTCACGCTTCAGCAGTCAAGTGCTGGAGGAAGGGCCCAGACAGAACCAAAAGCTCCAGCAGTTGCCATGGCAGCAGCAACAGGACTAGGAAAGGTTTCCAGAAGAGGTCTGTCTCAAGAGCTTATAATATCACATGCTGTCTGTGTTTAACACATGCCCGTTGAAGACAGACACGGTCTGTTTTCTGACTCCCTCTGTCATTTTGCATTAAGATTATTTGGTGAGCCCTGGCCAGGTAGTTCAGTTGGTTAGAGCATCCTCCTGATACACCAAAGTTGCAGTGCAGGTTCCATCTCCAGTCAGGACACATACAGGAATCAACCAATGAACACATAAATAAGTAAAACAACGAGTCTCTCTCTCTCTCTCTCCCTCTCTCTCTCTCTCTCTCTCTCCCCCCCCTTCCCTTCCTCCCTCCCTCCTTTTCCCCCTCCTTCTCCTCTTCCTCACCCTCCTCCTCCCTCTCCTCCTCTTCTCTCTCTCTTCAAATCAATCGATTTTTAAAAAATTATTTTGTGAAATTCTGGAAAGGCAAGTGTGATGTGTTCCCTAATCTGGGTCTTCAAATTAGTCTGCAACCGAGAAGGCTCAGGCCTTCTTTCCCAGCCTGGACAGAAAATGCAGCTCTAGGAGTTGCTGAGGTAGGCTTAGCCTGGTTGGCTGAAATTTCTAGTTACATTGTAACAGTTACCAGTCTCTAACTGCTGAGTGATTGATCTAATAATGAAACTGATTTAGTCACTATAGTATTAATTGGAAATATTAAGGGTTAATACATGGAACAGGGGAACATTCTTTGAATCTGAATTCATTTCAGAAAAAGCAACAAGGGGATGTTTCTTTTTCTTTTTTCTTCACTTCTCTCTTAGTAATTTGCAAAGAAAAACCAGGCTTTGATTGTAGATATCAACTCTTTCCTGGGAACAGATGTGGGTTCATTCTCTAGATAAATTTTACCCTTCCTCTACCCTAGAGGGATCAAGTTACTTTTTTTATTGTAGCAAAATATACATAACTTAAAATTTACCATTTTAACCATTTTAAGTGTACAATTCAATTGTATTAGGTACATTCACAATGTTGTGTAACCATCACCACTATCTATTTCCAGAACTTTTTCATCATCTGAAACAGAAACTGTGTAACCATTAAACCATAAGTCCCTGTTACTCTACCCAACACCCGCCCCCTCACAACCTCTGGAAACCACTATTCTACTCTGTCCCAATCTGTTCTTGGTACCTCGTGTAAGTAACATCATAAAATATGTGTCCTTCTTTGTCTGGCTTCTTTTACTTAGTATAATGTTTTCACGGTTAATCCATGTCTTTGCAAGCATCAGACATTCCTCCTTTTTAAGGCTGAATAATATATAATTATTGTAATTAAAACAGTAGACAATATAAACACATGTATGTATTTTTCCTCATCCATTCCTCTGTTAATGGACATCTGGGTTGTTTCTTCCTTTTGGCTATTGTGAACAGTTGCTACTGTGATCATTGATGTCAAGTATCTATCTGTCCCTACTTTTGATTCTTTGGGGTATAGACTCAGAAGTGGAATTACTGGATCATATTCATAAACATACTCTGTGTAAACTTTTGAAGAACCACCACACTGTTCCCTGAAACAGCTGCACCACTTGACATTCCCATAAAGTTCCCCTTTCAGCACTTTGAAAAGATACAGCCTCTGTGTCACTTTCCCAGATTTCAAGGTGCTGGGGGGAAGACTGCCAGTAGAGCCAACCCTGGGAGTCAGTGTTGATACATTTTCCTGATGTCACACTGAAATCCTGATAACTGAAAATCAGTAAAGATGTATTGAATGCCTACTGTGAGCTACAGATACCCAGAGATATAAAGAGCTTATAACTTAGGAAGATATGCATATAATGGTGAAAAGGTATTGTGATGAATCCAGTAATAGAAGGATTTGCAAGACAATAATGGAAATAAGTTCAAGGAAGGTCCAAGAGAAGAACAAGGCAAAGTTTATTTGCTCCTATAAAGCCAGCAGGAGAACCAGAGCAAGAGTTAACAAGACACAGTCTTACCTAATGCATGGTAACAATCGTGGGAGTGTCATCTCATCACCTCTGCCACATTCTGCTGCTCACAGGTGTCACTCACACTCAGAGGGAGAGGGTCACTGTATGACCCTCTGGGGTGAATACCAGAAAACAGAGATCACTTTAGGGGCCGTCCACCACCTGGATACAGACGTACTGTAGCGCCATATCCCAGAAATATCCATCGAGAGGTTTCTCACCAACATCAAAGCAGAGTACTGACTTCCCACATCACCTTTTGCAATTAAGTGACATGTTTTTTCCTGTAGGTATTGTCTATAACTGTTAAAAACTAAAGACTCATTAGTTCCTAACTTGTGTGTTTTGTGAACGTTCTACATGGCTACAAAACACATACCGAACAGTATGGGTAAGTACAAAGGACAGAGTCTCTATCCCCTTTCCTGCTCACAGACCCCCAGTACTGCTCCTCTGAAGTAAGCTTTGGAAATAGTCTGTGGGTAGTGTAAGTTATCAAGACTTTTCATACCTTTGAAAAGATACAACCTCTGTGTCACTTTCAGGAGAACAAAAGCACCATCTGTCAAAGAGAAAATAGGAGCTGTCCTGGGCAAGAGCAGGTATTTAGCTTTCTGAGTATCCAAGGCTTCCTGTAGGGCAACAGATTCACGAAGGAGGCGAGAGGGGTGAAAGGGCAGCTGCAGAGGCAGACTCCACCCTGCATGCTGTGGCTTCTGAATAAAAAGTTCAGTTGTAGGTTAAGGAGAAGTTAAAACCAAAAGGTTAATTATAAAATAAGAGAATTCAAAATGAAAAGCAGTGAAATAAAGAAATGTACATAGGAAAAAAACCCAAGAGATTATTTGGAATAAAGAAAAATATTAACATGAAAAGAGGGTAAAGTATTAAAGTAAATAAAGATCAAAAGTTAAAAGAAGCAACACTGAAAATTAAATTAAAAGTTGAAACAAAGAACTATAGAAGTTAGGCTTATTTTTTTAAGTAATATTGGTGAGAGATCAAGTGACAGTTTGCAAGAAACTCAGATGGTCTTTATATATGAGAACACTATTGCTTAATCTCCCTGTTAGCCAAAAAATAATAATAATAAAAATCATAAGATACTGTTTCTCTCATATTGCATTAGGAAAGATTTAAAAGTTTCATGACATAAGGAAAACAGTTTCATACACTGTTAGTAGGAATATAAATTCCTGTGGCCTGTTTAGATGGCAATTTGACAATATCTACAATAATTTATAAGGCTACTAGAATTAGCAATTCCTAATTGCTAATACATTATTCTTAGCAATTAATAATGTATGGTAGCTTATATTTGCTTGGTTTGCATGTATAAATATACCATTTACCCTTATAAACAAGATAGACAGGTTCAGAGATTCAGAGATGGGTCACCATTGGCTGGGATAGAGAAGTGATAAAACAACCTACGTGTGTATCAGTTACGAACTGGTAACATAAATTATTATATTTACATTAAGTATGGCTTATTCCCACAATATTGTTTTCTACCACCTGAAATGGGCTTGCCTTCATTCTCCTCCTACAGGAAGCCTTCTCGGGTTATTCCATATCTTGATGATTTCTTTAGTGGGTGCTAAGGTATTACCCACCATATCAATTTTCACTCACTTTCGCTTCAGTAGAGTTAAAGTTCCTATCAGTGGTTTTCTTGGTCATTGCATTAATAGTGCCAATCAATGTCCTCTCTATATGTGTGTCCTCTGCCTTGTAACTCTGTAGTTATGGCCCAGTTTGAATCTGGGCTTTGGCTGCACGACCTGTGTAGATCAATAGGAAATTAACAAACTTGACATACAAACACAGGGGCTGAAAAAAGAGTTTCTGCTGAATGTGTCTTGTGGCCAAAAAAAAAAAGTTTAGGTATCCTGTTAAGAATTAGATACATGGAGTGAAGCCCAGTCATCCCAGCTGAAGCCACCATAGATCAGCAAAACTGCCAGCCAATTGTCAAGCCAGTGATTAAGTCCTAGCTAAAATCAAAGCATCAGCCAAACCTGGTGAAGATCAGTGGAACCATCCAATTGACATGTACATTCATGAGAAATAATAAATGGTTGTTGTCTCAAGCTAATATATTTTGCAATTGTTTGATATACAGGAATAGCTAACCTATATATCCACCAATTTCTCTTTTCCAAAAATATGTATATATTCCCAAGCTACTTTTGCTTATTAATTAACATTCACTATCTTTAAAAATATTTTAAAAATACAATCTATCATTAAGTTCAGGATATTCTATTATTCTTATAGTAGTTTAATCATTATATCTTCTATGAACATGTTTTTTTTTAGAATTTGTTTCTTTTAATCTCCTTAAGTCAACCATCATTAGTTTTTTTTTTAAATCGAGCTACATTATCTTCAAAAATGTGGCAATTGAAAGGAAAGTGATTGTAAGCAAAGAAAAGAGAAAAACCTTTGGAGAGGATTTCCATAAGTCACCAGCTTGGAGGTTTCCTTTCTCTCTCCCCTGTCTCGGGTTCATCAGTGGCTTAGGACCTCAGCTGACACGGGACTGGTTTCAAATACAGGAGAAAGATGTGTGTGCACAATTACTCACAGTTAAGAGAAGTTAAAAAGAAAAAGCAGGAGCGTTTCAGACTGAGATGAATATGTCTTTATTTTGATCTTGGAAAAACATGAAGCATCTTATACAGTGATATATAATATAACCCAAGTTGATTTAACATGCTACCCTCACTTGTGTGCTTTTAAAAGCCCATGAAAACAGAGAGTACAAACGATGATGCAAATATTAAGATTTTAAATCCCTAACTCTTAAAGGCTCAGTGCCTTTTCCAGAATCTGTCTTTTCCTTGCATTCTTTTCTTTTTTTTTTTAAGCCTTTAATTTTCTGAAACAAAGGAGGGTTGATTAGGGCTGTCATTAATGCTGCAGGTACCCCATTCGCAGAAGATGAAATGCTTCTTCAAAAATCCTTTCCAGACACGCTCAAGTCAATTATTCTCCTTTTTTGGTAATGTAAAACAAATTGTACCATTAGTCATTCAACACAACAAAACGTCTTTCTTTGTGAAAACCACCAAGTCATTTGGTTTTAAAAAACTAAAAAATAAATCACATGTACCTAATGGATGGAATTGGATCATTTCACCATGCTCTTCCCAAAACTGATGGCAGAAGTTGCCAAGAGGAAGCAATTAACAGTGCCTCTAAAGAAAGAAAAGTAGTCCTTGAATCCTCATTAAACGTATCCTTGTTTTAAAATGTGATTCTGTTTCCACTAAGAAATTGACATTTTCACATAGATTTTTGCCTATAATTAAATGGCTTTAAGAGAGCTGTTTTCAAAATAACTATCCCCAAAGTCAGTTTATGGAAAAAGCAACATTCCCACGCTAGAGTTTATGATTCTTAGGTTACCAGTGAATGACTGTGAGTGTGCTTTTTCATACCCAACAAAGCAGCGATAGGATGCCCACATCCGCATCATCTGTTTTCTAAGGAGTGGACACTGGCACTGAGCATCACCAGTTAGACAGGACACTGGCACCCCCCAGAGCAAAATGACCTAAGTTCATATTACTTTCTCCAAGCGCAGTCTGGCTCTCCTAAGGTCATTGCCCATATTCAAAATGTACCCTTACTTCTCCTGGCAATTACTGTATAACAGTGGGGATTCCTCTAAGAAGCTGAAAATTCTTTAATTTTATTCAAACTCTTCTGCTGTTAGTTTATTCTTACCTGTCTGAACAGGTCACGGCAAAGACTATTGTTTCTTTTATAATAAAATCACATTCATGTTGTGGTTTTTTGGAAAAATGTCCCCTTCTACATCCACTAAAGAGAGGTGTGATTCGAAGAGAGGAAAATATAAACTAATTTAGAAATAACCATGAGCCAAGTGCTTTACATGTTATTTCAATTAGTCCTCATAACCACACTATAACTTAAGTATTTTACTTCTGTTTTGTAGTTGAAGAAAATAGGGCCCTTTAATAAATGACGTAACATGCTCAAGACCACCATGGAGTCAAACTTTGATCCCAAA
>PVIA01001351.1:239183-289195 GCA_004024845.1 Tonatia bakeri | reverse complement strand
CCTACATCCCAGATTGCTCTATCCAGCAAAGCTTTCATTTAGAATGGAAGGGCAGATAAAGTGCTTCTCAGACAAGGCCAAGTTAAAAGAGTTCATCATCACCAAGCCCTTACTATATGAAATGTTAAAGGGACTTACCTAAGAAAAAGAAGATTAAAAATATGAACAGTAAAAAAAAAAGTCATTAAATGGAGGGTTAGCAACAGGGAAGTAGGAGGAGGAAGGAGGGGGAAAAGATATAGAGAATAAGTAGCACAGACAGTAGGTAGAAAATAGACAGGGGGAGGGCAAGAATAGTATGGGACATGTAGACACTAAAGAACTTATGACACATGGACATGAACTAAAGGGGGGAATGAGTGTGGGAGGGGATGGGCAGGGTGGTGGGGAGTGAAGGGGGAAAATGGGCCAACTGTAATAGCATAATCAATAAAATAAAGAATTAAAAAAACAAATAAAATTAAATTAAATAAAAAAAAGTTTTATTTACTTGTAAAGAGGGGGAAGGGAGAGAGAAAGAGAGAGAAACACCGATATGAAAGAGAAACATCGATGGGTCAGTTGCCTCTTGCTTGCCCCCAACCGGGGCCCAGGTACCCAGACCTGAATTAAACTGGCGACCTTTTGGTTGGTGGGACAATGCCCAAAGCACGGAGCCACACCAGTCAGGGCTCCCTTGCCTTTTGCTGGGAGAAATGTGCAGCAGAGCTCACACTCCACACTTGCTCTGTGGGATCAGGCTACAGTTACCCTCTGTGGGACTTGAAGTGTCAACTTGACTGAGACACAGTGTCTGCTCCATTGACAAAATTTCCCAGTTTCTGGGAAGATTCAAGTACCTAGGAGCTGGTCCCTCTCAGTCACGTGTGATCCACACGAACCGATTACTTCTGTCATGGTTGTCTGGACTAGGGGGTAGGCCCCTCACCTAAGCCGGGCCAGTCAGGGTCTCTGCCCAGAAATATGAAACTGAGACTAAGGGACAGAGGGGTTGGGACTTACTGACTTGAATCACCGCAGTGGCCTAAGGGGAAGGTCCGTGAACACCTGGTCCTGCCCTGTCTGGGGCCTGGAAATGTAACTCTTTCTTTCAGTAGTAGCTTTTCAATAAATTCCCATTTGTGCCTACATTTGCTAGAGTAACTTTCTGTTTTTTGTTTTGTTTTGCTTTTTTGTAACCAAAAGACTTAACTAATATACTACATTAACTTCTGGACAAAGCGTTGCTTGTCTGTCTTGTTCACTGCCCCCAGCACCTAGCAGAATGCCTGGCACAGACTAGGCGCCTGTGAGCACGTGCTGCCTCCCTGAGCAGCTCTCTGCAGGAAAGGGGGAAAGGACTGTGCGTGTATGAGTATATAGAATTTGGGCACACATAAAGGCTTGCAAATGGGAAAATTAAGGCAACAGAGCGATTGGATTAAGATCGTCATCCTTTTGACAACAAAAAACCACGGGCCTGTGTTTTCAAATATTGTTATATTTGTGAAAGATTTTTAAAGACAGAAAAGCTGAGGAACTGCTGCTGATTAAAGAAGCTACCATGTGTGACTATGGACTGAGTCACGAGTGAGAGGAGAGGAAGGTTACTACGAAGGACATGATGCGGCAATCTGAAAAATCCAAATGTGTGCTGTATGTTAGATAATATCATCATTTCAATGTTCTGTTTCTGGAATTTGATTATTCTGTTGGGGTTATTTAAGAGAATGTCCTTGTCCTTAGGAACTACATACTGAAGTGTTTAGGGGTGAAGCTGCATGATGTCAGCAACTTCCTCTTGTATGATTTATCAAAACTACTATTACTAATAGCAATAATCAACGTATATTCCATACACATGGAGAGAAAGAAAGCAAGTAAGTTAAATGTCAATAGGTGGTAAACACGGATGGAAGTGTATAGGAGTCCCTGTACTACTTCAATTTTTCTGTAAGTTAAATCATTTCAAAATAAAGGTAAAAAATAAAAAGACTCATTTCTGAGAGGGAACTTATCAGCGTAATAGAAATGCTTTAAAACTGGGCTGTGGTAATGGTTGCGCAGTTCAGTAAATTTATTTCAAATTATTGAATTACTCAAAGTGGATGATAATTTTGGTATGGAAACGATACCTTAATAAAGTTACCTTTTAAAGAAAGATTGCTTCCCTCTCTTCCTTTCATTAGTCACTGATTTGTGGCTTCTCACTAGGATGAGCCTCACTGACTGGCCCCCCATCACCTGTCCGGTCACAGGCTAAGATGCTCTCTGACCGTCACCGGCAGACGCACAGCCGGACCTTCTCAGGGCGGCGCTCAGCCTCGAGCCTTCTCACACACCTCCGTGGGTGCCCGCGGCCCTGCTCTTGCACCCCAAGGTCTTCCCGAATGACTTACCCACACCCCTCAGACACCCTCCAGCTTCTCTTCTACACTGCAAACATCGCGTCTTAGCATCCTCCTGCCTCAAAACTTTAACAGCTTTGCATTCTTATCTGCAGGAGTTCATTTGCAGAAACTGACTTAAGTCTCTTTCAAGCAAAAAGGGATTTAATGTGGGGGAACAGGTGTTACAAAACTGTGGGAAAGGCTAGGGGGAGTGAGCTCTGGGCTGGGCCCCTGCAATGACTCTCATGACATGACAGAACTGGCCCACCCAGAGAGCTGTCATCTCCAGCACAAAGTGGGGAAGCAGGGAGCTGCTGCTTCTACGGTGGGTCCCATAACATACTGCCTTAGATGCAGTCTGGGGATGAGGGCATTGCTACTGCTACATCATCAGTTCCAGAGTAATGCTGCCTCTCCTAGATCTGCAGTGACAAAGACAAAAACAAAACAAAACAAAACAAAACACCAATGTCCTGCCCTGGCTGGTGTGGCTCAGTGGACTGAGTGCCAGCCTGTGAAATGAAAGGTCGCTGGTTTGATTCCCAGTCAGGGCACACGCCTGGGTTGCAGGTCAGGTCCCCAGTAGGGGGCGTACAAGAGGTAATGGATATCTCTTGCACACTGATGTTTCTCTCCCTCTGTTTCCCCCTCCCTTCTCTTCTCTCTAAAAATAAATAAATAAATTGAACGAAACACAAAAAAACAATGTCCTGCTACGTCCTCTTAGAACATTGGACTTCTAGACATCAAAGCATCTGAGACCACGCTCCTTACCAGAAACTGCTGAAACAGAGCAGCCCTGCCTCGTCTCTGCCTTCCAAATCTGATCAAACTCGGCCTACGAGTATGTCTGTAAACATTTATCGCTTAAAGAAAACAAGTCAAACAATTAGGCATTAACAACGAACAGTTAAACCCTGTACAAGTTAATGCTGAGGACTCATAAAAATATTAGCAGTCGGAGGACCACCTGGGAGCACTGAAATGAGAGAAAGTGACTCCAAAAATCCGGTAAAATTATGTCTTCCCTTTCTCTCCCTGTCGTGCTAAATTTCCTCAGTATGGATTGAGTACGTGTGTTCTCTGGGGGCGGGGGAGGGGGGGAGCGGACAAATTGGAGGGCTTCTTGCTTCTGTTCATACTTTTTCTTCATCCAAGTTTCCTCCCAACTAATTAGTCTATCTTTGTTTCCTAAATATAAAACGTTTAATACACTAATTAGTGTTAAATAGCTGTAAGGTAAAAACCTTAATTCAACCTGAAGTAGGAAGTGTCTGAAATATATACCAGGTTGGTGATCACATTTTCACAGCTAGTGAACCTCTGGGTACCATGTCCAATTTCCCCAAGTTATATTCAGCCATGTGTTTCCTGTGTTTCCTAACAGCTCTATGCTCTATACCTCCCAGTGCACAGTTTTGATCTCAGTTAGAAATTGTAGCCATTGCAATTTAGGAATTTTGCCTAAATGAAGAGAAAATGACTGCACTCAAAATACAGACTTTTTTTTTACACTGCTTAAATGAACTAGTCATAAAAGTAAGGAGAAATAAATGGGGAGATACAAGTTAATGAATTAAGCCATACATGCTGTTGCTACAACTCTTCCCAAGCATCTTGAGAGACAAAGCCAGAAATTTCACCTCCAGGAACCTGGTCATTGCTGTCATCATAGAAAATGAAGCCAGCAGAAGGGTGTCCTCGGGCACAAAACAACTGCTTTTGCTGGTGGTGGCTTCTCTTGAATCATCAGTGGAAGTCAGACAGCATGTGGGTGCTAACTGTAGCCGTCAAAATTGGCACAAATCCAGTGGGAAAAAGTTGGGTTGCTCTATCTCCTGCTTATTAGCGGACAGTCTGTAGTTATTTTGAAATACTTTTGAAAGTTCAAGCAAGCAGAGTAAGCCCTTTAAAGGATCTGCAGGCCTTGCAGCTTAATTAGGAAGCCTGGGAAAGCCAGAGGCCTAGGAATGGGGCATGTGGACCCAAAAGAAATGCTTTTGTGTATGGAAAAGAAATGGACTTGACCCATAAGAACTGTGAAATGTTTTCATTTTCTGCCATTGAGAAGGATCTCTGACAAAGGTGTCATTGAACTTAATGATTGAAAACAGTCTATGAAAGATATCTTAATATTTAAGGGTGTGGCAGCAAATGAGAAAAAGACCTTCTCTCTGAGATGCCGAAGCATTACCTCATTTTGCCCTAGGGTGGCATCAAAGCAAAGAAACCGTCCGAACATGAGGAGCACACCCACTTACACTGCTGTTCATTAGCTGTGGACCTGTGAAAACAAGGGCACGTCCTCACTTGACTGTGGAAAGCTGAAGACAGCAGGCTCTTGCATAGGTCTCTCGATTCCACTCTTGCAGCAGGGAGATGTGGCACCATTTATTCAGATGTTTTATTTATTAAATGTGCCAGGCACTCTACTAGGCCGTCATTCACACACAGTCACAAAATCCCCTGGACAATTCAGTGAGGCAGGTATTATCGCCACCCACTTTTTTACAATTAAGGAAACAGCCTCCGAGCGGTTAAACAACTCGCCCTAAAACACCCAGTGGGCAGAGGGCAAAGATAGAGCACAACTCCATCTGATCCCAGAGATCAGGCTCTTGGCTGCAAGGACATGCCTGGAAAAACTGAGATGTTCACTACATTTCAGAGTGGCAGGGAAGATGTGTACTGTCTGTCCCTCACCTCCCTTGCTACTTAGTAGCATTTCCTTGCTAAGCATGGTCACCAAATCAGCAACATCAGCATCTCCCGGAAGCACCCTAGGCATGCAGAAACTCAGGCTCCACCCCAGACCTCCCCAGCCAGAATCTGCCCTCTGAAGCTGGAGAGGAACTGACCATCTTCCTCACTGGTCCATCTATTCCAGGCCTTCAATGACGTGCTAATTACCCTGTGGCAGGGAAAGTTTCCCTGTGGAGAAACTTCTTCTGTGCCTTTTGTCAAATCTGACTTTTAAAGGGTATTCTGCTTGCTTAAAAAGATGTCATTTCTAACTGACCCCTTGCCAGAACAGAAATCTCCCTCAGAGCAGGAGGGAGAAGAAGCAAGGGGGTATTTAAGGTTTTGCTAGTTAGCCTTGCCAGCTGCATTTACTGGCACCTCGGTGGTATAAGCTAATGCTAAATATTAACACCTAAGATTAGTGGAAATTGCAGGAGGTTTCTCATTGGGTTAAATGTCATTTACTCCCAAATCTCTTCATTTTAAGGGAGCCTCAAAGAGTGCTTGGGGAGGGGTCTCATAGTGGGAATGACAGTATCTGCAATATACATCATACCTGGAGTCCAGGTCTCCATTCAACAAACAAGTAAAATTACTAGCCGCCCTCACCAAAGTGCTTTGCCTTTCCCAGTGTGGTTTTCACTGACTCAGTCTGACCCAATGGGCTACGTTCCCTCTGGTTTATTTTTGCTCCTAGGCACTCCACCAAAACTTGTGGTTCTTCCAAACGTAAGAAAAGATATTTTATTTTGGGTGCAGTCAGCTGATGGGGAAGGAGGGCCCTTTCGGACTCCCCAGCACCAGAAGAATGTAGCCTCCTTTCTGGCTGGGGAGCCAGTCGTCTGGTCATTCTGTCTTCTGTGTCACGATGTAGTTTAATTTCTAAAAACAACCCAACCCAACCCATGGCCTGACCAAGTCTGGCCTGTTTGTGCGCCTCTGAGGCTTGTCAAGGACTTGCTCACATGTGTGCCGGGAGAAATGGTAAATAATTGCCCAAAATCGCAAGAGACAACCTCTTTGAGCCTCAGTTTCCTTACCTGGAAAACAACAAAGAGGGCGTGGAAGGAGATCATCCCTAGGGTTCCTGCAAATTCAAGGACCCTGACCCTGTGTTCAAGGGCTCACACCCGGCCCACAACTCTGCAGCTCACGAGAGTTGTCTCTGTGTCACAGATTCCCACCAGGGGTGCCTGTAGCTGGCAGCCCCTTAACTCTGTCCCCAGACTTTTGTCCTCTGCCCCTTTTGAATCTGTAATCTAAACCTGAGAGTACATTTTGACAAAGCACCCCAAGGTCAAGTGGTCAGCAAAAATGTGTTCACCACAAATTCACAGAAGAATGGCCAAATGGTTTATGGCACATCCAGACAATGGAATATGACTGAGATAACAAACATTTTCAAGAATTGTTAATGACATGCAGCAAATGTTTGAGCCCGCTGTGGTAGGATTCCAGTCTGAAAGGGAACTAGAGGATATGAAACGGAGAATCTCAGGCATGTGCTCTCAGAAGAATGAACTTAACCGAAAGACTGATTCACAGAAGACTGAGACTTATCTCCCGGCCAGTGAATATGTGCCCAAATCCCTGCCCATTTTCAAGCCAGTGCACTTACTGCTTGGACTCACCCAGGCTGGCCTTCCTCCTCTGCACTCCTTGCCCATGAATATAGCCCCCTCCCCACATATACCTTCAACAGACTCACAGGGAGCTTGCTAGAGCATGTCTTTCCTGAACTGCAATTTCTCTTCTATTCCCAAATCAACTCAACTTCTGGTCATTTGTGTTTGCCTCAGTTTACTGTCTTTATTTAGGGTGACACTATGATGTGCTGTATGGGAGACAAAACCATACCTGTAGAAAGATCCCACCTGCTCCCAACATGGGATTATATTATTAAAAATCTGAATTTTATTTATATATTTATAAATTTGTCTACTTTGTTTATGGTATATATTTATAAAATATCAGAAAATGGAATTACAGGTGATTTCCCTTTTCTTTACCTTTTTCTGTATTTTCTAAGTTTTCTACAATTATCAGAAGTATGTATTATTTTTGTAAACAGAAAAAAAAAAGTGTTCTTTTTTTTTAAGTAGAATTAAAACGGGACACATGTGGGCCTTCTTATTCGCCTGCAAGAGCTCTAATGTGGGTTCCTGGCACACTGCTAGATGCCTCCCACTCACTGCATTTAATTTCCGTGGCCATCACAGGTCACCAACATTGTCCTGCCCCGTCCAGATGTATATGGTGAGTCTGAGCCCTGTTCACTCCTGCTTCTTGCAAATGCTGTCGTCTCAGTTTTCTGCTGATTGTCAGTGGCATCATCTTCTGCCCGGACTTGTGCTGACTCTACAGGGAGAGGTGACCTCATTTACTCTGAGTACAGTTGGAGAAGATGGGAATTACAAATGGTGAAGGTTTCAATTCTAATTTGCTTTTGCTCCACAGCTGGTAGTTACAACTGGATTTTCTGCTACCTTACTTAAAGGCACCCAGACCTTACAAGGCAAACACGGTCTTTCAGAGAAACAGACTGTGTTTCAAATGAGGAGCACATGACTTGTTTATGAATCTGCCTTTGACTTTTGTAACAGATGCTGTCAGTGCCCCACCACATGTCCTTTGACTCCCTGGAGGACTTCCTATGCCTCTCTGCTTGAGGGTATTCTCTGACCTTGGAGGTAGGGTTGCTCAGTTCCTTTCAGGACAGGCCAGAAGTGTTAGTTAATGTCCCAGGAGCAACCTTCAATCATTGAGGGATGAGAGTTGGTGTATAAACACCCCATCTCATCCCTCAGTGGGACAGTTTGCAGGCATGTTCCAGGAGACTCTCAGAGAGTCCTCAGCAAGCCCCAATTGCCCATAACAGAAACTTGCTGATTAACATCTGCTTTCCTGACTCTCCATCCTTTCCCTCTCCCTTAACCACTCTCTCACTGTGGTCCTGAATGAACTACTGGCACCAAAATCCTTGCCTCAGGGTCTGCTTTCGTGGGAAATGCAAACTAAGAGAACCTCACTCCTTATGTATCTGACAGTGTTCTTGGGCCATTTGGAACAAAGGACATCACCACCCACCCCTCCAAACAAAGCGGTATTAGGGATATTAAGTGCATCTACTGCACAGGCCGTAAAGCATGAAGGCGCCCTAAATCACAGCGGTTTGAAACTCTCTAAGTTGGATATGTGTAGCACCTGTTAAGACCCCTGGTGCTGGTAAGCAGTGAATTGTTTCCTGTTACTACAAAGAAAGAACTCATTCTAGACACTGGCTGCAAAAATAAGACAGAACCCACGTCATTTCCCTAAAGTTATGAAGACATTTCTCCCCAGGCAACCATGAGCTTTTAAATGATTGTGCCCTAAAAATATCATCCTCACTCCTGAACGGGTCATAAAAACTGAAATGGTTGGTTATTCTCATCCACCTCCAGAGCAGCTGCTCAGGAACTCTCAGGAATGCGGGAGGGGCTTATGCAATGACTTGGTGCTGTCTTTGACTTGGTGAAGCAAATCATTGCTCTGTGATGGGCTTTCAAGGCAACATAATGGGGCATTTGAGGATCTCTGCATGGAGGGAAGAAAAGGAATGAAGAGTGGGAAAGATAAAGAGAGACAGAGATGTCTGGATTGCATGCAGGGCCGGCGTACCTTTCTGTTGACCTTTGTGAGCCTCCTGCCCTGCCGCCTTGCTCCACGCTCAGGAAGGCCCTGGTCCTCTCTGCCTTGTTTCCCCTGTCTGTGACTTTCCCCATACCACCCCTGGAATGGACCACTGACCCAGAACTGACCACTGACCTAGAGTTGACCACTGACAGGAATCTGGAGAACACAGAGGCTTTTGAATGGTCTACTGATGTGGAATCAAGTACCCTCAGGTTTGTAGAAGAAGCTGCTGAGGCCACACAGTCCACTACAATTCAACTCACACCGAGTTTCTGAATGGAAATTATTCAGATGTCACTGCTGTTTACCGGGACTAGAGCACCAAACCAGCGCAGCATCTCCACAGGACGTCACGAGTTCTTCTCCGTGCTTATTTAAAGTGATGCAAATTCTCCATTAGCTGTGACCACCACTCTGCAACCCACCGCTTTCTAAGAAGATCCTGAGCTTCTGAAGTAACCTGTCATTACGGTATAGGAGACTGCAAGACTGTGGAAAACTAGTGAGAACATGGAATGTACCCAGTTGAGGAGAAAGTGCAGAGTGAAGGGAATTGCATACAGATGGGGGGAAAGCATTTCTTAACCATTTCCCATTTAATATGGGATCAATAAATGTTCATTTGAATTGAAAAAAAAAAAGATCTGGATGAAACTAGGACTTTGTGAGGCCTAAGAATATTTCCCAAACAACAGTGACGAATAGTAATTGATATTTGTATTTTGCTTTCTGCCTTACAAAGCCCTTCCATTTACTTAGTCTTACTCAGTCCTCAACAGCACTGTGAGTACGTATTTAACTCATCCATCTCTAGATGAGGAAGCTAAGACGCAGACAGGTTAAGTAATATGCCCATCCTACAGATAGTGGGGTGGACCATGTGACTTGTTTTGGCCAATGGAAAGTGGGCAGAACTGACAGCATATCAGTTTTCCACTCAGGTTTCTGGAAGCTTCTGACCTCCACCAGGGGAAGAGCATGACCCAGGTAGCCACTAGCCCTCCACCTGGATGACAGGATAAGTCCTATGGAGCAGACCCACAGTCTGGTACCAATTCCAGCTAATGTTTAGACCCACAGCAATGAATGCATGCTTACTCTTGCATGCCACTGAGTTCGGGAGTGACTTTTCGTGCAGCACTATTGCAGCAAAAGACGACCACTATGGAAGGCATATACAATGGAGAACTTTTCTAATTCCCCAAATGCTAGGACTAGGCATGCAGACATTGTTCTGTGTAAAACTTCAAAAGATAAAATATTTCTATTTGGCACCTCCTCTGTAAAACCTGCATTCTTAGTCTAAGTGTCCAGTCCCTCCATTGTCCTGACTTTGATTTTATTCACACATTGTGGGTAGATTCTTCCCTTGAAATGAGCTGTCTTTGGGGCATTCCTTCAGGGCTTTGCCTTCTCTCTAATGAGAATTATGGCTAATAATAAATAGCACTTTCTATGTGGCAGTACAGTTCTAAGTGCTTAACAAGCTTTAACTCAGTCTTCACAGCCACACTATGGGCCATGTTATAGGGTAGATACTACTATTAATGTCTCCATTTTATAGATGAAGAAACCGAGGCACACAGAAGTAATGGTCCCAGATCACACAGTTAGTGAGTGGAAGAGTGAGGATTCAACCTGGGTAGTTCCACCCTAGACTCCAAACTCTCCACCTTTATCATCTCCTTGATAGTGAGGGGCTAAATGGATAAATTAATCTATACCAACCTTAATTTGTTATCTAGTATTAGTTTATTATTTCCTCAGATAGCATAAGGCCATAATTCATTATATGTGTAGAGGACCCTGAGGAAATGAATCTGATGATGGAATTTTGCCCTTATGACAAGTCACCAAGGAGATCATTTGAAGGTGATATTTTTTTCTCATGCCCTTCAGATCACAAACACTCTAATTTCAAGGAAGGCCAAAGATTTAGCAAACTGAAAACTTGAAGAGAGAAATTTATGGGAAGAAAAAGTAAGCAACCCCTCTTCTGACATTGTGTACTCCACATGGGGAACAGGCACTCAGATGGCTCGCAATGAAAACCCAACTATCACTCCGGGGCTTACAAACCTGGCTTAAGTTCTCCTTCCCGAGGCTGGGCAGCTCCGGTACCTGTCCCGGGGTCTTGGGCTCCACTTCCTCGTGCTTGTTTGGACCCTGGTCCTGTGGTCGCAAGGCAGCTTCAGTTCCACTGTACCTGAGTCCTGCCCGGATACAAAACTCCACCTTCTTAGCGGTTCCTGCAAAAACATCAATGAGACCAAGCATATGATTATTTCCTATTTTTACCAAAGACGTTAAGACACAGAGGGGGATCACATCGCAGATGATGCATCCATCCTCCGTCTCCTTCCTCATGTCGCAGCTCTTTCAAAAATCCTCACACTCTCTACACACGGAGCTTCTGGTGGGCAGTCCCCCAGCTCCGGTTGCTTCTCTCAGGGTGAACAGTGCTAAAGAGCCATCTGTTTCTCTAACTTTCAGCCCCCTAGAATTCTGGTAAAACCACATGTCTCTATCTTGTTACAGTAAGAAATATTAAGGAAAATGGTAGCTGAAATAATCTGATTTCCATTCATTCTCTTAAAAGAAAATCCACAGATTTCTATAGGTAAGCTATTGAATAAATAAAATAGTTCAGCAAAATTGGTGGATTATAGCATTGATATACAAACATTAATAGCATGCCAATATACCAGCAACCCAGAATTACATAATCTTAATTTATTATTATATCAATGAACAATAACACATAAATAATAAGTGAATCAAAAATATATTTACAGAGATTCCATTCAGCCTATTTGCAAACACCATAAGGTACCTAGTGGTAAGTCTAACAGAAATTCCAATAGAATAGCCTAGTTGTTCCTCTGAGGGAGAGTGAATCAAATGAACTGAGGTTTATTCATACAATAGAGTTCTATATAGCAATTAAAATGAGAGACCCAAGACCCATCTATATACCTACATGGCTCAATCTTGAAAACATTCAGTAAAAACAGTGATTCGCAAATTGTACGCATGATATATAACTCATGTAAACATTTAAAACAATTGAATGTGTGAACATATATCTGCAAAGAATAAAATTTGCCTATTTTTTAAAAAGATCTTATTTATTTTTAGAGAGAGGGGACGAGAGGGAGGGAGAGAGGGAGGGAAACATCAATATACGAGGGAAACATTGATTAGTTGCCTCTTGCACACCCCACCTGGGGACCTGGCCTAAGACCCAACCATGTGCCCCAGCTAGGAACCAAACCTGCGACCAAGCCAGTGCTCAATCCACCGAGCCACACCAGTCAAGGCTAAAATTCACCTATTTTTAAGATAAAGACTACCTGTAAAGAAGGAAGGATTGGAAAAGGATGAGAGTAGAGTGGGCTTTCTTTATAAATTTCTAAGAGGGAAAGACTTTTCATAGTGATATTATATTGTTTTCACATCATATTTATATTATTAATGTATATTAATAAATCGGTAGATGTATATTACATTTTGTGTTCTTATGTATTTATTTTATAATTAGAAATTGAAATGGAAATTTTATGTGGTTTTAAAAAGGATTTCAATGAGATAACATTGAAAAGCCTTTCACACTCTTTAATAACATTTTTTTCTTCTAAACACGTCAATTTTGAAAATTGCAAGACAAAAAAAAAGTTTAGCCCTTAGCAGGTGGTTAGAGAGAGCAACCAAATATAGTAAAATAAGAGACAAAACTCTTTGACTGAAATTTAATGATGCTAGAAAGTTCAGATTAGGTGTGCAATACTTTGTCCTTATTTTGGGAGCTTTTTAGGTGACCATGAGACAAGGCAAGTCACTCAACACTGCTGCCCCTCAGTTTCCATATCTGGTGGAAGTTCCTTCCAGCTCTAATGTTTTATGAGACCCTAGAACTCGAAGCTCTTTGTGAGAGTTTAGAACTCTGATCAGCTTGCCAGGAGTGGCCTGCTCCTGGCAAAAGTTAAAAGAGTCTCCTTCTATCAGCTAGAAAGAATGAAGCAGGGAATGCTCAGAATACAGAGGACAATGTGGAAAGGAAATCGACACCTAGGCTTGGCAGACCAATTAGGAACCAGCAGGGGCAGTGAGAGGAGAGATGCTGAGAATGTCAGTCCTGCAGATAAGATGAGTTGTTCTGTTCTCTTGGATAAGAGCAATGTTTAGGGAACACGTATATCTCTTTTGCTCTTAAGTGTTGGGCTATTTTGAATTCTCTGTCATATGTATATTATTACCTGCAGTAAAAATGGATGGAAATTTAAATACATACTACTCATTAAATAGTTTCATATTTGTTTGAAATAACTAGTGAAATGGTATTATGCTTATGCTTTTAAAGGGAGAGTCTTATTTTTTTAAAGATATGTATTGAAATATTTATGGGTGAAATGATACTATGTCTTGGACTTGCTTTAAGATAATTCAGAGATGGAGGGAGAGGGTGGGAATCAAACTAAAAAAAGATGGACCATGTGCTGTTAACTGAAGCTGAGTGAGAGGTATGTGGGGTTTGTTACACTGTCCCTTTATTGTAATGTATGTTTGAAATATTCCACATGAAAAAACTGGCAAAAATAACACTAGTAAAACAAAATGCTTCTGGAGCTAATCTTATTCTGTTATGTATGCTTGCAGAAATTGTACCCCTTTGACTTAGGCCCCGCCACTCGTTTGTTCACTCCGCACCACTCTAGTAGAACTGAATGCACGCAGGCCCCGGAATTTAAATGACGCCACAGCCACACAGTTCGTAAGTGGCAGAGTCTAGATTTGAACTCACTAGGTATGATTCTGGAGCCTGGACCCATACCCCAGGTGCCTCACTCTGAACACTGAATACAAACATGTTATTTCACCGAAATGAAGCAGATGAGCTGAGCATACGTAACAGAATAAGATTAGCTCCAGAAGATTAGCTCTGCATCCCTTAAGTTATCATTGACACTGTTTAATACTTAGGTTTGACAGTGTGGACAGTCTCACATGTCAGGCTCAACATCACAGTGCTGCCATTTAAAACCATGACATCATATAGCCAATATGCTTCTTAGACCAGAGCCCGTGTACCAAAATAAAAATATATCAGGGTGAAAATTCTAGCAGGTTTCCTGGCTATTCCTGATTTACCCAAGGGTGAACTGAAATATAACATAAGCTTGATGCCTCAAAACAATCCTGGGATTTACTGAGGAAGGATCAGAAAGGATGCTCTGTTTCCCAATTTTACTTTTACATTATGAGGCAACTCGAACTTTGTTTCCTAGTAGTAAAAAGTTTAAGGTCATTAGAATCTACTTAAACACCTTCAGATAAACAACTATTTTATTTTATATGGTGTAAAAGAACTGATTTGTTTTGCTTATAAGGAATTTCCCACTGGGCAGCTCGTTTGCACTCTTTCTTATGTAGGAAATAAATACATACATAATGTTTTTGTTGGTGCAGAATATGGTAGTTCATGATTCTAGGCTTACTTTTAGTAAAAGCAGTCAGAAACCATAATTTACTCTAGACTAAAAGTGCACTAAATTATTATAAATATGAAATCACCTGCAGCTACAAAAGACAGCACATTTCTAAAAATATGAGGGATTTTTTCCACTTTGCCTCCCATAGGGCTGCCAAAGCAGAAAAGCTGAATGACTTTTATGACCGAGTGTTGGCTTATCTCAATCCATGAAATCAGTTATTAGGCATCTTTTCCTTTAGGAAGTAAGGAGGGCAGCAGAGTGTAACACTGGAAATCTAAGAAGTAAGCTGCATTAAAATCACAATTTTTTTAAAAAAGGTAATGGACTTGAACTTCAGAGTATTTGGTTACAAGGAAATGAGAGCCTCCAAAAATATGTGTAATAAATACCCAGCTAACAATACATTAACCAGTGAACCTTTTTCTTTCTTCTTTTCAGTGGTAAAAAAAAAAAACATATTTAAACAATAGTGACACTAAGCATTCTACAAATTCTGTCTATACTGTATTTTAAAATGTGTAAGTAGATAATGAAAACACTTCAATGAAGAATAAATATTCTTCTAGTCTAAAAGATAGTCCCTTGTTCTCCCTGTGCATTTTGCTGGTTGTCTCCTCAAGCAACTGCGAATGGAAATCGATTTATAGGTTGTTACCCTTTCTTTCATCACATAGATTCCAGGAATGAATTATTTATAATGTGATAAGGGGCTCAGTCTGAAATAAAGAGACAATTCTAATTACTATCTTATCCAAAACAATGAAAAATACACTGTTTTTCAATGATGTATATTTGAGCAAAGAGTTTTTTTCTTTGTAAAATTTAACTAGAAAGTAGGCTTGCATACAAACACACACACACATACATAACACAGACACTGATTTTTTAAGAAGAAGGGGGTGAATTTCATTTTGAGCCTATAAATAGAGATTTTCTTTCTACTGTTTCCTATGAAGGGGGGAAAAAAAACCCAAGAAAGAAAACCCCCAAAAAAGTCTGTTGCTATCTTCATATGTCAGGTAGTTCCGCATCTCTTTTTTGGTCTAAGATATGAAGTTCTGTAAGATTACTTGGTGAGGAGTCGGTGGTTAGGTCTGTAATTAAAGGGACTGGGGACTAAAAATCAATTAGATACCCATTATTTCATTTGTTCTTTTAAAAAAGAATTTAAATTACAATTTACAGTCAATATTGTTTTGTATTAATTTCAGGGGGACAGCATGGCGTCATGTCATTCATTCTGAGGAGATACTTAGAACAAGGTAAACATGACTACAAGGAAAGCAAAAAGAAGCAACACTGGGAGTCTGTTTTCCCTCTAATTGGATTCCTGCATCTCCTGCTGGGAAACGTTGTAAGCAAGGACTCTGCCAATTCTAACATTACAGTTTTGTCTCAAATGTCAGAAATGTTACCCCCCCCAAAAAAAATTCATATACTGTGTAGGGCAGAGAACTATTTAACTTCTGAAATTCTTTCTGACACTATTTTATTATTTGAGTTGCTCAAAGTGTCAAATTTTAAGGGTGCACTCATCTCCTTGCTTATTTCCTTTTCCTTTGGTTTTGGTGTTTCAGCTGGCATTTATATCAACTGTGACTGCCAGCATTTGGCACAGTGGGTGAAGTCTTATCTGAAAATCTGCTGGAGGCAGCCTGTGGGAGCTGGTACAACAGAAAGAAGCTCCAGAGATGGCTGCCTTGTTCCAGTTCTCAAACACAGAGGGAGCTAGCCCCAATAGAAAGAGGAGGTAGTCTGTATCCCCCATCTCAGCCCTGCAAAGGTTTCCCTCCCAAACCAGTTTTCTGCAAAGCTTCTGTGCCTGCCAAATGATCACTTTTCTTGAGATAAAGAAATACTCAACTGTGGCTTTCAGGAAGCTGATGAGTAAGCAGAGGATGATGGTCGGCTGAGAGGGAAGACAGATATGAATCTCCCAGCAGACAGAAAGCTGGAGAGAGGAGGACCTGTCTCTCTTTTGACTAGTGTTCCATTCCCCACATCCAGGCCCTGAGGCTCAGCTGAATCAGAAACAAAACTGAAAAAGACATCTGGGGTACACCCCTGGGCTTCCCAGTAAGATCTAAGCACTCCTTTATGACAGCAGGGCACTACTATTGATGAACCTTAGGAAGCCCAGAGCCTCCAATTGAAAGTAAATCTATAGTCACATAACCTGTTAAAGGAGCAAGAGAATGTTTAATATATTTTAGAGGGGTTTATATCAAAAATGGTTAAAATATTGTAAATGAGAGCTCCTGCTTTCAGGTGAAGAATTTTGTACCCACTTCTCTTAAAACACACACACACACAGGCATCATCACCATCCTTATCACTATCATAATGGAATATTAGAACCCTGGTGACAAGTATTAAATGTGTTCACTCATTCATACCTTCAACAACACATCACTGCTATGTTCCAGGCACAAAGTGCTTGGGGTATATTGGTGAAGCCCTTACAGAGCTTAAGTTCTAATAAATAAGTAAATTCTATATTATATTAGAAGGCAATAATAAGTACATTTTATACTATGTTAGAAGGCAATAAATATTATGGAAAACAGAAAGGCAAGCAGGATCTGAAGAATCTGGAATTCCAGGGATGAAGGATCAAGCTGCAGTGTTAAATGGGTTTTCAGGGTAACCTCTTAAAGAAGCTGAGAACTGAGCAAAGATGTTGCAGGAGGAGAGTTAGCCAACTGGATATCTAGGGAAAGATATGAGCATGAACAGCTCCTGACCTCTTTCCAGGCACAGGGAACAGCTAGAGCAAAGAAAAACACAACATATTCAAAAAACAACAGTAGAGGGTCGTCAATGTTGCTGGATGGGAGAAATCAAGGGAGGGAGTGGAACAGAAAAGATTAGAAAGGAAATTGGTCCAGATGTGTACAGCCTTATTAGTCACTGTAAGTACTTTACTGTTTACTCTGATTAAAATGAGGAGCTATTGCCCTGGCTGGTATGGCTTAGTGGACTGAGTGCTGGTCTTAGAATTGAAAGGTCACCAGTTCGGTTCCCAGTCAGGGCACATGCCTGTGTTGTAGGCCAGGTCCCCAGTAGGGGGCCCGTGAGGGGCAACCACACACTGGTGTTTCTCCCCCTGTCTTTCTTCCTCCCTTCCTCTCTCTCTAAAAATAAAATCTTTTTTTTTTTTTTTTAAGAGGAGCTACTGTAGGTTTTGAGTGGAGAAGTTACATGATCTGGATTATAATTTTTTAAAGATTCTTCAAGCTGCCATATTGATGAGGCTTTCAGAGTAATATAGGCAAGAGATGATAGCTCAGATCAAGGTGGTATCAAATGAATGCATGATAACTTGGATTGTGGGTCTATTTTGAAGGTAGAGGCTACAGGATTCCAAATGGATTCTATGTGGGGTGGGAGAGAAATAGAGAAGTCAAGAAAGACTCAGGCAACAAAGAGTTGCTACCTAGTGAAAAAGGCAGTAGGTAAAGGGGCTTTTGCAGGGAAAGACCAGAAGTTCAATTTGGAGCACGCTATTAGGAGATGTGGAATAAGCAGCTGGATATACTCACCTGGAGTTCCAGGTAGAGGTCTGAGCTGGAGAGAGAAATTTGGGACTTTTGATGGAGACTTGACTTGGGGTGGTAAACACACAATACAGTATACAGATGATGTGCTGTAGAACTGTGCACCTGAAACCTTATAATTTTGTTAACCAGTGTCACCCCCAACAAATTTAATAAAAAGGAAAAAGAAATACATTTAGGAGTTTTACTACACAGATGGAGTTTCAAGTAACATGACTAGATGAGATCACCAAGGTATTAAGTGTAGATAAAGAGGAAGAACAAAGACTGAGCTCTGGAGTCCTTTAAACTTAATTGGTCAGGAAAATGAGGAAATGGTAAAGGAGACTAAGAAGGAGCAGCTAGTGAGGCAGGGGAAAAACTCCAAGAGAATATGTTGCCGTGAAAGGCACATGAAGGATGTCTGGAAAGGGGGATCAATTGTACAGATTGTGAATAGACTCCGAGGGGCCAAGTGCTATATACAGTTTTCCTGTACAGCAGTGACTTAAATCCCAGATTCCCCTGGGAGTCCCCATCCTACTTGTCACCATAGAAAACCTGGGCTCCCAAGACAAGGTTCTAGTTCCTTTCCTAATCATACAGACAAAAAAATGAAGTTTTAGTTGCAATTCGTTAGGCCCACCAATTCCAGGGGTTGGTCAGATATTAACAGTTTGAAAGGTAAAGTAAAACATCAGTCATTGATAATAAACATGTTTCAAGTGCTTAAAAGCAGTTACTGTTCTAAGCCATTTACATGAATCATCCCATTTAATCTTCATAATAATTCTAGGTCCTTTTATCCCCATTGTACAGCTAAGGAAACTGAGACTCAGTGAGGTTAAGGAAATTGTCTAAGGTTACATATCCAGCAACAGATTTACTAGCTTCCAAAGCCTTTTAGCTTCTAACTGCAACGTTAATGTATAGCAAGCACAGTATTTAGCTGTGGATTTTCTTACTAACTTAACAGCACTGATGAGGTCATATATTATCAAGTGATCTTCAAATACGAGTTGACAGTGATGACGTACAAAGACCAGACTATCTTAAGCAACTGCTCTTACACCGTGTACTAAGATAGAGTCTTAAAACCGACAACTTTTTCTGGACATGGGGCTCAGACATTCAAATATACTTAACCAGTAAAAGTTCTGATAGGGAGTTATTTTAGGTTACTTCTTTTTCATCTGTGTATTCTCAATACCAACTGCGCCTATCATATTAAGTGTTGAAGAAACGTCTGGATGAATGACTCACCTAGTGGGGCTTTTCGAATCTCATACGGAGCTTTTCATACAAAAATCCTGACCGTTAAAACAAGCCCTGTCAACATTCTTTTGTCTCGCAGCTGCTTAGAAGCTGGGGAAACCTGCTTCTAACAAGGGACAAAGGTTTGAGGAACGTCGCCACAACGGCCTCTTCAGCAGCGGAGCGGCCCATTTCCATCTAGGCGCCTCTGAAGTCCCGGAAGCGCGGGACCGGAGCTCAGCTTGAATGGTGGTGGAACGGCAAGGACAGCGCAGGAATTCCACGCACGCCGACTGAGGGATTTGTGGACACGACCAAAGACTGGGAGGGGGGCACCGTTCACCTAACACACCCCAACCCGCCCAGCTGCAGCCCTGGTTTTCGGGTGGGGCGATGGGAGGCGGTTCAACACGCTGGGCTCAGCTGAGTCGAGACTGCAGATCAGCCTACCCGGACCATCGCGCACGCGCATCTTCTTGATGCCCGCCAGCCTATAGCGCACGCGCAGCCCCGGCTCGCACGCTCCGTCAGTCCCTGCAGGGTCCGGGGCTCCGCCCCCACAGGCCCCGCCTCGCTCCCGTGCGCGGAGAGCTCCATATCCGGGTTCCCGCCGCCGCTGCCGCTGCCGCTGCCGCTGCCGCTGCCGCCGCCGCAGCCACCGCCTCGCTCATTCAGCTTTGCGGGGAGTGTTGTGATTCCCGATCAAAATGGCGGCTGTGGGGCGAGTCAATTCCTACGGCTCTTCTCCGCCGGGATTAGCCTCGACTTACACGGGCGGCTCCTTGGCCAACGAGCTAACATCGGGCAACGGTGGCGCTGCTGTAGGCGACGACGAGGACGGGCAGAACCTCTGGTAACAACCCCACCCCTCCCTGGGTCCCCGCTAGCACTCCCGGCCCTGCGGACGCCTTGGGATCGGTGTGCGCCGGAGCTCGGCACCGGGCCTCAGCCCCCACCCAGGCGCGCCGAGGCCGTGTCCAGCCCTCCCGCGCTGCGGCCCGGCTCCCGGCCTCAGCGTGCGCCTTGCTCCCCGCTAGGTCCTGCATCCTCAGCGAGGTCTCCACCCGCTCGCGATCCAAGCTCCCCACGGGGAAGAACGTACTGCTGCTGGGTAAGTGTGCCCCCGCCTCGCCCCACCCCGTCCCGCCCGGCCCCTACCCAGCCGGGGTCCGGTCGGCCGGGCTGATCGCCCGCTCGCTTTGTGCGGACTGCGGACCCTGGCCCCGCCCCGCTCCGCTCCGCGGCTCGACCTGTCGCTGACAGCTGGGGGAGAAGGGGAACCGGGACAGTTGCCCGGGGACCTGCTGGGACCTACCCTTTCCAGAGCTCTCCCTCCTCCCCTGGTTGTCGGGAGGCCCTGACAATCTCCCCTGGCCAAGACAAAATATGATAGCCCATCCGAGGGATTTCAGTGGCTTGGGATTTACCTAGAAGATAAGGACGTTTTTTCTTTCATAACGAAAATTGGTAACAGGAGGCTCTTTCTCAAGAACTCCAGTGCAAATGGCATTCCATTAATATTTAATAGCTGACTCTTTGTATAATTGACAGAGAAACTAGAAATGAGACCCGGTAGTCGTGATAAATGTTCTTATTTGATTCAGCTTTTTTAATGTACAATGGACTCGTGCTGCAGCTGCCTTTTTAACTGTCACTTATAATCCTTAAATTTATAAAGGACAGTAGAACACCTTTTCTAGTTCAGTCCTTTGGGCCAAATGGATGTAATAAGGAGAATGGTCTTCTGTCTCAATTCTTCTGGCGGTTCTATATATCTTCTGCTCTGGAAGTTTAGTATTGTTCTTTTACTGATTTTGAGGGTGGGGCAGAGGACAGCATGGGACAACAATTCACAGGTTCATATTTATGCAGACTTAGTTCTTGAGTCATTTACACGAGATAATTCTTTCCCATTTAAATGTGAGCTATTGCAGTTTGGCTTACAAAATAATGGTTAAAATATAAAATTTTAGTATTGATATCTTGAGACTTTTTGCTATGTGCATCTAAAAATAGGAAACAAGCCAAATCTATTTAACAGGATCTGCTTTTAATAGGCATGTTTAGAAAGAAACAAACTATGTGTTTTTCATAAACTGCCAAGCTAGAATGTGATTCTTGACATTATTAAAGATACATGGAGCTAGTTGAAAATTAGTGTTTACCTTTGTTTTTAATGTGATTGAAAGTACCCTCTGCAAATTAATCTCGGTTCAGTCATGGCCCTATCACACACTAGCCTGATGATCCTAAGCAAGCTCCTTTACATCTGTAAACCTCATTTTTGTTCATCTTTAAATGGGCTATTATAGAAATAATAATGCCCATCAACTAGAGTCCAGTAATAACAGCACAGTGACTTTTTATGGTGGATTTGACTTACCTGGATTAGAAAATACTTGATCAGCGCTTTCTTTTTAAAAATTGAATTAGTGCCTACATCAGTGATATTTATAGGCAAGGATAGATTAGTGCCCAAAGGCAAAAAAAATTCCAGAAAATGTTTGAAATTTATTAAACAAGTTACTATTGAGCAGTAAATTTAAGTGGACTTAAGACAATGTACCTTCATTGAAGTGTTTTATATTTTAAGTAAGTTAAATAAGATTTCTTTTTAAATATTGCCATTGTAAAGATAAGATTTCTGAATTTTGTTTTCATTGTATAAGTTCCTCACAGTTACTCCTGTGTATCAGATGTTACTTAGATGGTTCTGTTTGTGGTGAAACAAAAGTGACAGTTTTGTTCATTTCTTGATTTTTCTAATTTGCTGAAGTTGTACTGTTTTTTCTTTTTCTTTTTTTAACTATACATTTTAAAAAACCTTTTCACTCTGGTTAGTGTATATATATGACTGAGTGTACTTAGAGGCTTCAAACTCTTCCATTCCTTCATACTTAGGATAGATTAAATTTCTTTTCTTATGACCTTGATAGTTCATAAAGCTCCATTCAGTATCAAGTTAAACAAGCTTGAAACAAATTTTTTATTTGACGACTATTGGGATTTTCATCAGTCCTTTTCAGCTTTGAAAAAAGCTAATAACCGATTTTTATACTGACTATATAAATAGGATTAATTTCCTAAACTACCTCTAAAGATTTCTTAAAGACATTTTACCATCACATGTTATGGCTGAATTCAGTCTATGCTGGTTGAGGGAATAAATACATAAATAGGGATTGTGGTTTTCTTTGTTATGGCTTTGAAGCTGCTAGACAGGAGGATGGTTGGCCCTAGTATGCCTTGCATGGATTATGGTGATTTCTGGAGGCCGATATTTAAAAACCAAATCTGGGACTATAACAAGGTTTTACATTTCCAGAAACATTCCTAGAATAGGAATAATGATCAAAGCTTAATGTACCCAGACACAAATTGTAGTTTAACCTTAGCTCGCTCTTTGGCCTCCTCTCCCATTGCCTATGGGAAGAAAGGGTCAGGACTAGCATTTTCATATCATTCTTAGTTACCTCCTCATCCTCCTTCCCCCACTCAAACCTGGGAAATACATCTTAGCACCAGCTTTTCAATGAGGTAGTGAACTTTAGAAACCTTTTAAGTGAGTTTTCCAAGGTCACATAGCTATAAAGATCCTGTGTTCTGTTAGTTCCTGCAAGGAGTGTGCTATGTACTCTTCCGAATAACTTGTACTCTACTGAATAGTTTTTTAAAAGGGCTGTCTTTGAGTGAAAGTGAAATCCACATATTTGTTGGACTTCTAGGATATAGCTTATTAAGGGACCCCACTCTGGCCATGGCATTTGTGTTAACTACCTAGGCCTGACCCCTAGTGAAACCCCAAAACACCATGACATTAGTGTTTAATCATTGAGAATGAACTTCAGTAAAGTGTGTTTTTAACATTAAAGGCAAAACTTTTCCTGCATGTTTTTTGTGTACGCCTGCATTTTAAGTAGAATTTAACTCATAAATTGTCCTTTTAGGAACTATTTTTTCGTCTTTACTCTTTATATTAAATCAGTTTTTACTACAGTGATTATATATATATTTTAAAAGATTTTATTTATTTTTAGAGAGGGAGGAAGCAGGGGAGAAAGAGCAGGAGAAACAAACATTGATTGGTTGCCTCATGAGTCCCCAACCAGGGACCGGGACCACACACCAGGCATGTACCCTGACTGGGAATTGAATTGGTGACCTTTCGGTTCTGCAGAACAATGTTCAACCCACTGAGCCACACCAGTCAGGGCATGTAATTATATTTTAATAGCTGCTTTTAAAGACCCTTTCTTCATATCTTGGTAGCTTTCCTATGTTTTGCTAAGAAAACCCCCTAAGGAAAATAATAATAATAACAACTAATATTCATAGAACAATTACATGTACTAGCCATGTAAGATTGTTTACGTACTCTATTATTCCTGTAGTCATCAGGAAATGGACATAGAACTGTTAAGTAAATTGTGGTGGGGTTACACAGCCAGAAAGAGGTAACATAAGAATTCTAAATTGTACATCCTGGACCCAGAGTCAGTATTTTTAACCTATATAGTGGGCTGTCTCCTTAGAGGAAAAGAGAGCTTTCTTTGTAGGAAACATAAGAAGGTGTTTAGCAGTTATTAAGGAATTTTATCTGATTCTTCTGATGTATCTGTTTCATTGCAAAAAAAACCTCATTAATTTAGATTGATTGAATTCATTGTCTGCTAGCATACTTATGGAGACTTGGGCCTCAGTACAGTGCCTGCCTTCTAGATAGGATGTATCAGTATAATATCCGGTTTGAGGCCAGTGTGAATTATGAAAACTAGTTGGTCCTTTTGTAAATCACTAAGTCTTATCTTTCTCATCTGTAAACTAAGATATTTAGATTTAGTGATTTCTAAAGTCTTGTCTGATCTGACAAGACTAGTCTATAATTTTTTTAAAATTCTAAAGCTTCTGAGTTATTACATTTTTTAAAGAAATGTTTTAAAGACATAATTGTTTAAATTACTGAAGTATTTTCTTGTAGATGTGGGTTGTTTGATTGCACCCAGGAAAGAAGTCTAGAGCCTCTCTATTTTTCCCTGAGGGCACTGGATAGAATAATGTGCAGCCAAAAAAATAAAAAATAAAAAACATCCCCCATAATGCTGAGCATCATCAGGAAAGTATGTTTGAAACGGTTTTCCTTCTTATTCAGGAATAAAACTAGCTTCTGTTATGCCTGATTTATTGCAAGTAGGAAACCTCAAGATAGACACAGTAGAATTAGGGATCTGTTCGGAGAAATAACTTGTTGAGGAAGCGGATGGTTTTGTATGTGAGGGTTGACTCTAAAGAAAATGAGATGGTTCGGTCTGAAACGTAATCTTGTGAGAAGCTGGGATTAAAGACCATCAAGGTAGAGTGGAAATTCAGCTACTGTGAAGTCTGAAAGAGAGAATGTCAGCAAAGGCACTTGAAAATGCAGAACTGAGAAGAGTCTTGAGTTAGGAAAAAGAAAGGACCCACGGTCAGCTTGGGACTCTGTCTGTTTTTAATGAGTGACCATGAACTAACCTTTTGGGGCCTATTTTATTTGTAAAATCAGGGTAGTGGCTGTTAGAAAGACCTCACAGGTTACCTCTTTATTCATTTATTCATCAAACATTTATCAGAACGTGCTGTGCATAAAATACTTTGCTGAGTCATTGGGAAAACAGGTCTGTGAACTTGGTCCCTGCCCTCCAGGAGCTTATGAACTCCTGTGGGAAAAGACTCAAAAGTAGTAAAAATCAAATATGTCAGTATGAAATAATTGGTAAAAAGGTTACATAAGATTTTATTGAAAAGATTGTATCTGCCCTGCTGGTGTGGCTTATTAGATTGAGTGGTGGCCCGAGAACCAAAAGGTCGCTGGTTCAGTTCCCAGTCAGGACATGTGCCTGGGTTGCAGGCTAGGTCCCTAGTTGGGGGCATATGAGAGGCAATCACACATTGATGTTTCTCTCCCTCTCTTTCTCCCTTCCTGTCCCTCTATCTAAATTAAATATATAAAATCTTTAATACAAAAAGAAAAAAGTTTGTATCTGAATAAAATTTTGCTAAATAGAGTGGAGAGGAAAGAACACTGTGGGCTATGGACAAAGGAACGTGATGCAGTAGTTAAAACTTGGTGAAAAGGGCCACAGCCGCTCAGGTTTGGTGGAGTCCTTGCCTAGAGTTACCAGGTCTGGGAGTCAGCCTTTCCTCCCATTTGAATCTGAGGGATTGTGGGCAAATAGCAACCTCCTGACCTGCTAATTGAGATTATTGCATACTTCATGGGATTAAAAGACCTAAAGAAATTATGCCTAAAACATCTTCATCTCAAAATTAGGATTCATTATTTTAAATTATGAAAGTATTACATGTTTCTTGCTAGAGAGAGAAAAAATGAAAATATATGATCCCACCATCTAGATCTCACCACACTAATCAGTGTTCACTTTTTCTATGTATATATTGTATATATTTGTATTTTAAACAAAACAGGCTCATACTTTATATACTGCTTTGAAATCAGATTTTTTTTTTCACTTTTATGTATCAGAGGGATTTTTTTATGGCAGGAGACACAGATTTCTCCCTTTCAGTGACTGAGTAACATCAATGGCTCTACCATAATACTGATTGATTGGTAGATTATTATAAGTTGAATTGCTACATCAAAAGTATGTATCTTTTAAGCCTTTCTAGATACTATTCAACAGTTCTCTAAGAAAGTTTGTACCATTTGCATCCCCACTGTCCACATGTCAGAGGACTTGTTTGTCTAGCACCATTGCCAATACTGAGGATGTTCACTTTAATATTTGCCTGTCTGTTAGGTAGGTTAAAAATTGCCATCTTAATTTAAAGGCAACTTAACTACAAAATATGTACCATCTTTGTTGATTAGGAATTATTGCTTTAGTGTGACTTTGACCTTCTGGAGTGTAGGAACTGTTGATAACCATTTGGATTAGCATTTATTGGCCTTCATAAATGTTTATTGAATGAAACTCAGTTGTTTTCAGTTCATGTCTAGTCAGTCTCTGAGAGTGGGGGGAGATGATAAAGGACAAGTTTTTATTTTTTAAAGTAATGTGGATTGCTGAATGATGATACTAAAATACAAGTTTTTGACCAAGCAATAGGATATGAACATGTATTATGCTTGTCAGTTGGGTGTTCTGGTAGCTGTTTTATTATGTAGCATGTTCACTGTTTTACAGAAGAGCATTTTGAGCCCCAGACTACACAGCTGAGCTAGGATTCAAAATTGGGCTTGTCTAACTTGACAATATATAGGTACCCCTTAACATATTGGCAGGATGTAGTCTTCAACAGCCATGCCTAAATGTTTATCTGCAACCACCGGGTGCACGTGCTGCAGCTGGTTAACAACAGCCTCTCCCAGCCTGCCCAGCTGAGGCAAGGGGGGAGATGCTCTTGGTGAGATGGGGGGCAGACCAAAGCCCCCACCTTGCCTGGGTCATCCAGATAACCTCTGGGAGGCCATGCGGAAGGTCTGAGCTGAAAAGTTGTTTCAGGGAAGACCCTCATGGCTCCTGTTACCAGAGCTTTCAGATAAAATAGAATGGTTTATTTTATGTTACGCAAGGCCAAATCAAGAGTGTCAGCTTTACAATGTCAGTATCTCAGTTGGATAAAGAAGGAATATGGCAGGCTAGAATTCTCTCTGTTCTGATTATCATGATGCTATGAATCGTAATGTATCCAGTAGAGGTGTGGAGATGTGAAGCAGAGCTCTGCATAGAATGTAGACATCGGGCACACAAACCTGTGCAAAGCAAGAAGAGTACAGTACTTTAGCCTTCCAGGACAACAGGAGAGGAGGCTGGGAGAATAGGAAGGCACAGTACTGCTTAACTTGACGTATTCTCTTCCCCATTTATCTTGAACCCGTCAAGACCAGGAGCGGCTCCAGGAACAGTGGCAATGTCTATAGTGTTTCAGAGCATTGCTGGATTCAGCACATGTCCTTTCCTTAGCAAGTTGCTTAATCTTTCAGATTAGAATGTTTTCATTTTAGGGTTATGAGGATTATATGAGATGTTTATAAAACATTTCAAGTTGTGGCATACATTGAAGTGTTAAGGATAGCTATTAATGTATCGTGCACTTAAGTATTTTGCTTTGACTGCTCATTTTCATGTGATTAATGTTTTTATGTCTTCTTTTTAAACCATTGTTGACTTCTTATAAAGAACTTTTATTTCTAGTGCATCACTGATCAAGAAAAAATGATAATAGTCATAGAACTTTATCTTTTTAAATATTTTATTTATTTATTTTTGGACAGAGGGGAAGAGAGGGAGAGGGAAAGACAATCAACATATGGTTGCCTCTGGCACACCCACTATTGGGGATCTGGCTTGCAACCCAGGCATGTGCCCTGACTGGGAACCGAACTGGCAACCCTTTGGTTCGCAGGCCAGAGCTCAGTCCACTGAACCACACCAGCCAGGGCGCAGTCATGGAACTTTAAATCCATCAACATAGAGATTGTCTTACCGCCTCTATTTAGAAGATGGGGGACAAATGGAAGTACTTTTTGTCCAGGTTTAATCAAATAATGGTGACAAATGTTGCAGTTAGAAATTATATTTTCTAAATCTCCTCATTTTTAATCTGTTAATCAAATATCATTTGAAAGTTTATGGACATTACATCCTGTTGTTGAACTAGAAATCCGTTGGGGAGATAAAGCAGTATTATGAGCACACCTTTATACCTACTCTGTTTTGGTGACTTCGTTTAAGGAGATTTCCTTTTGTAATCAATTTTGGTTTTCACATTTGAGCTGAGAAGTGAGAATTGATGGCTGTTGCTGCTTTATGGTAAAATTGCAGTTGAGTTCTTGGATCTTATACTTGGCTCACAGAGAGTGACTTATTTGGACATGGTTCAGACAAGTAATTTGGAATACAGATTTATTTACCGTGGAGAATTCCACTGTAATCTGATTAACAAATCTCTCTTCCTTTGGTCCATCCACTGGAACAGCATTTGGCATGTAGACTGTTTTTGGGTGGCCAGCGGGCTAAGAATGGGGTTTGTTTATTCACATTTTTTAAGAGTTGGGAGAAAAACAAAACACAAAGACAAATGTGTGACAGATACCTCATGTGACCTACAAAGCCTAAAATACCTATTACATAGTCCTGTATAGAAAAAGTTTCCCAACACCTGGGTGAGGACATGAAAATGGCTTTATTGTGATTGCATTTGATCTAATGAAATGTTTTGATTTGTTTTAAAGATACACACCCTTTAAGAAAATTTAATATGAAAGTACAAATTTAGATACAATATTTAGAGAACAATTTTAACACCATCACCAAAGGGTTCTTTACGTTATAGAAGGACTTTCACATTAGTCTGTTGAAGCAGGAACTCTGTCTACTGGTATAAGTGTGTGTTTACAGATCATTAACTATTTGGCTGGCACATGTAAAGCTGGTATGTGTGTTTCACTGCCAGCTGAGGCCAAGGAACGGAAGGTAAACTCTCTTACAGTTTATCGATGATAGGTGCGTGAATCCTTTCCTCATTGTTCGAAGCCACACAGACTCCACTGCCCACGGTTGTCCCTTTAAAGGTATATTAATTATAGCCAGTGTGGCACATATGTAGCATTTTTATTTTTTTATTTTACTCCTGAGACTATTAGGTGCTATGTGTTTTCCAAATATAACTTGGAATTTAGTGACATTTGTTTCTTGAATGATTTGGCCATTACAGGTGATTTTTAAATGTCTATCATCACCAAATACCAGCATCCTGAATTTTAACATTTTTTTAATTCTTCTAATTGCATAATAGGTTAGAGAGAGAGTTATTCATGGTGTGCTTTTTAATGTCTTCAAACGTCATTCCTCTTGGCTGTGGCAAGGCAGCCGAGTACCAACATCTCAGTCCAGTGACTAGAAACTTTTCCTAAGTTTAGTGAAGGAGGTATATATTATTAGCTAACACTATTAATTGATCTGTTATTGATGAGAGGTAGCCACTTTAGTTTTATAAACATGAATGATGAACTATTTTAACAGATTGTGGTAAATGACCAGGACAAGCAATTACAGATGATATCTAGGTGTGAAAATAGCGATTGTGGTTGCGATTAAAGATAAAGAATTTTGGTGAAGGATCTTCTGTGTATCTGCCAGGTGCTATAGAGTGAATGTGTAACCCCCCCCACCCCCCCACCCCCACCACCACTAGTCATATGTTGAAATCCTAACCTTCAGTGTGATGGCATTAGGAGGTAGGGCCTTTAACACTTGATTAAATGAGGGGCTGGAGCCCTTGTGATCAGGGTTAGGCCCTTATAAAAGAGACACCAGAGAGCTCTCTCACCGCTCCGGCCACGCCAGGGCACAGTGAGAAGACAGCTGGCCGTGTACCGGGAAGTCAGCCTTGTCTAGACACTGAATCTGCCAGTGCCTTGGTTTCTGACTTCCTAGACTCCAGAACTGTAAGAACTAAAGGTCTGTCGTTTAAAAGGCACTGAGCCTATGGTATGTGTTTTTGTCGTAGCAGACCGAAGAGACTAAAACAACTTGGTTTCTGTTTTTGGAGAGCAAGTAGGCACCGTGTCTGTTAAGGATAGGATAATGTCTTCTCTGTAAGCACCTTAAAAGCTAGAACTTTTACAGTTAAGAGACCTTGCCCAAAGAATGTTGGTTGAGCCCTGGCTCATGTAGATCAGTGGATTGAGCGTGGGCTGTGAATGGAGCAGTCGCCAGTTGGATTCCCAGTCGTGGTGCATGCCTGGGTTGGGCCAGGTCCCTGGTGCGGGGTGCACAAGAGGCAACCACACATTGATAGTTCTCCCCCTCTCATTCTCCTCCTCTTTCACTCTCTCTAAAAATGAATAAATAAAATCTTAAAAAACAAAAACAGAAAAGTGACTTAAAAAAAAGATTGGGTGAACAAAGGGGACAGACTTAACACACGCACAGTTTGCTGGAGGAAAGGCACAAGTCCGCTGACACACAAACACAACACGGAAGTGTCTCAAATGTTCAGTGTGTTTGGGAGTCACTTAGCCAGACTTGCGGAATCAAAGCTTCCTAGAGGAAATTAAATGAGATGAAAAAATAAGGTGGGGTTCTCTCGCATGCGGTGAGGAGAAAGGAAGATATTCCTGAAAACAGTGACAGCACGTGTGAAGAGTTAGAGTTGGGAGACGCAGCTGCACTGCAAGAAGCAGTGAATAGCGGGAGCCTGGCGTCCAGACGGTGGGGCATGTGAGAGATGGGCAGGGAAGGACCGCTGGCCTTCACTATTTGTCCTTTAGTGCCAGAGCAGGACAAAGACCCTGAGGGTTTTTTTCTGACATCCTATGAAAGTGCCAAATACAGAGAAAAGTTGAAGTTTCACAGTTAATATTTATACTCAAACCGAGATCATTCCATTAATATTTAACTATATTTTCACGATCACATGTCCCACTATGCAATCATTTTTAAAAAGAATGCATTTCACAGTAAATTGCAGATATCTATATTTCCCTCTAAATACGTCAGCATGCATATCATTAACTAGAATCCCCTGAAGGGTCTTGATGGGATTGTTTCAGGCGGATCACTCAGCTGCAGGGTGGGGAGTGGACTGGAGTGTGGTGTGAACACAGCGCACGCTCACGTTTGAGTGGCATGTTTGTATCGTGAGGAGAAGTGAACGGGAGGGGCCACAGGGTGAGTGCCTAAAGACAAAAAAAGAGAAAATAACAGCCTAACAAATAATGTGAGTGGAAGATGTGTATAACCCTGCAGCAAGACTGTATCTTTGCAAATACCTCAGATCAAGATTCCTGGGAATAGTAGGGGACACATGAGATTTTGTTTATAGAATATGATTTCATTAGCTTTTGTAGGCCTTTTATGAAATAAGTCTATTTTCAGAGATCCATATCTGCCATCAAGACAAATCATGTCAGAGTTTATTTAGGTGTAGAAAAAAATGACAGCCGCAGAAAATGGTTATTATAATGGAGCTTAAGACTTACAAAAAGAAAAAAAAAGCACAAAACCCATTACCCAGAGAGACACACATTTCTGGGAGTGGGAGGGGCATGGAGACCTTCAGGTTGGGACAGGAGGCTCCAGACCCCGCAAAGACTTATGAAACGAAGAAATAGGTGCTTAATGTGTGTAAAATATGAATGTTTAATTTTCGACCAACTATAACTTTCAAATGTTATTAAAGGCGAAGATGGGAGAAGACTAGTTGCTAGAAATTTGGTTCCCAAAAAGATTTTGTTTCAATAAGCACAGTGCTTCTTTAAGTATCTTGAGAATCTTTTCTGTGCCAAGCACTGTTACATAGTAGAATATTCTTAGGAATAAGATATTCTTCTGTTTTTACCCCTCTTCTCATTTTCTCTGAGGATAAAGGGAAATTGCCCTTTTGAGAAGGTTGACTTGCATTCTGTGGGGAGGCTTGGATTATTGCCCTGCTCCCACAATTCTTGTGGTTGTGGCCTGGCCTCAGTTTCTTCATCTGCAAGTAGAGAGGATTTCATTAGAAATGAAATAGACTATGAGAATTAGAGTTCCTCATAGTCTATGTATATTTATGAAAAGTTCTTTATTCTCAATGTGAACACTGCTGATTTTTACTGTGAGAAATCTCAAAATCACAAGGTGAGGGAAAAAATCTCACACCACCATATTTACCACATTACATATACTTGACAGAGTGTTCTTTTTCAGATTTAATGTTGTAACGTTTATCTTACAATGGATCTGGGAGGTGCTGAATGTTAACAAGCACAACTGTCTCCATCTAAAATTTCAGGAGAGAAATTACCAGTATAGAAAAACAAACTGCATTCTCAGTTCTTAGAGGTAGAATCAGGAGGATGGGATTAACATAACCCCCATCACTCAGTGGCAGCCCACAGAGGAAAACACAGTAAATCATTTTCCTTTTTCTTCTGAATAGCAGTGATCCCCTGACAGCAGAAATACTCTTTTCTTTTGTGAATCATAATACAAAAATAATAAACAGTATTGTTTTAATGGCTTTTAAAGATAGCAGCAGTGTCGTACATTGGAAAACATATGCTTTGTAGTTAAATTCATATGAATTCAGATTTTGACCCTGTCAGTTCCTACTTATGAGACTTTGGATAAGATGCTTAACTTTAACAATTCTAAGCCCCAATATCCTTATCTGCTGAGTGAGAAATAATCATTATCGCTCTTTACAGTTGTGGTCGTGTTAGAATTACTGTGAGTTGAATGCATGCAGTAGGCGCTCAGTAAATGTTTGTGGCCACCACTGCTCCTATAGAGCTAGAAGTGGAAGGTACTGATGATTCTGTTTGACTAGGATATGGGGAAAGGGAGGTGAATTTGGCTTCTTGTTTATGGAAACACTTCCACAGATTTGAAATTTCATCTTTTTTAAATAAAATATTTTATTGATAGTGCTGTTATAGTTGTCCCAATTTTCCCTCTTTACTCCCCCTCTTTCCTCAGGCAATCCCCCCCACCCTTGTTCATGCCCATGGGCCATGCATGTAAGTTCTTTAGCTACTCCATTTCCTATACTGTACTTTACATCCCCATGGTTATTCAGTGACTACCAAATTATATGTCTTAATCTCCTCACCTCTTTACCCATTCTTCCAAACCCCCTCCCATTTGGTAACCATAAAAATGCTCTCTGTATCCATGATTCTGTCTCTGTTCTTGTTTGCTTAGTTTGTTTTTTAGACTCAGTTGTTAATAGGTATGTATTTATTGCCATTTTATTCATAGTTTTGATCTTTTTCTTAAGCTCTTTTAACATTTCATATACTAATGGTTTGGTGATGGTGAACGTCTTTAGATTTTTCTTCACTGGGAAGTTCTTTATATGCCCTTCAACTGTAAATGATACCTTTCTGGGTAGAACAATCTAGGCTGTAGGTCTCTGCTTTTCATGACTTTGGATATTTCTTACCAGTCCCTTCTAGCCTGCGAAGTTTCTTTTGAGAAATTGGCTGACAGCCTTATTATTTTCTCTTTATCTTGAACCTTTGCATTTTAATTATGATGTTTCTTAGTGTAGACTTATTTATGTTCATTTTGTTTGGGACTCTTTGTGCTTCCTGGTCTTACATGTCTATTTCCTTCACCAAATCAGGGAAGTTTTCTTTTATTATTTTTTCAAATAGATTTCCAACTTCTTGCTTTTTCTCTGCTTCTGGCACCCCTATGAGGTGAAACGAATGGTGGTTTGCTTGAAATTGTCCCAGAGGCTTCTTACAATATCCTCATTTTTTTTTTCTTCTTGTTCTGCTAGGTTGTTTTTTGTTTCCTTATGTTCCATTATCATTGATTTGATTCTTGACTTCATCCACTGTACTCTTGATTGCCTGTAAATTGTTCATTTCTATGCCTGGCTCTTTTTCATGCTGTTGAAGTACTCAGTTCCTTGAGCATCCTTATAACCAGTGTTTTGAACTCTGCATCTGATAGATTACTTATCTCCATTTTGTTTAGTTTTTCTGGAGTTTTGATCTGTTCTTTCATTTGGGCCATGTTTCTTTGTCTCCTCATTTTGGCAGCCTCCCTGTGTTTGTTTCTATGTTTTAGGTAGAGCTGCTCTGACTCCCTGTCTTGGTAGCGTGGCCTGTAGGCTCCAGCGTACAGCCTTCCTGATTACCCAGATTGGGTACTTGAGGTGCACCTTCTGTGGGCTGAGCACACCTTCCTCTTCTAGTTGAGACTTGATTGCCGTTGTCAGGTCTATGGGAGGGATTCACCCAGTCTGATCAGCTGTAAGGATTGGCTGTGGCCACTGACCACCAGCCTCCACCTTTCATGAAGCATCAGCTGTGCTGGGGCAGGGTGGTGGTGCTCCAGCGTGGTCTGCAGTTGTCCATGGGTGCTCAGGCTCTGGGGTTTCCCAGCTGGTGCAGGTCAGGGTCAGGCAGCACCTGTATTCCACCTGGGGCCACCAGCATGAGCTACAAAGCAACTTGTGCTGGGCTTGGAGGTTCCTAGGTATAGCCAAACTCATCCAAAGATGGCTGCAGCTAGTGCTGGTCCTGGGGCCCCTTAGCCCGAGGTATGGGGGTGGGGACAGGCCTGTAAGTTGGGTGGGACAGAGCCTCAGTTACATGCCAGGGTGGGGCAAACAGTGTAAGCCAGGTTGATGGAGTCTCAGATATGGCTCCAGCCTGGCAGTTCTGTGGCTCTGTGGGGGTAGGGGAGCTCAAAAAATGTACAATGTCCTTTTCCCACCTTTCTATCTGGGAGACAGCTGTCCCCTAGCTGCCACCCTGATGCCACACACTTCAGTTCCTCCCCATATGGCACTGATACCTTTCAGGCTGCTACTCTGGTGTTGCTGGAGCTCAGAGGGAGTGTGTCTGAGTAAGCTCAGCACAGACCCTTTAAGAGGAACTGCCATGGAGTCCAGTAGTTTTTTTTTTCATTGACTCTGACCCTGCTAAATTTTACAGTCAGAAGTTGTGGGGGCTTCTCTTCCTGGTACTGGTACCTTGGACTAGGGGGTCTGGTGTAGAACTGGGACCTCTTGCTCCCAAAATTGCCTTCCACCACACTTGGGTGTGGGACCCACCTGTTTGGTGTCCCCACGTCTCTGCTTCTCCACGTTCCCTTCTCTTCAGAGTTGATGTGGTTTCTTTAGTTCTGTAGCTGTCAGATTTCCATTCAACTAAGTCTCTGACAATTCTGAGTGATCTTTGGTCTGTAATTTAGTTGTAATTTTGATGTGGTTTTGTGAGGAGGCGGACTGTGTTTACCTACGCCTTCATCTCAACTGGAAGTCCTGGTCTTTTTCTTAGGCTTTGTATTTTAAACCCATCAATACACAAAGTTTTAAAATACTCCCAGAGTGGGTAAGGGGACAAAATTTGTGTTCTTCATTCAGGGATTTGTGAATCTCATGTTCATAATACTTTTGCACATTTTTTGTTAAGACAGGGTTTTAGTGACTGCTTGTAGGAAGCTTGGGAACACGCATTTCTCTCTGAAAGGAGCAGTCAGTCGGCACCTGGGTCACAGGCCCTCTCTGGGCACTGGGACTGCAGCAGTCAACACAACACAGAAATGCCCTTTCCTCTGGAGCTGTTCAGGGAGGGAGTGACTGAGTAAAATTCATATTCTGTTAGTAAGTTCAATGGGAAGAAACAAAACAAGAAAGAATGGGTTTGCTGGGAGGTTGTGATTTTAAATGAGGTGGTTAGGGACGGCCTGCCTGAGGAAGACATAGCCAGGGGAAGGTGGGAAGAAGGTTAGGTGACATATACTGTAGGTTTCCAAAGAGGGCATGTTCTACATGGAGGCAACAGTGGATATGAAGGCCTTGAAGTTGGAGACTTACAGTAATAATTAGATAAGTGAGTGTGTTGGGGGAGGTGGCAAGATAATGACATTGCTTTTGTGCATGTTGAAATTTGAGGTATTTATGGGACATCCAAGTAGAGATGACCAGTAAGCAGTTCAGGAGAGGCTGGGGCTCGAAATGAAATCCGTGGGTCCCTGGAATGTAGGTGCTATTGAAGTCACATGTGGAGCTTCTCCTGGAGTTCCATACGGACTGAGAAGAGTAGGGACTGAAGAAGGAGCCGTGGGGAAGACGAAGGTTGGGTGGGGATGCAAGAGCTGCCTGAGGGAAGGAAGGCTTAGGGTCAGCCTCCTGAGCACAAGTAGAACAGGAGAGGGCAGTGTTACGGAAGCTGTAACAGGGGAGGGTCTTCTCTGACTTCTGTCTGGTTCATTTTCGCTACCTCCCAACCGTTGAGTACAGCTATCCCACCCCATGGCTAACACCTTAGCTCAGGCCTACTTCATTTCTTGCTGAGACTCCAATAATAGTCTATTATCTAGTCTGCTTACTCCTAAACTTAGCCCTGTCAGTCCGTCTTGCACACTTTGCCCTAGTGGTTTTCTGTAATACTGACACACTGCCAGTGGCTTTCCACCATCTTGAGGATGAGGTCTGACTAACCATCTCAGCCTGGCGTAACGTGCCCTTCATGATCTGACATGGTCTTTGTTCTCACTTGTTGGCTCATTTTCCCTTTACATTCTAAATTTCATGCATTCAGATTATTTGTCCATTCTAAAAGGACTTCTTTGCCTCTGGGCCTCAGTATGCGCTTTCCTTACTTCCCAGAATGACAACTCTCCATAGCTCATTAACACTACAAGATTTGGCTGATGCGATACCTTCTCTTCAAATCCCCTTCTGAGCTCCAAGCAAAGCCAGAATTTTCCCTTAGGCCTGGGTTCCTAGTTTGTCACTTATTTCTAGTGTAGTGCTGATGATAATATCTTGAAATTATCTTCTGTTTGTTTTCCCTCTCCAATTCATGAGCTCCCAGAGTACAGCAACTTTGATGTACGGGTATTTGTATTCCTAGTGCTTGGCTCCGTGCAGTAAATGTCTAATGCACTCGTTTCCAGGGTGGTCCCGAGCCAGCAGCATCCGCAACCCTGGGAAGTGGTTAGAAATGCAGATTCTCGGGCCCTGCCCCAGGCTTACCAAATCAGAAACTCAGGAGGTGAGGCCCAGCAATGTGTGTTTCAACAAGGCCCCCAGGTGATGCATTTTTTGAGAACTATTAGTCCAGTGAAATGAAGGATGGAAAACATTCGTTGGGAGGAATAACCTCTGGCCTTGTGAAATGAAGGATGGAAAACATTCACTGGGAGGAATAACCTCTGGCCTTGTGAGCATCTCGTATTCAGCCCTAGAAAAAGGAAACACCTGTGCTCTGGCAGTGGCTGCGAGAACTTACAATAGTGAGCATGCGTGGTAAAGACTGACAGTGTTTCTGATGTCGTGAATTTGGGCTCAAAATCTGTTCTGAGCCTATTAAACCTTTAAGATTGGGATTTGCTAAACTAGAAGGAAGATGCAAAGTTATTATTTTAAAGGACCACTCATAATGTCGTCATCAGAGATAACCAAATTATCAGTTATTATTTCTAGTTAATATTATGGTTTTTATTCTTTTATGCTTAAGATTATGAGTATTATATTTCTTACTCAGAAAACTTTTTATCTGAATCATTTGAAATATTAAAAGTAAGTTGAAATACACTGGTCTGAATTTTTTTTTGCCCCTAAAGTATATACTTACCATCTTTTGTGTGTGTGTGTGTGTGTGTATTGAAGTACATTAGTTTCAGATGTATAACCTGGTGATTCAGCATTTATATACCTCATGAAGTGATCACTATGGTAAGTATAGTGACAATTTGTCACTGTATAAAGTTATTGCACTGTTACTGACCATATTCCATATGCTGTATATTACGTCCTCAGAACTTATGTTATAACTGGAAGTTTGTATCTCTTAATCCCCTTCCCTTTTTTTGTCCACCCCTAACCACCCCCTTCATCTAAATTTTTTTACTCTTTTTAAGGTATCTTTTCACTTTCTGACATCTAAAGTGAGAATTAAGTAAGGTCAATCTTGTGTCATATCAAATGAAGTTTTATGTGTTTACCGCCTATGTTTATGGATCTGTATATGCTTTAGAAAATTCTTACTGAACATAAGCCTCTGTCACAAGTCTGGGGACTACGTTTTTGCTTATGATACATAACATTGTTTCTGTGGGGCAGTCACTGTTCATCTGGGTCATTTTACCTCAGAGGACTTCTTTCAGGAAAGTCATCTGCCAGAAAAGGAATCTCGTTCTTTTTTTTCTAGTTCTAGAACAGGCTCAGACACTTTCAAGCTAATAAACTGTATTTTTTAGAGCAGGTTTAGGTTCGCAGCAAAATTGAGTGGGAAGTAGAGAGCTTCTGAATATTCCCTATCTCCACATTTGCAAGGCCTCCCCCACTGTCTGTCGGTGTCCCACCGGTGGCACGTTCATTACAGTTGTTACAGTGGACGAGCTGACATGAACACGTTGTCACCTGAAGCCCGTGAGGGTTCGTTCTTGGTGCTGCACATCACACGGGTTTGCACAAATGCGTAAGGATGTGAATCTAGCGTTGTCGTATGCAGAACGGTTTCCCTGCCATCGGAGTCCTCTCCCCTGCTTATTCAGACTCTCTTTAAAAGGTTTTCGGAGGTCTCCTTACACAGTGATTGAAGTTATTTTTATATCTCATGCTCATGCCTAGTGAGGTGACTAGATAGAAATTCTTTAAATTCTTATTGTATATAGTTCTTGAGCAATTACAAAACCAAAACAAATGATAAACTAAATGCCATAAGAACTACACAACTGATAAAATTCACATTAGCACTCAATATAACAAATGATGTTTTACTTAAATTAAATGCTATTTAGGTTTAATAGTAAACGTAAGTACTTACGCATTTTGTTTTTCGCTGATTAAACTTCATTTCTGCTTTAAGCATGATGGATTATCATGACAGTTCTTGTCGTCATCATACATATCACAGTTTCCAACCTAATCTGTTCTTTTGATGGATCATTTTAATAGTACACAGCAAAAATCATACTGAAAAATACATACTCATTTAATGACAAGTTCTTTATTGCCTACTTAAGGCTACGCTTATTGCTATGAAGTGTTGGAAAATTGTTCATAAAAAGAACCAGCCTGGCCAGTACAGTTCAATATAGAACTGACTGCTCTGTGATGCCTTTTTTGAGTTTTGCATGCTTGTTCCGTCTGCATCACTTGGCCTCAGCCTGGCACCAGTGGGACTAGAAACACCAGTGCAGAGGTGGGTACTGCAGTCTTGTGGCTTCAGTATAAAGATTCAGAAGACCTAAGACATATATAATTTCTTCAAAGCTTAACATGAAAATAAAAACAATTTTTAAATTCTCAGAGAACTCATGAATCTCCAGGAATAAGTCCTTAGATTTAAGAAATGACTATTAACATAATATTGCTAATAACGTAATAAGTTTATGAAACAGTACCATGTAGTATTAAATACATTCATAATATTTTAAAAATCCTCACCAAAACATTGAATAGCTAGCCTAGTTTTAAACTTTTTAAACTTGTGCCAAGTTTAAATCACATGATTTTTGCTGTTAATATTTTTAAAGTCTGCGTTTTCTTTTTGTCTATTCTGCATTCCCTGTACCCTTTTTCTTACCCACTTTCCTACCCCCAACTGCCACCCCTCTCCCTTGCTACACACTTCTCATGGCTCCGTGGTTTCAGCGAGGCTGCCTTCAAGGTTCCCTGCCCCGGTTGGTTCTGACATGCCACCCACCACCATGAGTGGCCTGTGTGTACGCGTGTGACCCACGCTGAGCCACTTAAGAGTGTTTACTGCAGCTTCTTCAGACCGAAAGCTGAAAAAGAGTCTTTTGTTCCTTGTAGATTAAAAACTGTGATGCCAAAAGAGTTGAGCTTCCTGAAAAATACCCACAAGGGAAGCCATTTGTGACAGGATAGAACAGGAGACTTAACAAGAGGAAGAGACCCGAGGAGAGAAAATCCTGGAGGTGAAGTCTGCATCTTCAGCTCTATGGTTCCCTGGTTATTTCCATCCGATTACCCTTCTGGTTGAAACTAGTTCTAGTTAGGTTTTTCACTTGGCACTAGAAAGCATCCATGTGTGTGTGTTCCATATTACAATTTAAAAGATTTGTCCTTTTTTACAGGTGAAGATGGAGCTGGGAAAACAAGCTTAATAAGAAAAATTCAGGGAATAGAGGAGTACAAAAAAGGAAGAGGATTGGAATATTTGTATTTAAATGTTCACGATGAAGACAGGGATGGTGAGTGTCGTCTGTTTGTAACCTGAATTTCCTGGAGTCTTCCCATGGTGCACTGCTGCTCCTCCTAGTCTTTGAGTGTGTTGTTGTTTACTGAGAGTCCTACCATGTCATGCCAGTCAGTAAATAGTCATGCTAGCCATCTTTTTATTGGTTGGGGTCGGGGTTCATGTGGTGATATTTTTAAACATCTTAAGGCATTTTGCTGTGTAGACTTCAGCTTTCTTGCTGAATGTCAGTTTTTGAAGAGTGTCGATTTTTCCATTCATTTTCCCTCCGTGAAATAATAATAGTATCCTATGATTGTTTGCTGACTCCCTTTTACCTTTTATCTTCTTTTCACTTTTTTGATATAAAAACCATCTCCCCAGCTTTTCTTATGTGATCAGCCATTTTTTCTCCTATAGATCACTTGCTTTCCCATTTTTATATATAATATCTTGAGTGTGCATGGTTCTGTCTGCCGATGGTAAGGACAGCAACGTGTTCTTCAGTCTGTGGTCTGGGACTGGAAAGTACGAAATAGAGGATGCTGGTGTTCCGTGTTGGCAGTTAAGTTGTTTTCTTGAATATGGGTTGGGCCTTCATTCATTTGGTAGATGTGACATAAATAGTTGAACCTCATCAAAAGAGGCATCTCCTGTGGAGATAGCCTGAAATACCAAGTAGTGTTGTTCTTTCAGTGATGAAATAACTTAATCCTGTTGCCTTGGTAACCTTCCTCTGTCTGTTGTAGATCAAACACGATGTAATGTGTGGATTTTAGATGGAGATTTGTATCACAAAGGCCTCCTTAAATTCTCGCTGGACGCCATCTCTCTGAAGGACACTCTGGCTATGCTGGTAGTTGATATGTCAAAGCCTTGGACTGCTTTGGATTCTTTACAGAAATGGGCAAGTGTCGTTAGAGAGCATATCGACAAACTGAAAATTCCTCCCGAAGAAATGAAAGAAATGGAACAAAAGTGTGAGTAGTCTAGAAATATTAATAGAGATTTCAAATACAAATTTCCTAACTGGCTATCATAATGGTTAGGAATTTTTGACTTTGAACAAGGTTTAATGAGGGGAACATCATGTGAGTACTGTTTTTGAAATTAGGTTTAAATGATGTGCTAGGTTTTAATATAGTTTTAAATTGGAAACATGTACATAAGGGCAGACTCTTTCATGGAGGTGCCTTTACTCCTTTGCCAAAAGACCATCTGTGTTCATTTTGAAGAGTTGTTTTTCAAGATAAAAAACATGAATCTTTCTTCAGTTGCTCATTTTCAGCAGTTCCATGTCTTGATAAGCAGAACAATCTTATCAACTTCGTCAAAACGAAACATGTCCAAAAAGATGGTAACAACATAAATATAAAGACGTTAAGCTGGTTTTATGATTCACAAAATACATAATGTATTTCGTACATGCCCATGTAAGTTGGACATTTTCATGGAAATTATGAAAATGATATGGGTCATTTCTAACAGGTTGTAAGCCAGTTGTCACAGTTCTTAATTTCGCTGAGAGTGCTTCATTTGCCAATGTTGTACTTTGCCTAAGAAAATATACAGATGGAATGCTGCTTTTCCTTGTTTTGTTAGCTTGTAACTTTTTGAGGAGAAGTGACAGCTTACTGGAATTTATGTGCAAGGAGACAGTAAAAATTTAAGAGAATATATGTACTAAATCATTGACAGAGATTTCTAGCTGCTCTTAATCTATAGCTTTCTTTCCCTGTTAGCCGCTGCCTGCGGAGCCCCCACCACGCACACACCAAATTTATGCGGTAGCAGTGGCCCCGAGACTAGCAGCACCCGCAGCAGCACAGCTGGGGGCTGGTCAGAAATACCCATTCTCGGGCCCTGCCCCAGACCACTAAATCAGAAACTCAGGTGCATGCTAAAACTTGAGAACCACCGTTAGATTTCAGCCTGTGATTTGAAGGGTAGCAGCTACCAGAGCTGCTAAGGGTGTGTGCATGCCCCTTTGTTCTTGGAGGAACTGTGCTCAGGTTTCACGATTTCCTCTTCCCTGACCCCCTGTAAGTTCAACACATTTTCCTCCTTCATGTCTCTGTATAGTATTCCCTCATACTGTTTTAATCCTGTGCTGTGGTTAATATGTTTTCAGATTTGTTTTGCTTTTAAACACGAAAAAGGAGTCTTATACGGAAATCCCCATACGAGGAGATTTTAAACACGAAAAGGAGTCTTATACGGAAATTGCCTTATACGGCAATACTGGTTGTTTCTTTGAGAAGAATTTCTCAGGAATTACTGAGTCCAAGTATACATTGTTAAGGCTCTGGATACATTCACTTTAACTACTTTTAAGTGAGGGTTTTGATGGTCTTGCAAATGAGTTCTAAAAATTTATGAGTGTTGGTAATGTCTCTAATTCTCACCAGGGTTACAGAATTAATGTGGCCCCAGATTGCACCTGTGTACCAAGGAGACCCAAGCAAAGAGTTTAGAGAAAGGAAACTAATATTTAGAAAGTCATCTAGGACTGTCTTTTAAGTTGTGGAAGTCCCCCCTACTTTCCCCCACATGTTTTTCTTGTATCCTTTTCCAGTACCCTTTGTGGATTAGAGAAGATAGAGACGAAGCTAGGTTATGACTGGCCCGAAGGACTTGCACGAACTAAACCAGACCTGTGTTGAACACCACTCTTTGGAGCCAATCAGGGTCGTACTCTGCCTCCTCACAGTTAATGTGGGTCCAGGGTTTCTGTACTGTCCTTGAAATAGACTTCAAATATCCTTTTTGTTTCTTCTCTTACACAAGACAAAGTGTAAACTCTAGTAAAATATATATTGAGATTATGGCAGAAAAAGCTACCTGCTGACATAAAGCAATTTCTAAACTATGTATTAAATTACTTACTTTGATTTTTCAGTGATTAGAGACTTTCAAGAATATGTAGAGCCAGGAGAAGATTTCCCAGCTTCTCCTCAGAGAAGAAACACCATGTCACAGGAAGACAAAGGCGACAGTGTGGTTTTACCTCTGGGTGCGGATACACTGACACATAACTTGGGCATTCCAGTACTAGTAGTTTGCACAAAGGTTAGTTTGTTACTGGTGTTAACCAAGGTTGAGCAACTGTTTTGTTTCCCAGACTCCTTTTGGAGTTGACACATTATTTTTCCTGGATGATTTTGCTTAACAAATAGAAACAATAGTTTAAAATATTGAATGATATTCACATGTTGGTTTTGTGATCTTAATCATAGTTTTTTTGAAATAAATGTTATTTGGGATATTCTGTTTGTGATTGAATATCACTTTCCAGATTTCAATTAGACTTCATTAAACAGTCAGTTTAGTAGAAATACTTATAGGTAAGATCATTTAATTATTAATTTTTCTAATTTTTTCATATTAGATTTTGGTATGCTAATATCAGACAATTATGTATTTAAAATAGAATAGACTTTTACACACCTACTTTCAACACCTAAAATAAAAGATTTTTAAGCACTCATTATGTAAAGTTGATATGTGGGTATCCTGGGCTTTTTATTTATTAAAGGGGTTCTGATAGGATTGCTAAAATTAAAATTCTGTTCATTTAGTTTGTCACTGTATTCTCTTTGCAATCAAATCAAATTGCCTTTAAAAATAATTTGCTTTTTGCCTTGACGGGCATGGCTCAGTTGGTTGGGCATCATCCTGCAAAGCGGGTGGTCACCAGTTTCATTCCTGGGCCGTGCCTGGGGCGCAGCCCGCGTGCAAGAGGCAGATGTTTCTCTTGCGCATCGATGTTCCCCTCCCTCTCTTTGTCCCTCCTTTCCCCTCTCTCTAAAAATAAATATATAAAATCTTTTTTTTTTTTTTTTAAGACATACTACTTAGGACCAAATGGGAAGAAGATAAACTTGAAACATAAAGTATTTATATGTATACTTTAAAAGATTTTATTTATTTGTTTTTAGAGAGAAAGGAAGGGAGGGACAAAGAGGGGGAAAGAAACATTGACGTGCAAGAGAAAATTTGGTTGGCATGCTCCCTGCCAACTCAAGACCTGACCTGCAACCAGGGCATGTGTCCTGACCCAGAACAGGGCTAGAGAACTTTCGGTTTGCAGTACAATGCCTAATCCACTGAGCTACACCAGTCAGGGCTAAGTGGTATGTCTTTATTTTTTGTTAAGTCATGGAAAGGGTAAGAAAATGACAGATCGTATAAACCCTTTTGAGATCTAAGATTATTAATACTTTTTGTAATGTACAGTTTGCACATATAATTAAAGAAGGGTATGGAATTTATTCATCTTTAGGATAAAATGATTAAAACATTTAAATCTAGCTTAATTATACTTTGAACACTATAAAATTTATCAATAACAATTAGGGAAGGGTAGCATTTAAGTCAAGTCTGTTATCTGCTTTTCAAATGATGATTCTGATTTAGTTCATTATTACTTACATCTTCTCTTTAAAATTTTAAACTCTCACATTTTCTGTGTTTTGTTTTTGTTTAGTTTGGCAAAGAGCTGTTCATTGGGAGGTATTTTCCTGTTTCACACTACAACTTGCCTCACAAATTTTCAAAGGAAAAATAATAAGTCAACAGTATAATAAGTATTTTTGATAATTTATTTTAAATAAATGGACATGTCCTATGAAGTGGACAAATGTGCTACATCATTCTGGTACAAGGAGACTGTGTTCTCTGATGTATACATGCATAATAAAAATCACGTATGAGATTTGACGCCACACTATTAGGTATAATTAATATTATTGTTTATGTTTAGGTTTTATGCCTTCGATTTAGAAAGGTTTTGTTGAAGTTATTTGGATATTGTGATGTTTAAGCATGCATTTTTTCTGTAGCAAGTAGAATTCAGGTTTGTTTCATTGATTATACAGGTGACATTTTAAAAAATAGCCTGTAATTCCCCACCTTTTTAATTTTAATTTTTTGTTGCTATTGGTGAAATTGTAGTGAGAGGGGAAAAGCACTGGAAAAGAAATGAAGGTCAACAGAGTTGTCAGATAAACAGAGGAACAAAGAAGAAATAATGAGGCTTGCAGGCTGCTTGGATACACAAGAGCGTTTTGTAGAACTAGAATAGATTTTAGATCTTAAAAGTTTTGTTCTGGACATAAGTAGCTGAGTTACCAGTATTAAAAGCTTGTCTTGTTATTCTTCATTCCTTTCTGTACTAAAACTTCCTCTTTAGTGTTATTATCACATTCAATATAACTTAGAATTCAGAACTTTTTAAAGAAATAAAATTCTTCAGTAGTCTTTAGGTTCCAGCTGAATGTTTCTAGACAGGAGTAATTGATATTCTTGGTCCTGCTGTTCATTCACCCAAAATTGATCTGTTTAAATCATTATATTTTGATTATTTAAAGTTAATATTGAGGCCCTGGCTGGTGTAGCTCAGTGGATTGAGCGCGGGCTGCGAACCAGGCATCGCAGGTTCGATTCCCAGTCAGGGCACATGCCTGGGTTGCAGGCCATGTCCCCCAGCAACCACACATTGATGTTTCTATCTCTCTCTCTTTCTCCCTCCCTTCCCTCTCTAAAAATAAATAAATAAATAAAAATCTAAAAAAAAAGTTAATATTGTATTTTTAAAAATTATTTTAACTCAACAGTGTGATGCCATTAGTGTATTGGAGAAAGAACATGACTACAAAGATGAACATTTTGATTTTATTCAATCACACATCCGGAAGTTTTGTTTACAGTGTATCCTTTTAATACAGTGATTGGTGCAATGTACCTTACCTGTTCTTATTTGTTTATTTGTTTTGTTTTGTTTTTTGAGGAAAGGAATTAAATCGATGGACTTCAGAAATCCCATAAGCTTCGTTCCTTCTGCTTCTGGTTGGAAATTTTATTTTAGTTCTCAAATCATTTATATCTGGGTATTTTAAGATATAAAAGCAAGTATTGAAATATATAAATTTGATTTGCTGTGTTTAAAATATTATGCTTAATGCAAATAATTTTTAGTCTTATGTGAAAAGTTCTAAAGAGTTGGCATTGTAGACATTCTGATCAAAAAGTGGTGTTCATACCACCAATGTTTATAGCCTAGAATGCTGAGATGAAATTGTTATCAAGCCAGTATCTATTGTTATCTTTTTTAAAAGGCCCAATTCTGAGTCATAAATAGAATAATTAATACTCTGAGAATAATTAATAATCTTTTAGCTGGTCATACACTATTGACACTCTGTTTTAGAGTCTGAATGAATGAAACCAGACCCCTGTCCCAAGAGTGGAGTTCATTTATTGGATGGACGGTGGGGCAAGATCAACGGTTAGGATCGTGTGTTCTCATTTCCAGCATGTTTAGCACAGTGTATTATCTCCACGGTCTCACACAATGGTTTCACAATCCGTCTGTGCCCATTTAGGACTCACTGAGTTGGAACAATCCAAGGTCAGCTAGAGAATCTATACTTTTAAAAAGTTTTCTGGGGTGATTTTAATGATCGCAAGGTTAGAAAGGCTATCATAAGGACTCCTGTCCAGCCTAGGTTGCAAGGGTTCAATGAGTCAATGAATAACGTAGAAAACTAAAAGAAGGATAAAGTAAGGGTTGGGAGTGAAAGCTTTACCACGGCTTACATGCGCTGGAGAGAGAGCATGGATCAGATGATTTGCAGTTTCATTCTCCAGCCAAAGCTTTTGGGTATGAAAAGTGGAGAAACGTTAGGAGTAGGTAAGAAGAGTAAGTAACGTACACATGCCTATAGTATCTATAGTTTTCATTTTCATTAGTGGACATTTAATTGAAGGACCACTTAATAGGAAGTGTGGCTGTATAATGAATAAGATCACTTGACACTGGTGGTTTTCCTTTCCTTTTTCCTTCAGTACTTTGTCCTTCCCACGGCCGTTTCTCTTCTCATGTCACATAATGAGTGAGTTAGGTTGAATTAAAGGGCATTGTCTACCTAAGAGTCTTCTAGAAGAAAACAAAAAGTGGAAGTAATTGAAGTAGTTTTATATAGCCTTTTTTTTATCTTTGAAGGTTACCAAATTTGAGAAGTCTTTTTTAACAGAGTTAATGCAGTATTTGAAATGTCCATTTAGAAACATAATCAGAAAGGAGACTGCCCATTGAAATACTTACAGACCTTTAGTACAGCTAGTTCTCAGAATGTGACAAGTCACTTCAAGATAGTGGTGTGTGTGCGTGTGCGTGTGCGCATGCACGTGGGTGCGTGCGCACGGACACATGCACCACAGTGAGGGCAACAGTTCAAAATCATCTCTATTTTTTAATTTTTAATTGTCACGTAAAGTTTTCAGCTGTAGAAATCTTTCCAATGACCATAAATTGGTTCTCACGAGAAAGATCATTAGTGCAAAATTTACACAATTAAGCTTTTACTTAAAATTATGCTAGTTGTTTCTACCAAGTTTTATGATAAGTAGTATTTAGCAGTAGCTCTTTTAGGTTCATGTCCTAGAAAATATGACTGTTCCAGATCAGGGGTCAGACCATTTCCAGCATTTCCTTCTGGCCCAGGTTACCACCTCTCTGGGGACACCACGACTAGTACTGGACAGTGGTCCTCACCAATGGTTGAAAGTTTCTGCTGGCCACTCAGACCATGTCATCTGTCAGTAGTCACACTGACCCTTCTCCACAGGGCTCTTGATCTATCATGTTGTTTGGAAAAAAGTGAGGGTCGCTTCAGTCAGTATAGCATCATGTGAGGTTGTCTTGTCTCGAGTTTTGGTCACGAAATCCACCTTGGGTCATTTCTGAAAGCCTCCTGGTAATTTCTGTTGGTTCATCTCTCTTTTGTGAACCTCCTGAGCTTTGCCCCCGAACTCCTCATTCCTGGAACTAGTAAAAACCATTAAGAGATACTAGTGCAGCCCTGGCTGGCGTAGCTCAGTGGATTGAGGGCGGGCTGCGAATCAAAGCATCGCAGGTTCGATTCCCAGTCAGGGCACATGCCTGGGTTGCAGGCCACGGTCCCCAGCAACCACACATTGATGTTTCTCTCTCTCTCCTTTTCTCCCTCCCTTCCCTCTCTAAATAAATAGATAGATAAATAAATAAAATATTGAAAAAAAAAAGAGATACTAGTGCAAACCAGTTTTGTTGAAAAGGCAAACAGAACAGTTGTTGGTAAATAATACCCCTCCCTGAAGTTGAGGAAGCTTAAGAACAAAAACAAATTGCCACTTCATGTGCTTTGAATATAGGTGGTAGCGGTGTCAGTTTTACTAAATTTGCCTTTTCTTTCTTGGCTTAATGAAGCTTTCAGTTTTATTTTATTACCTAGAGCTTATTATAAAATCTTTTATTTGCATTTTAACCTGTATGTAAGTGTTTTATACTTTCGATATTTTTTATTACAATTGATAGACTTTTAGAAATGATTTTTGAAACTAATCACGTAGCTGTGTTAGGCTGAGAACAAGGACTGAATGGTACCTGTTTATGGAATTTGTTCAGAAATTTCTTTAACGGTGTTATTCAGATGGTGCAGCACTTATTTACACTTCTGTAAAAGAAAACAAAAATATAGATTTAGTATATAAATACATCGTTCAGAAACTGTATGGATTTCCATATAAGAATCCTGCTGTTGTTGTGGAAAAAGATGCAGTATTTATGTAAGTATGCACTTAAATATATTAGACTGTTTCATTTATAACCTGTCTTGCCCTATTTTTCATTGTCTTTTAGATTTACTGTTGGCCTGAGCTCTGTTCGAAAGGCCTTGTTATTGTAGCTGTCTATTGTGTGTACATATCAGTGTATCTGCTTACTCTTTAACTGGCTGTGATAGTATAAAGCCCCCAATGTGGAATGACACATGCTTTTAAAAAGTTATCTGAATAAAATTGGGAAGTGGTAATAATTACCACCACCACACCCAAAAAAAGCTGTAATGGCTTTTTTAAAATCAGGAAGATTGATACTTATTTATTTTGATAATTATTTTAAGTAGAAATTAGTAAACCATAACTTGAGCACTATAAAAAAAAGTTGATTAGTTTTTTCCATAATTGGTCAAATTTATTTTTATAAATGTGTTCCCTTTAATGTGATCCTGATTTGAATAAAAGAATGACTATGTAAATGCTTGAAAATTTTTCGTGTGTCTTTCTTTCCAGTCCAGCAGGATGGGATAATGATAAGAAAATAGGAATATTACATGAAAATTTTCAAACATTAAAAGCAGAAGATAACTTTGAAGACATTATAACTAAACCACCGGTTCGAAAGGTAACAATTTTAGGATATAGTTTTAATATTTAGGCTTTTAAACTGAGGGGGAAGTCCATAATTTTACGATTGTAGGGTAGAAAGATAGAGGTATTTTTTCCTATCAAAGGCATTTCCAAGTGTAATTTGAGTGTTGCTAATATAGCACTCAAAATAAAGATCTTTTTATCAAAATATAAATTGGCTTTTTAGTTACTGAGTTGTGACTTAGTCTTTGGCGTATTTATATTAGAAAATATCAGTTCAGAGTCCATATTCTAAAGGAAATCATAGGCTATTGTAAGGGAGTGTGTGGATCTTAAACAATTTGAATAGGTAGAAGCCGTGAACTTTCTAACCTGGAGCCCAGAGAAAACATCGCTGAGTCCTGTCAGCAGCATCTGTCTGTTGAGGCAGATCCTGGGTCTTCTCCACAGTCAGTCAGTTTCCCAGGCTCTCCAGGAGCTTCCAGTTTCTTTTATTTAGACTTAGTCTTGATTGTTCCATATCACTCTTATGCCCGTTAAAGGTTCCAGAAAGTACTTTTTCTTCATGTATCTTAATTTCCTGTTAAGTACGTGGTGTTCCATAGTTAGCTATTATAGATGTTTCTGAAAAGGTGTATAAAAAGGAGTGTTTGCATATAGTGTTTCTCATAGACCTTTAATTTGGACATGTTTCAAGAAAAAGTAATTTTGATTTAACATATAATAAGAGTCGCACTTAAAATCCATTCATATTGAATATCTGTCTTCTGTTTCTGGGTAATCAGAAATATGGAAAGTAATGTCAAGTGAAAAATCAGTTGGCATGGTATTTGGTGTGGATGTCTATTAAAAGAAATGCACACATAAAAAAAGCAATGGTTTTCCCCAGTCTCTCTTTTTCCACAGATTTGCTTTGTTTTAGTTGTCCTTACTGAGCCATTGTTAGGCACTAGGTGCTAACTGGGAGGGTGTGATACAACAGTAATCAACACATGGGCCATCTCCCGAGTGGTCAGAAGTGCTAGGGAAGTAAAGCAGAGAGGGCAGGGAGAGGACTGGGGACAGCAGGGAGGCGTGGGTTGTTGGAATGGTTAGGAAA